>CM076571.1:763810251-763971717 GCA_034641835.2 Pinus albicaulis | reverse complement strand
ATGCATAGGAAAGGTTAGATGGGCCTTATTTTTTACCTAATTGGGAGGACCATTAATATTACCACAATTTTATCTTTCTATAAAAACTTAGAGGATTTTCAGGTTTTCCATTGTTTTTGCTACTAAAATAACCTTTGAAGAAGGTTGGTCTTTCTTTGTGAAGGTGATGTTATGGATGAGGTGAAACCCTCCCTAAATATTAATGTAACCTTGGATAATTAAATGAGTTTCCTATTGTAATTTTCTAGCTAGAGTTATTTACTTCATGTTTCATGGTTGCTTTAGCTGAGGAAGATTAAGTGTGGCATGCTAAGTGTCTCTTAATCTTGTTATGAAATTAGATTACATGATATTATATATTTTTTGTTTTCTATTCAATTAGAAGGTTTTCCTACATTTTTTTCTTCATATATGGTTTCATATGTGGATATTCCATTATTTTTCATGGTTACACATTATTACTTGGTTGCAATTCCATGGTTATGATAGTAATTATTAAATAAGGATTCCCACTTCATTTCATGTAATCTAAAATTCTGTTTTGGACTAATTCTGGAACATTGGTGAGTGACTTAGATTTTCTCCATAATAGTCAGACCCACTTGTTCCTAGATCTTGAATCTATTATCCAAATGGATAGGCACTACTATTGGAAATATTCCATTCCTTTATTTGTAAAAATATCATAAACTTCTTTCTAGGTTTCCCCTCTTGTTCCATAAAATAAGCAATTGAAATTGAGATGATGATTTGCTGTGGTGAAAAAATTTGGACAACCTTCCTAAGTTCCCCTAGGGTTTAACTTTGTTTAGGGAAGCAGATATATTTAAGTGTAGGTATAGAAGGTAATAGGAGTGAAGAAACATTTTCCATTTCAATTGATCTTTAGGTGATTACTTTGGTGGCATACTCAAATTCCAAATTGGTTTGTGATTGTATAAATAGCTAATCCTAGTGCATCAATACCAACTCTCTCCCAAATTTTCTACAAAGAAAAGGCATCAATGACTTGGTTTCACAGATTATCCTTTTATCTACATCTATGAGAAACACAATTAAGTGGCATGCATGCTTCCTAATATGGTAGAAGGTGAGTTTTGACTTCTCAATCTTGATGAACATGGGAAGAACCCTAAGAGGGCTATTTTCATATCATAATATTTTTGGACCATTATAAATAGGACATACATATATTCTCAATAAAAAACAACAATTTTTATGTGATTTTCTTCAATATCTCCTTGAAAAAACTATCACCCTGTAAATGGAGTTTAATTAGAAATTATGGTAGTGTTGCTTGTATTCTATTATAATATGTAGATGTATATGATTATGTATATATTTTTCAAATTGAAGCCATAGGTTGAATGATAGTGCACACCTGTGTATCATTCTAGTTGTAACTTTTATCCATATTTGAATAAAGCTACTAATTGTTTCCTCCAAAAACAAAAATAAAGATAAAAATAGAAGAATATATGTGCCTTTCTGTGTGGAGGAAAACTTTGTGGGATTCCTCCCTCTTCCTTGGAAGATATGAATGGAGTATTGGTAGTTCTTATCTAGGGACGTGACCAAAATGGAACTAATTACCTCCCCAATGGTAACATGATTTTGGTGTATGGCTCAATTGATTTGGAAAACCCCTAGGGATTATTTAAATTTGAAGGACGTGGGGATGGGATTTGATTGAAATATGTGTGCATAGGTCATGAGATCATTTAATAGTCTCTTTGGGTGCAACCACATGTTTTTTCCACCACCTCAAGGATACCTCATGGTTTAAGTAAAATCCCCCAGAAGAATTAAACCTTTCCCATTGTTAAAAAAAGTATCATTCATTAATAGGTCCAACGACATATATATATATATATATATATATATATATATATATATATATATATATAGAGAGATATATATATAGAAGAGAGAGAGGAGGGGAGATATATATATATATATATATATATATATATATATATATATATGTATATATGATGAAAGAGAGGAAGAAATGAAGCATAAAATTATATAATGCTATATATCTTATATATATGGTTATATTTTTTCCCCAAGGAAAAATTGTAATTTTCATTATATTTGAGAAAATTACATAATATTGTAGATGCTGAGAAGCATATGCATCAAAAGTGCGACTAAATTCACATGTCAAAAAATTGTCCAGAGAAGTCTTTCGCTTGGAGGGCTAATAAATATGATCATATAAAATGTTCTGATAAAATAATATATACAGATAAGTGTTAGATAAAATATCAAAAACATAGTTGTTGGATAATAACCGAAGACAATTCAGGGCCTGTCGACCCCCCACTGCAAGTTATCTATGTATGTCCTGTGGTAGTATTGGAAGAAGTCTTGTCCCATCTGCTCCTCAATCAACCATAGACTCCTAGGCTGGTTCGCAGCCTCCTTGGATAGAGCATCAGAAATATGATTCTGCTCCCTGTAAATTTGATGACAAGTAATAGAGACAAAAAGTGATTTAAAATGCCAGGTCTCCTCCAAAATATTTCGAGGTGTGTACAAGTGACATTCTGATATCTAATTAAACCAATTGATGATGATCTTTGAATCACCAAAAATCTGTAAATGATTGCATCCCTTCCCAATTTCAAAATGAAGGAGGTGTCTCAGAGTAAATAGCTCAACAAATTTTTGTGTGCCATTCCCCAGGTCCATCTTAATTTTAAAAATAATGATCATCATTAAGGTATAAAATTCCCCCCCCTCTCCCCCCCATGCCGCAACCAATATGCTAAGCAGATCCATCCAAATATGACCAAGAATGAAGGTTGTTAATTACCTCAGTTAATTGTTCGAGGAGGATGAGAGTGATCATCGTCTCGGAGATTGTTATATATGGATATGATATGGGCCGAAGCCAGGTGCTAGTTTGGGGAAATGTTAGTGAAAATAGATTTATTTCACAGGAGCTAGATGCCTCGATAGATCAAGAGAGGGAGATTTCGGGTCTTATGAGGAAGATCAGAACTCCATGAGGACTGTCAGGCCTCATTTACATTTCGACCAGACCATCTGATAGGAATATGCAAATTGGAGAGGATCAAGTTCTAGAAAGAGATGGTGGATGGACATAAAAGGAAGAGATGGTCAATGGATTTAGAATATTGTTTACATAGAATGCACCAAATGGGGCCATGATAGAAGCGCTTAATAATATTATCACCCGTTGGAGCCTTTTTTAAAGAACACACCACATAAATAACTTTGATTGAGGAGGTGCTTTTAATTTCCAGAGGCTGCTCCACCACCAAGTAGCTTCATGGGGCTTATGATCAGAGTAGACAATAGGATATCTATCCTTGGGAGAGTAGAAATTATGCCAGCATGAGACCAAATAAGCTTTTCATTTCCATCTGTGATGTAGATGTGGGATTTAGAGAGGGCGGATATGTATGATTGCCAAGATGGTCTCCAAAGTTCAGGAATATTAAAATGCTCAGCATAGTTCCAACCTTGGAGAAAAATAGATGAATTATCTGGATCAAAAATCTGTGATATATGACAGATACCCAATGTAGATAGGAAGTGAATGAGCTCAGGAGGGAGTAGATGAGAATTTCCATAGCTCGACCATGGGTCCAATCCAACACGGGCCAAATTTCTAGATCTCATCCTCCAAGTCAAACCATCTCCAATGTAGGGCAAGGAATTTAGAACATCTTTGCAGATGGAGGAGATGTGTGACCTGTTCCAAGTTGGTCTGTGAATCTAATCCAGAAGGTGCATAGGCCTAACGTATTTCTGTGTGAGCACAAATGACCAAATATTCTAAGATTTTAGTACATGCCAACCCATCTTTTCCGCAAGTTCTTTTGCAAAAGAATCGAGATTTTTCATGCCCCATCCACCCCATTTCTTTGGCAAAGTAGTACTTTCCCATCAGACCCAGGAAAATGTTTGGCCTTCCTGATTACCTTTCCATAAGAAATGACAACATAACTACTGAATCCTAGATAAGATTCCCTTTGGTATCTAGGCCAAAGACATCTAGTATACCGGGGTGGCTTCAATCACCAATTTAATGAGAATGAGATGCCTAGCCTGAGATAGCTGTTACACATCAGTTTGTCACTGTCCTTGTACTCCTCATTCCTTGATCCTAGAGGACCCATATAGTGACCCTTGTGTACATTCCAAGCATGGAATACATACCCCTGAACCACACTTTTTCTACCAATTAATCTCCCTTTACAACTTTTCTAGAACATCCCTATAAAAACCTATTTTTCAAGGTTGGCGCTTTGTCTCAGTGTCCGACCTACGCCGATAGCAGAGATCTACACTGAGACCCATGCCGATCGGTGCTATGTCTTAATGTCGGACCTGTGTTGATCTTCTTTTGGAAAATTTTAAAAAATAGAAATTAAGTTTGCACGACTAGAAGCTTCGCAAAGCGGCGAGATAGAAGTTTGTTTTGAGGATATGGCTGAGGAATTCCCCTTTGGGCTTCTTGTTCGCAAGAAATAGGAACTACTCCAAAGGATAAGATATTTTCCCATTATTTAAGGGCCCATAACCTCCTCCTCCATTGTTTTATAAGGAGACCTCCTTCACCTCTAATGCCTTAGTTAGAGAGTTAGAGTTAGCTAGAGAGGAGAAACAATTATAGCTTCGGGAGAATAGTGTAGAGTGTGATTGTTTTTGTGTGTTAAGAACATAGTGAATTCTTAGACCTTTGTGTATGAGGGTGTCACAAACATGCTTGGATACGGACCTGCCGAAGGAGAGCCTCAACATGAAGGCTTGGTTGTAAACTCCCCTTGTCTTTACCATAATAAAATGCAACTAATGTTTATCTTCCAATCTTGTTTACATTTATAATGAGATTTCTAGCATTCCTTGATCAGTTAGAGATGTTGTAATTGTCTTATGTTTTTCATGATTTTACACTTGTTGTGGTGTCTTGAATGTCTTTACAGGTAATCAAGTGTTGCTAGCAGCGCGCATCGAGCTTGAAGAGTGTGACAGATCAAGAAGCTTCCACGGAAGAGGACAACATAGCATCAAAACAAGGTAGGTCATCTTCCTTTCTCTAAATTCAATATATAATCTAGGAAGGTAGATGTTAGTATGTTCCTATAGTTTCTAGACCCACCCTAGGGCTAGAGGGATCGCCTCTGTCCGCAGAGGGGATTTATCTTCTCAACAAAAAGGTGACTCCACTAGGGAGTTTCCTTTGAGTTTTTCACTCTTTGAGGTCTTAGTCATTCGAAAATTTTATTCGAACAACCATCTCCCTATTTGTTCCTATGTTTTTCATCAATTACAATCTTTTAGTTTTTGCTTGAAGTGGTGAGTCTGGTCTTGTTTAGGAGAAATTCTTTGTTTTTTTCTTTTTCACGAATTGACGCTTTTATTTGTCTGACAGTCGTGCCGATTGGCACTAATTGTTAGTTATAAAGTTGCACCATCGGGCTATTGGCACTAGTTTTAGCCCCAAAATTCGCACCAATTCTAGTGTGTGTGAAAAATTAATGTTTTTTCCCTAATTCCTTCACTAGTGTGCCTTGCCCTTTTGGTCCTTTTCTCTATATTATTTACATGTTCCCCCCTTCACTCAAGTTGGTTTGATTTTCTCATTGGCTTGGTTTTTGGTTGTTTTTTTGGTTCTGTTGGGACATGCATCCTACATCCTAGGCTTTTTTAGGATTGTGCATCAATTGCCTAGTTGCATACTTCGCAAGGCGTCGCTTTGCTAATTGAGTTAGTCTCCTTGCTTGGTGAGCCATCTCTAGTTGATTACCTTTTCCTTTTTGGTTGATTGAGTGATCAAGTCTCAAGTGTCTATCCAAGTTCATTTGGTCTTCTTGTTCACTTGTGAGCATATATTACATTGCTCATTGTTTGGCTGAAAAGTGTTCTTTGTATGATTGCTTGATGTAAAAGGGAATGAATGCATTATTTTGAGCCCACGCTTTGGAATTTGTCTTCGTTCTTGAACTCATATGTCTTGTAGACTTTTGAGGAATTTCATTACAAAGTGTTTGAAAAAAAAAAAATTATTCTTACTGTTTGGTTGCATCATATTTGCATTAAGAAAATTTTTGTTGTTTTAGTATTCGTCTCAAAGTTTGCTTTTCGTTAAAATGCATTAGATCAAGTTGCATTGAAAAGTCATGTTTGGAATTTATAATTGAACTTAGATTACATTGTTTAATGATTGAAAACTAAAAGTCACTTTGAGTTCATTATTTTTCATTAAAAGAATGCATTAAGTAGATTCTCATTTCATCGAAAAATGCATTGAGTGCATTCTTATTCATTCAAAAGAAAAAGGAAATTGTGCACAGATTACAATTGCATAGTTTTCAAAAAGAGGATTTTGCATAGATTACATTACATAATTCACGTCGTTGAATGTTTTAGATTATTTTGGATAGTGAAATTCATCTAGTTAGGAAAAAGTTCTTTGTAGTATTACTATTTGTTGCATCATTTTTTGAGACTCTTCCCTTAACTAGATAGCATTCATCGAATTGAAAGAGTTCTTTTCTCATATAACTACATATAGGAGTTCTCCGATGACAGTGGTAGGGCTTTGAAACCAAGATATTATTTGAGATCAACCATAAAATTTATTCAATTAAACTAAGGAAGCATTGAAACCTAACACTCACATTTAGAGGTATAGGCTAGTGACGTGTTCTGGCATCGTTAAACCTAGTAGTTGTCATTCGCCATCTGGCATTAGACAGTGCTATTACAGACTTGTGCTCCCTGTACCATCCAGTATATAAATGGAGACCACTATAGGTTGCAATCCTTTATCCATAGGGAGTGGATCTTGTTGCCTTGTAACCGTGATACACCGAACACAATATTTGGGTATATTAGCTATCGTGCGTCAAGTCCTTGGTCATTTCTCTTTCATTTGATCACCAAGGTGTATATTGCAGTTCACGATTACCTGGTTCACCCTTTTGCCTAGAATTCCTAAGTAGTCATTTTGATCTTTCTGTGACTCTTTAAAATTGAAAATATCATCGAGCAATTGTCCTTTCGAGCCCTTTCAAACTAAAATTGACTAGAGTCACCTTTTGTCCTTTTCTTGACTCTTAAAATATGAAAAGGCAGAGTTTTGTTTTATTGTCTTAAAAAATTAACTGCCCATGAAATATTCCTGGTTAAAGTTATCCTCCTTAGTAATTTTTGAGGGTTGTTTCCAATGGCAATGTTTCCATAGTTTACCAACCAAGGAATCCCCTCCAAAGGGAATCCTGGTACTTTCCCTTCTTTTGGGAATGTTGGTGCTCCTTATATGGAAACATTGTCCCTTCCTAGGTTAACTGTTGGTTTTCGTGTTTGGTTATTTTTGACCTTGGTGGTCCCGAGTGTTCCAACCTCTGTCCAACCCAGTTCTCCTCTACCTGAATCGTGTCAACCCCATGTTGATCTTAAGATTGACCCCTCACCTTCTTTGCCTATTTCTTCACCTCGTTCTTCCTCTTCGCTTGGTGAAAGTCTAGTTTCTAGTAACCAGGTGGCTAAGAAGAATAAGAAGAATTCGAAGAAGAAGAAGGAAAATAAGCCGAGGGGGAAACAAAAACTATTGCTACCCATGCAGCTAATATCGAGAAACCTCCCACTCCATATCGCAGAGTCAAATTCCATTGCAAGCTATCTGAGGGAGGCCACCTTCTTCATGATTGCGCTGGTAATCCCAAGGTCCTAGAAGTGTGGTCTGTTGGCCTGATTTGTCCTTCATCATCAACCTTTGGGCATCATACTGATGATGGGACTTCAAGATAATGAGACTTGTAAGAAATAGGGTAAGAGAAAATTTCCCTGTAGGTTGTGTGAAGGGAACCATCACATTCACCTCTGTCCTTATATGGATGAAGCTTCTAAAGTATTGGATACCCTTTCGACTTCTGAGTCCTGTCTTCCCTTTGATTACCGAAAGTTTTCTTCGAGTCCCTGAATAGTTGATCAACCCAATAATCGGGATTCATCTCCGGTCAATTCCACTCTCCCTAAAATTCAATCTCGCGAGTCCATTCCAGACCAATCCTTGGTTGAGAAAAAGGTTGACCTGATTCCACCTACAGTCCATCAGGTATTTTATGTTGAGACTAGGCCTCATCCCAGTCAAGTTCTTTTTATTTCCTTTGATTCCCTAGGATTGGAGGGTGATCCTCCCATTTCCATGATTAAGGAGGGTGATTGATCACATTTGGATCAAGGACCTAAGTGATAGATCAAAATTTGAAGTGTACGGAAGTGTGCCAAACTTGAGCGACCAGATAGATCTCGTCTTCCTAATTTCGACACTGCGAACGGTTTGAAAAACTGACACCATATGAAGAATTTATTGTGATTTGAAAAGTCCAGTAAATCATAATTTTTGGCTTTTGACCAAGTTTGACTGGGCCTTTGAATATTCAAAAAAGAGAATATTCTAGGGAATATTCTTGGAATATTCCTCAGAATATTCCTTCTGGGTGAATGGCAAGTTGACAAGTGTCGCATTTATATTGGCAGTTGGGTGCACTTGTTTTTTAAAGATCCAATTAGAGGCTGCAACATGGCAGGCCCGGAGGCCGCCACGTGGGCCAGGAATGGAGTGGAAAAATATTGTTTGGGTCACCGGGGCTCGACCCCAAGACTTCTCACCTGCAAATGCACTAGTTTACAAACTCCTTTACCATTTGGTTCTTAACCTATTAGTAGGCGGGTTGATAATAAAGTTTATCGAAATTACATATGGGGGTTCAGAGGGGCCAACCCCTCCCATATGGCCTTACATCGTGACCCCGGGCCAAGGATTTAAGCCCTAACTATAAACACCCACATTTTGTTAAATGTTCACATGCCACGGGTGAAAAACCTTCCGTCGACAGTTCCGATTGGCATTTAATGTGACCGCGGAGATTTTGGGTCATGCGCCCAACGCTAACCACCAGCATTTAAACTAACGGTTAGTGCTGGAGGGTTTTTAGCCAAAGCGCCATATTTTTCAGATTTGCCGATTTTAAATGCAGTTATGTGTAGTTGCTCCATTTTTAGTTGAGCTGATTTAGGGGACATTGGGAAAAATTAGTTTAGGCTCAATCTTGAGCTAGATTCGTCCATTCTGAGAGTGCCAATAGTCAATTTCGACTCTCTCAGACATTCCAAAATCATTGGTGAGGGTTGTAGAGCCATAAAATGACTTTTGAGTAGGTTTTTTCTTCAGATAAATTCTAGGGGCCATTAGGGCCACCATGGGCCAGCAACAGTTTAAGGCCTAGCCTGTGCAGCTAGAGGCCTTATTCAAAAATCCAATAGTCAATTTTAGATGTTCAGACATTATGGAACTAATGGTGTGGTTTTTAGAGCCTATAGAGGGCTTTTGAAGGCCCAGATGCTTCGGATAAGTTCCAGGGGCCACTAGGGCTAGTAGGAGAATGAGACCTATCCAGAGCAGACAATATCCATTCTCAACAAACCAATAGTCATTTATGACTGTTTTCATAGTTATAAATCCATTGATGGAGTTTTAAGAAGCTTTTGAGGACTTCTGAATGTCGAGATGCTCCAGATAATTTTTCAGTGACCCTAGAGCCAAGGGGTGCCACCAAGTATTGGAGGCAAAACTTGAGCAGCCGGAGGCCAATTTCTGCATGTGAATAATATATTCTGACTATTTTGGACATTTTGAATCCAATGAAAGGAAGGTCTAGAAACCACAAGTATTTTTTGGGAAGCCTAGGGTCATAAGTAGATGGAGGCCTAGATTGGGGATCCAGTGCTCATTTTGAGCAAATGATTAGTCCATTTTGGAGGTTTGATATGTGATGGAGACAGTAAGTGAGGTTTTAGGGATAGAAAAGAATTTCTAAGGGATTTAGTGCCATAGAGAAGCTCAGGGTAGCTCAAGAGCATCGACTCATGGAGACCAGTCTAAGGGGACCTAGTTCTATTTTTAGAGTGATGATAACCATGATCAGGTGGGTATCAGAGCGTAGTTGCTTGTTTGAAAGAGCACAAGGTTGCTTGTGGACTTGAAAGGTGCTTGCACTGCTAAAGAATTTGACTGTTTGCAAACTGATTGTTGCTTACAATTTTTTGTTTACTAGAGGTGAAGTGAGAGATACTGATAGCTAAGTCCATAATAGGACAAGAAGGAAGAAGGGTTGAAGGCATTTTCCTTACCCAAAGGACCTAAAGGAAACCCTTGAAGCACAAGAGGGTGTTTGCAAAAGGCTACCTAAAGAAGAGCTTGACTATACAACCATTTTATTCATAAGCTTTGTTAATTGTTTTTGAAAGCATTGTGAATTTTTGATTGAATTTATTTAGTTCATTTTTAATGATGGCAACTTCTTCAAGTGAGGTTTCAAAATCCTCCTCCTTCACAAGATTCTTCGATGAAGACATGAAGTGAGAATTCTTCAGGATGAAGGATATGGTGCAAATTCTGTATGAAGATAGAAGGGAAAGCACTAGATGTCATGAGCAATTGGTTGCTATGAAGAAAGAGAAAGAAGAAATTCTCCAAAGAATGCATGAGATGGAGATGCAACTCCATCAAGCTCAAGAGGCATTTACCAAGAACATGCTTGAACTAGAGGTAATTAACTCAAATTTGTTTTCAGTTTCCTCTTCAGAAAGATGTGTAGGTTCATTTGAAAATCACACTAGAGGTGTAGGGTCCAAGTTAATGTTTAAAATGGGCTATGAAGGCAAGAGTTTAGGAAAACATGCACAAGGCATGATTGATCCTATTTTGGTTGAGGAAAGACCTAAGAAATTTGGTCTTGGTTATGTTCAATCTAATGGTGAAAACTCCAAATCCATGAAAGCATGTGAGACAAATTCAAGAAGAACTCTTGTTCCAAGTTCTAAACCAAAAACATGTCAAGTTTATTTTCAAGTTGATTGCCATTTTTTGAATCCTATGTTGCAGCAAGATGTTTGTACACATGCAGCTTATGGTGAAGCTGGAACCTCTACAAGTTCATCTCCTTGTTGGAACAGGGTCCCCTAAAGCTATGAACTTGGGACAATTTTGTATATTTTTGGTATTATTTAGTCTAGCGTAGGGGTTTTGGGGTGGGTAAAAGAACCAAATGCATTGTAATGGGTCAAGGGTATACCAAGAGTCCGCAAACCATAGTTTATAGACCATTGGATGCATAGGCTAAATTGATATAAATAGACGAACATTTTTTAATCTTAAGGTAGGCAAGAATAGAGTTTGATGTTAGTTGTGAATTGTTAGATCTGTTTGGGTGGTTAGGGTAAGGAATCCTGCTGGATGTGTGCGTAGAGATCCTCAGTCATACTGTGTGCGGACCTTGCTGGCTGTGTGCATAGGCTGTGTTGGATTATATTGGGTTTTGGATGATAATATATGCGAATTTGGTTAGAATATCTCTGCGTTATCTGAGTTAATGTATTACTATTGATACAAACTATTAGATCTATTACATTTACTGTTGGCTATCCGTTGTCACTACGAGTCTGTCTCTGTTATGATATGAAGTATTGCTGCGATATATTGTTCATGTGTTATGATATTACATGCTGATATTACTGATTACGCATGTTGGGGTTCCCATGTTTTGGCCAGGTTGACAAGACCAAAAGATGAGACAACATAGAACCACTTTCAGGCCTTAGGATCTAGCCCTCCTAGGCCCAGAGAGGGATCTCTCTATAATTGTCAAAGGTTTTATATCTTTGAAGCTCAAATGTTAAGGTTTTAGGCTAGTTATAGGCATAGGGTTTGTTTGTTTGATTGTTGGTTTGGTTGTTGGGAATCAGGAAAGAAGGGTCCAATATAAGACAAGAATGAGCAAAGAGGAAACTAGGCAAAGATAGATAACTCAGGGAACATCGAGGCCATTGGGAAATGGAGTCAAGAAAGGATTTACTTGTGTTCAATGTGCAAGCTTTCAGTTGGGCTAGTCATCTAGAGCATTTGGATCTTAAAGATGATAGTTGGAATGGAACATTAAGGACTGAAAATGAAAAGAGGGGAACCATCCAATCCTGTCTATAGATCAGGTTAAAGGTCATTTAACTCCAAACCTGCTTGGACAAGATCAGAGGAAAAACAAGGGATCTTAGAAAGGTTTAATTAAGATGGAAAGATCCTGGTGAGGTAGAGACAGGGTTCTATACCTCCCCGTGTTCTCAACTCATCCAACTAAATCCTACCAAGAACATCTAAACACAGATTTCAGTAATTCATACATCAGAGAGTAGGCAATAACATCCACTACACTAGTTAAATCAATTGTAATCAATATTCAGATACACACATAAGCAGAAAACATAAAAGGCTGGGAGAGCAGCAACATAAGGTACCTATCAAGGGTAAATCTTATGCGAAACTTCTGGTGCGAGCCAGCAGAAACGTAATGAAATGAAAGCAAGTCAATCACAAATACAGAGAAAGGAAAACATCACCAGCTGCGTAAGATCAGGATCCGAAGAAATGTGCTTGTCATATTAAAAACAACACCAATCAGGTACATCAATGCCCATAGCTTGAACATTCAGTCTGAATACATCAAATCTCAGCCTATCTTACAATATTACACAGAGAACTTGTCTCAAGAGGAAAATGCTTTCATTTCACTGATATCCAATCAACAACCAATACAATAAGTCCCTTCTATGTTTTATAGCGGAGGATGAACAGAAAATCGACTTACGAGGTAGGTGAACACTAAATGCTGAATTAAAACTCTGAAAAGAACAAGGGCCGAAACTCCTTGCGTTTGAATGCTGAGCATTTAATTTCTATAACCTCTTTATGCAGGAGTGATCTTCTCTGAATATGATTTTGACATATTTCGGCCGTGGTACTCCTGGTGGTTTGAACAAAAATAAAATAAACTACTGAGAAGTCTGCCATATGAATGCTCTGGTGGTTTTGGACTGTTGTTAGGGTGGAAATTCCTTCAGGGACATTGTGCATAATAAAAGATGTATGGGTGCCCTGTACTTGATGAAGAAAAACATTTTGCTGATGAATAAATCCTGATGTTACCCTTTGCTTGTGCTCAGGACTTTTCGATCGATCCTCGAGGTTTTCAACCTGGTGTTTTGCCTCTTAAACCATTGATTCAAGGCTTAAGATCTTCATTGACGTGATCTAATCCATTTTCTTGCATTAAAACACTTTGTCGCTCCATCTCTGCTTCTGACAGGTTAGCTCGGGTTTTAATGGCGCTGGAAGATTTTTAGAGTTTGGATTATGCCTTTCTTTAATGCAAGTCCTATCTTCACCTCCCCGTGTCGTTCTTTTTATAAATCCTGCCTTTGTAAATGATCTTCTCTGATTCCTCTGTCCTTGTAGCAGAGATGTGTATTATGGCGGTCATTCCCTATTGAAAATCCTGCAAAAACACGAAACCTATGAAGAGAAACCATGGACGGGGAAATGGATGCGGTGTGGATGCAGAAGACGGCCATGTAGACGCTGAACTGGGGAAGAAATCGTGAAAAAGGTGACAAATCATTCTGGTGGAGGGTTGGCGGTCTGCGGAGTGAATTTGACTGAGAAAAAATTAAAAAACACGAATATGGACGAATATTGCAACAACATGAATGGGGGCACGGTGGACACACGTGGCAGGAGTGACGTGGGGGGCGGACCCGGGGGTGGTCAACGGAGGGCAAACAGATCTGGACCGCTGATTATGGTGGAGATCGATGGTGAGGGCGACAGACGGTGGGCCAGCGGGCATGGCGAAGATAGATTAACGGGTGAGCAGCTCAGACGAATGATGATCGTCGGATGAGGCGTTTAAGATCTAACGGTTGCCATGAATTTCGCTGCGAGGTTTGGACCGAACGATAACTTGCGGGGGATGGGCGGTTTTGGAGTCGTACAGAAGACACACGTCGGCAGCTGTATGGAATCGCTGGGTGCTCGAGGAAAACCACTCACCGCGCATAAGCGGTGCGGAATAAACCGGGTTGGTTTTGAACAGTGCGCGGCGGGGTCCACTGGGCAGATAAAATGCAGACTGTCAGATCAACAAGTGAATGAACGGCGATGGCGGCATCAAAGATTTGAACGGGGAAAACACAAAGGGTAGCAGGTTAAACGACAGCCGTCCGATCTGCCCAGATCGGCGGTCAAGGGTGCACCCGATAATCTTTGTGATGGGTGCCTTTTGGAGCTGGTGGGAGGTCCTAACGCAAGGTTTCAAGGAGGAACGGGGGGTTAATAGGGAAATTAAAAGGGGGAAAAGAGGGACTTTGAAAAAGGGGAGTGGATGGGGGAGAATGTGGAGTTGGCAGGGAACAAGGGGTGATGTAGTCCCTTTGAGGAATGGATCAGCAGAGAGGATTTATATAAGGCACAACACAAAGAGACTTCAAGGAGGATGGCTTTTTAGGGGGAGAGGCATTCCTTGAAGGCTCCACAACAACCTAGCCCCCAACTTGCTTGTCAAGAATTTCATAGGGGGGCTAATAGTGGCTCCACATGGGGATGGCTTCTTCTTGAAGGAGTCAAGAAACTAGAAATGATCTTTGGAGTAGGCCAGTTTCCTGCTGCTTGGCACATCCCTTCCTTTGATCAACTGCCACAATATGAATATGTTACATCAGCAAAAACATTTTTCCCAATCAATCTACCTACCCACACTAAAATCCTAGCATTTTTTCCTTGGGTGCACTTGAACTAGCAGACCCTTTACATTTTATTTTCAAAATGAAAAACAACCTATTCTAAATCTACCCTTATTGCTCCATGAGACCAGATTAAACAGTTGGCCTCATATGCTTCTCTACTTACTCTAACATCTGCTGGGATTAAACTGTCCAACAGACTTCTTCTCCTACATTCTAAGATAGGAAATTGAAAAACAACCAAGCCAGGATTAGAATGTCTGACTTGCTGGAGTGAAGACTTGTAGAAAACTGCAAACAAAACTTGTGAAGGCATGAAATCTGCAATTTGAAACATCCTTCTTTCTTTGTGACTCAGGTTTTGAGCATATTTGAGTCACCTCTTTCCTTTGATTTCAGCTCTGGTTTTGGGCATATTAGAGCTCATTTTCTTTCTTCGTTGGCACAGATTTTGAGCATGTTAGGACCAGCTATCTCTCTCTTCTTCTTTTTTTCTTTTTTTCTTTTTTATTTATTTATTTATTTTAACACCTTTCTCTTTTCTGAAATAAACTGCAATGAAATATACAATGAAGAATGAAACCGGAAATTGGAATTTAGCAGAAGTAATGCTTGAGCATCCTACCATTGACAGGACCCCCAAACAGCTCTGTACCATCAAGTTCTTGTAGAAAAAATGAATTTGGGCCCACAGTAGCTTGGATAATGTATGGACCCTGCCATAAGCTATCAAACTTGCCATGTTTACCTTTTTCCTCTCTTCTTGAGTCCCACTTCAGAACCTTGTCACCAATTTTGAAATCTGCAGCTTTGGTTCTTTTGTCAAATAGCTTTTTAATGTTTTCCTGAACTCTGACAGCTCTGTTATATACCTCCTCCCTTGTTTGCTGAAGCTGGATTATTTCATTTATTCTCCTTATCATGCTGTCTTCCTCTGATTGAATCTCCTGGGCAAGTTTGATTACTGGAACTCCAAGGCTAGTAGGAAATACTGCTTCTGTCCCATAGACTAGCTGGAATGGTGACATGCCAATGAATTTCTTTGATGTAAGTCTGTCAGCCCACAAAGCATGCACCAACTTATTATGCCATGATTTTTTGTTCCCTTCCAACAAATTTTTGATGATGATCACCAGGATTTTATTTGATGATTCAGCTAAGCCATTACCTTGAGGGTAATAGGCAGTTGAATGATCGAGTGTTATTCCATACCTGTGACAAAAATCAACCATTTTCTTGGACCCAAAAGCAGCAGCATTGTCGGTGATTATTTTCCTTGGACAACCAAACCGAGAGAGAATATGACCTTCTAGGAACCTAATGATGACAGAATCAGTGGCATTCCTAGTAGGTATGGCTTCTATCCATTTAGTGAAGTAGTCTGTGGCTGTTAGGATCCATTTGTGTTGTCCAGAAGAAGCTGGGTGGATTTCCCCTATGAAATCTAGACCCCATTGCATGAAAGGACCCTCAACTGTAATGGGTTGTAAAGGGAGGGGAAGGAGTTTTCTTTTTCCTTCAAAGATTTGGCATTTGTGGCAGGTAGTTATCATTTTATGGACATCATTAAAAGGAGTAGGCCAATAATAACCAGCCCTGAGTATCTTATTTGCTGTGGCTTTCCAACTCAGGTGGCCTCCACATTCCCCAGCATGGAATTCTTGTTTAATTATTTCGGCTTCAGGTTCAGACAAGCATTTCAGCAATAGGCCATTTGGATTTTTCTAGTATAAGTTTTCATTCACAATGCAGTAGTTTCTTGCTTTGAGTTTTATGAATCTGGCCTTAGTTTTGGACAGTTCTGGAGGGGCATTGAGGTTGGTGAGCACGTAAAGGATATCAGAATACCAAGGAGAGTTTTGAAACTGCTCCTCAATAGTTGGATGGGGCAATCCTTCCTGCTCATCTAAGGCATTTATCATGTTAATATTAAGGGCCCGCAGATTTGATCCAGCCATTAATTGGGCCAGGCCTTGACCTTTGATCAGCTTGGTGGGTTTTATTTCAAGGTCATATTCTAAGATTGTAGCAATCCATTTGCCCCTTTTCCCATCAGGGTCTTGGGACAAGATATCTTTGACCACTATATTTGGCACATAAGCAATGGTATGAGAATGTAAAATGTACACCCTAAAATATTTTAAGGCCTTGACTAAAGCATAAGCCTGTTTCTCCATTATGTTGTACTTCAAGGGTGCATCCCTTAGTGCTTTACTGAAACAGGCAATTGGATGTTCCATACCTTCTGAATTATTTTGCAACAAGACTGTAGCTATAGTGTGTTCAGAGGCAAAGGAAAAGATCAGAAAGTCTTTTGAGAAATCAGGGTTGATCAGAACAGGAGCTTGTGTGAGCGCAAGTTTAACAGATTCGAAAGATTGTTTAGCTCCGACAGTCCATTTAACTCCCACATCTTTCCTCAGCATGTTATTCATATTTCTAAGGTGTTCAACCAGGTTGGGAATGAATCTCCTAAGGAAGTTGATTTTCGCAATGAAGGACTGTAATCCTTTGATGTTCCTGGGATGTGTGATCTGTAGTATTCCCTCAACTCTCTGGGGGTCTATCCTAATCCCTTTCTCAGAGATAATGTGACCAAGAAGCTTGCCTTCTTGCAGCCCAAAAATAGTTTTCTTAGGATTCAGTGACAGACCATACCTTCTACATTTTTCAAACACTTTCTTCAGATGTTTCAGGTGTTCTTCCTCGGTTTTGGAAAAGACAGTTAAGTCATCCAAGTAGATAACTATGAAGTGTCCTATCTCATCTGAGAAAGCTATATCCATTTCTCTCTGGAAGGTGGCTCCAACATTCATCAGCCCAAAAGGCATCTTCACATATATAAAGGTGCCCCATGGGGTGGTAAATGCTGTTTTGAGTTGATCTTCTGGGAGTACCAACACTTGGTTATATCCTGAAAAACCATCTAATAGGGAAATCCTTTTAGAGCCCACTACCTTCTGTAAGATATGTTCCATTCTAGGCAAGGGGTAATTGTCTTTCAGGGAGGCTCTGTTGAGGTTTCTGAAATCTATGCACAGTCTGATTTCCCCTGTTTTCTTTCTCACAGCCACTAAGTTTGACACCGAATCAGAAAACCTCACAGGAACTATTATGCCTGCATCATACATCTTCTTAATCTCTTTTTCCACTGCAGGCAATTGTTTCGGATTGATTCTACGGAGTTTTTGTCTGAAAGGCTTTTGATTTTCCTTCAAGGGTATCTTTTGCTGTATTATGCTTGTGTCATAGGCCTTTAAGTCTTCATAGCTCCATGCAAACACATCAATGAATTCCATAAACAGGTCAATATATTTTTTCTTCATGTTTGCAGGTATAGACTTAGCCAGTTTGATCATTTTGGGTTTATCTTCAGTGCCTATGTTGCATTCTTCAACATCAGAGTCTACATGTTCTATAGTGGGCCTTTTTGCTACATCATCGAAGTCAAATAGGTCCTCTAAGGGTGCTAGGCCTCTGGGTATATTCTTGTCTTTGGCCTGCAACACTTCTACCTCTTCACTATCTACGTTTTCACATTTTTCGGTTGGATTTCCAGTTTCTCCAGAAAAGGTGTTTATTTCTATGTTACAGGGTGTTTCTTGTTCATCTGGGGGATCCTCACTTGGGCAGCTGTCATCAGATTTTGAGTCTGAATCAGAAAATTCAAACTCATTTCTGCCCACCAGGAAATCTTCAATCTGTTTGTCTCCTTCAAAGACCTGCCAATATTTTTCGTTATCTGGCACTGCAGGTCTAAAATTGGTCTGAATGATGATTTTTTGGTCAGGGGGAGTCTCAGGATATGAACTAGCTAGAAAAGATAATCCATTTGCGATAACATTTTGACTCCTGGGAATGAACACTAATTCATATTCAACAAATGTTTTCAGTAAATCCAGAGTGTCATTCCTATATGCTCTTAATCGGGGATGTTTCGCTGCATATTCACCGTTCACTTGTTTGATCACTAACTCAGAGTCTCCTCGTACAATTATCCTGTGGGCTCCTAATTTTTTTAACAGATTTAAGCCAAGAATAAGAGCCTCGTATTCTGCAATATTATTTGTGCATTTGAAATGAAGATTGACAGCGTGGCTTTTTGCATGATAATTTTCTGTGTTACGTAGCCACACCCCTACTCCAACAGTTTGCCTAGTACAGGACCCATCAAAATTCATCTCCCACAGGGGTTCGCCATTATGTTGCATTGGGGAGTCTGTACTAGGTTGTGGGTTGCCTTGTTTTCCACGTGGTGTATTAGTTTGAGGGGTGTGACTGATGGACTGACTGCATTGTGTTTCTGGTTCATTCCGAGTTTCGTTTTCATTATCTTGCCCATGGTTTTCTTCATCATATTCTTCTAGGGTAGCCATTATGATAAAGTCCATGGGCTCTGTGTCTTTGCTTGGATTTCTGAATTCAGACTCTGGCTCTCCTAAGGATTGGTCGTTATAAAGAATGAAAGAATCCAAGTCTGTGTGTACAGAGTATAATGGGGAGTTTTCAGGCTTCTCGGGGCTACTGAATAGGAATTTCATCTGGGACTCTCTATACAGTCTTCTAAGTTGGCCAAAAATAGGGATAGTGGCATATGAGCCATCCATCTGCATCGTTCCTTGCAGTTTGGTTCCCCATGATCTAGATAGCAGCATGCCATACTTGGGCGGTACATCTGCTACCACAACATCCATGACCATACATTTAGATGGGATCTGGGTCAAGCTCACACACAAGTCTTTGATTAGGCCTAGGCATTTTACTCTGCTAGAGTCAAACGAATATAGATCTTTGTAAGGTCGTGTTATCTCCAGGCCTAGCTTTTCCATTACCACCTTAGGCATTAAATTGTGTGATGCTCCAAAATCATGCATGGCATTGTGGATATTTTGTCATGAATGTTGAGACTGATATAGAAAGGTGGAACTACCCATTCTTGAAACTTTCCCTCAATCTTTGGACCAAACAGGAGGGCAGGTTGATCATCATTCAAATTTATAGTGTCATTGTTTTCCCCCCGATTTAACGCTTTCAAAATGTGGCCTTTATATACATTCTGAGTGGCCAGCTCAGAGAGTGGGACAGAGATTTTGATTTTTGCAATCTCACTCTCTAAATTGAAAGTGGACTGTGTCTTTGGAGTGCTCAACTCTGTTTTATTTGCTACTGCCTTAGTAGCTGTATCAGTTTGTGATTTCTCACTATGTACAGGGTCAAGAATCATTTTATCAGGAGCACTAACTGCAGTGCTGGTGTTGCTGGTTGGTTGGCTTTGTTTTTCAGTGTCTTGGTTGTCTTTTCCCTTGTTCTTCCCAGAACTTTTAGCTTCTGATTTGTTATTTGCAGTAGATGATTTAGAAGTTTTATCAGGTCTTTTCTTGATGGTAACCTCAGGAGTCTTTTCTTTGGAATCTTCTTGGTTCTTTTTTCTCCTAAGTTCATATTGTTCTCTGACCTGCATCATGGAATTTTCAAATCCTAATCTGTAATCTTCAGTTTCTAACCATTCCTCCTCCCAGTATGAAGGTGAGGGCTGATCTTCCCTTGAATCACAGTTAAGGAATGAGTCTTCTGTTTCAAACATGTTTATTGTATTCCCTTCAGACTCTTCTATGATTCCCTCATCTTCATCAAGAAAGTTTTGGAATGGGGGAATAACTTGCTGATATGACTCTTTCTATCTGTTGGGAGCATTGTTGTTCCTTCTAAAGTTCTGGTTCTGATTTTCATTTTGGTTTCTGTTCTGATTGCTAACTGTGACAACAATTTTCTCCATCATTTGTTGCAGCTTATCCACATTTTTAGATAATCTATAATGATTTGGGTCTGAAGTGGAAGCTACAGTGTCATCCCTATATGTTACCCTCTTTTCAGATCTCAGTCTTGCTCTTTTCTCAATTAGGTTTGCCTCTATGTTCACTACTCCTTTCTGCATGTCCTCCAATGTGGTGTACTCTTTATCCCTCAGCTCATAAGCCATGTTAGCATCAAAGCCTTCGGGGTATTTTGCTAGGGCCATGCCTTGTGGAGGTTTCATATGTGGAGGGAGAGCATTATAAATGCTGTTAAATCTCGTTGTGTAATCATGGACACTCTCCCCTACATTCCTTTTAAGGCTCATGTATTCTGCTAGGAGTTGATGAGGGTTTGCCCTAGTTTCCCATTTGTTTATGAAGATCTGATATAATGCAGGGCGATCTTGGATACTGCCAGGGGGTGAGCTCTTAAACCATTTCTTAACATCACCCCCTAGGCTTTGGGCAAAGATTCTCATTTTGATCGTTTCGTCATCAATTTCCATGTAGTCAAAAGAATCCTCCATTTTATCTACATGTTGCTGAGCTGTTATGGATTCTTTTGCAGTGAAGTGTGGGATCTTTGATTGATAATCATTTGGTAAGGGTAACAAGGGTTGAGGTAAAACTAGGGGTGCATACCAGGCTGCCATGATAATGTTCTGATGAGGTATAGGGTTGGCTTGAGCAGCTGGTATTTGGATGACAGGGATATTAGGACCAGCAAAAGCTTGTTGAGCGGATCTAGGGTGGGAGAGCCCCAAGTTTTGTATGAAGTGGATATCAGGTGGTGTAGATGGAGGGGTTCCTCTATCCCTAGTGTGTTGACCACTATGAGATGGTGAGCTTTGAAACTCGAGGTCTGGCTAGTCTAGATGACTGAATGACCTAGCTCTTGGTAAACTGTTTGGAGGGTCTAGGTCGGGGAGAAAATGTGATAGAGCTGTTAGGTCTTCTGGTGCATAATTAGCTCTATGAATGCGGTTAGAGATAGTTTATCTTTTAGGTGCAGGAGTTCCCTTGAGGATACTCTCTGGATTGTCAACTATCTCAGGTGGGTCAGGGTTAGGATAAGCTCTTGTGTGAATGGTTCTAAAAGCCAAAATGTCATTTTCCTAGCCAAGCAGCTTAATCCTACTTGTTACTTCTACTGTGGTTGATGTTGTTTCAGGGGCTGGTCTCCCAGTGGAGTCTTATGTGAAACCAGGACAATCAACAGGCCTACTGATCACCAGTGGAGTCATTTCATTTAGGAACAATGGAGTCGCCAGGTGGAGGGTTTTAGCGTATATCTAAGGGGTTACACTGTCCACCACAGTGCTCAAGCACTATCACCTTTCAAGAATCTCCTCAAAAACAACAAACTCCAACCAGAGATTGACTGGGAGGGCATTTACCAGATATGTCACCTCCGAAGAGGGTGAGATCCGGAGGCTACCTGGCGCTTTCCAGGCTCTGTCTAAGAGTATGATGGATACTCAACAATGGAGGTCGATTCAAGAAAGGAGTGACTTACTGTCAACCTAACCAGAGTTCTAAGCTTCTGAGTCTTTAGAAGCGTTTGAGGTGAAATGCACTCAGATTATCCCCAGTGGAGTCGCCATTATGTTGGTGATGAGACTATGAGATAGATTAGTGTTTAGCAGTCATAGGCTTCTCAGAGATTTTCCCCAGCGGAGTCGCCATTATGTTGGGGTTCCCATGTTTTGGCCAGGATGACAAGACCAAAAGATGAGACAACATAGAACCACTTTCAGACCTTAGGATCTAGCCCTCCTAGGCCGAGAGAGGGATCTCTCTATAATTGTCAAAGGTTTTATATCTTTGAAGCTCAAATGTTAAGGTTTTAGGCTAGTTGTAGGCATAGGGTTTGTTTGTTTGATTTTTGGTTTGGTTGTTGGGAATCAGGAAAGAAGGGTCCAATATAAGACAAGAATGAGAAAAGAGGAAACTAGGCAAAGATATATAACTCAGGGAACATCGAGGCCATTGGGCAATGGAGTCAAGAAAGGATTTACTTGTGTTCAATGTGCAAGCTTTCAGTTGGGCTAGTCATCTAGATCATTTGGATCTTAAAGATGATAGTTGGAATGGAACATTAAGGACTGAAAATGAACAGAGGGGAACCATCCAATCCTGTCTATAGATCAGGTCAGAGGTCATTTAACTCCAGACCTGCTTGGATAAGATCATAGGCAAAACAAGGGATCTTAGAAAGGTTTAATTAATATGGAAAGATCCTAGTGAGGTAGAGACAGGGTTCTAGACCTCCCCGTGTTCTCAACTCATCCAACTAAATCCTACCAAGAACATCTAAACATAGATTTCATTAATTCATACATTAGAGAGTAGGAAATAAAATCCACTACACTAGTTAAATCAATTGAAATCAATATTTAGATACACACATAAGCATAAAACATAAAAGGCTGGGAGAGCAGCAACATAAGGTACCTATCAAGGGTAAATCTTATGCGAAACTTCTGGTGCGAGCCAGCAGAAACGTAATGAAATGAAAGCAAGTCAATCAAAAATATAGAGAAAGGAAAACATCACCAGCTGCTTAAGATCAGGATCCAAAGAAATGTGCTTGTCATATTAAAAACAACACCAATCAGGTACATCAATGCCCACAACTTGAACATTCAGTCTGAATACATCAAATCTCAGCCTATCTTACAATATTACACAGAGAACTTGTCTCAAGAGGAAAATTCTTTCATTTCACTGATATCCAATCAACAACCAATAAAATAAGTTCCTTCTGTGTTTTATAGCGGAGGATGAACAGAAAATCGACTGAGGAGGTAGGTGAACACTAAATGCTGAATTAAAACTCTGAAAAGAACGAGGGCCGAAACCCCTTGCGTTTGAATGCTGAGCATTTAATTTCTGTAACCTCTTTATGTAGGAGTGATATTCTCTGAATATGATTTTGACATATTTCGGCCGTGGTACTCCTGGTGCTTTGAACAAAAATAAAATAAACTACTGAGAAGTCTGCCATATAAATGCTCTGGTGGTTTTGGACTATTGTTAGGGTGGAAATTCCTTCAGGGAAATTGTGCATAATAAAAGCTGTATGGGTGACCTGTACTTGATGAAGAAAAACATTCTGCTGATGAATAAATCCTGATGTTACCCTTTGCTTGTGCTCAGGACTTTTCGATCGATCCTCGGGGTCTTCAACCTGGTGTTTTGCCTCTTAAACCACTGATTCAAGGCTTAAGATCTTCATTGACATGCTCTAATCCATTTTCTTGCATTAAAACACTTTTTCACTCCATCTCTGCTTCTGACAGGTTAGCTTGGGTTTTAATGCCGCTGGAAGATTTTTACAGTTTGGATTCTGCCTTTCTTTAATGCAAGTCTTGTCTTCACCTCCCGTGTCGTTCTTTTTATAAATCCTGCCTCTGTAAATGATCTTCTCTGATTCCTCTGTCCTTGTAGCAGAGATGTGCATTATGGTGGTCATTCCCTGTTGAAAATCCTGCAAAAACACGAAATCTGTGAAGAGAAACCATGGACGGTGAAATGGATGCGGTGTGGATGCAGAAGACGGCCATGCAGACGCTGAACTGGGGAAGAAATTGTGAAAAAGGTGACAAATCGTTCTGGTGGAGGTTTGGCGGTCCGTGGAGTGAATTTGACTGAGAAAACATTAAAAAACACGAATATGGACGAATATATGCAACAACATGAATGGGGGCACGGTGGACACACGTGGCAGGAGTGACATGGCGGGCGGACTCGGGGGTGGTCAACAGAGGGCAAACAGATCTGGACCACCGATTATGGTGGAGATCGATGGCGAGGGCGACAGACGGTGGGCCAATGGGCATGGCGGAGACATATTAACGAGTGAGCAGCTCAAACGAATGATGACCGTCGGATGAGGCGTTTAAGATCTAATGGTTACCGTGAATTTTGCTGCGAGGTTTGGATCGAAAGATAACGCACGGGGGATGGGCAGTTTTGGAGTCATATAGAAGACACGCGTCGGCAGCTATATGGAATCGCTGGGTGCTCGGGGAAAACCACTCGCCCTGCATAAGCAGTGCAGAATAAACCGGGTTGGTTTTGAACAGTGCGCGGTGGGGTCCACTGGGCAGATAGAACGCGGACCGTCAGATCAACAAGTGAATGAACGGCGATGGCGGCATCGAAGGTTTGAACGGGGAAAACACAAAGGGTAGCGGGTTAAACGATAGCCATCCGATCTGCCCAGATCGGCGGTCAAGGGTGCGCCCGATAATCTTTGTGATGGGTGCCTTTTGGAGCTGGCGGGAGGTCCCAGTGCAAGGTTTCAAGAAGGAACGGGGGGTTAATAGGGAAATTAAAAGGGGGAAAAGAGGGACTTTGACAAAGGGGAGTGGAAGGGGGAGAATGTGGAGTTGGC
Organism: Pinus albicaulis; assembly: GCA_034641835.2. Lineage (NCBI taxonomy): Eukaryota > Viridiplantae > Streptophyta > Pinopsida > Pinales > Pinaceae > Pinus > Pinus albicaulis. The sequence goes on along the minus strand of CM076571.1, from coordinate 763,946,907 downwards.
AGGGAACAAGGGGTGATGTAGGCCCTTTGAGGAATGGATCAGCAGAGAGGATTTATATAAGGCACAGCACAAAGAGGCTTCAAGGAGGATGGCTTTTCAGGGGGAGAGGCATTCCTTGAAGGCTCCACAACAACCTAGCCCCTAGCTTTCTTGTCAAGAATTTCATAGGGGGGCTAACAACGCACATGGATGCGAAGGTATTAGATCTTTTAACTATGGATTATACTGATTAGCGAACCTACGAATAGATCTGTTGTGTAATCTTTTAGGCTGCGAACTCAAATCTGCTCGATTTACCTTCTCTCTCTCTCAAGGTACGAAAACCTAGCTCTAGCACCCTCCCATACTGCTTCGGGTGAGACTTTGGCCTACGCAAGTAGGTCACTACCGAAAGGGCCAATAGTATAGGGGTTTGTTGGCAAACCTTAACCTCCGAACCTAGGTCAGGACCCCTTGAGCCAACAAATGGTTCCGTTGCTAGGACTGGGAGCATTTTGAGAGAGGGATCAGGTAATTCCAAGAGAATATTGGAAGCTTGAGAAGAAAGAAATTGAGGAGGGTTTGTGACAGAGTTGCTATGGATCAATTCATCTCTTATTCTGAAGCAGAGCGAAGGTTCTTCAAGGGGTTCCGACGTAAATTTCTGAAAACCTTACCACTGTTGATTAAGATATTACTGTGTGAAAAGAGCATTCTGTGCAGCCACACCAAGTGAATGACCTCAGATCTGGATGGAAGTACAAAATGAAGTGGTAAATACTATCGGACTAGTCAAGAAGGGGATAGATCTATCTACAGTCCACTAAGAGAAGCGGCTGCGCAAAGTCCCCCAGCTACACCACCTTTGGGCCAGCATAGGGGTAACAAATCGCACGTACCTTCGCCTCCACCAAAAGATGATATGGCCTCACACATGAAGCTACATACCTTCAAGGGCATAGGGGATGAGGATATGGACTAGTTCTAGTTTGTGGCAGAGTCAGTATGGACTACACAAAATGTGGCTAACTATGTGGTTAAGAGAGCGCAGATATCCATCGCCTTCGAAGGAAGAGCCCTGAATTGGTATATGGGATAAATAGCTCAACATGCGAACGCAAATATTCAAGATATTAAGAATTCCCTAAAACAACAGTTTCGGAAGCCTAAATCCTAGTCTCAACTAGTTGTTGAGTTGAAAGAATTTAAACAGGGAGCTACTGAGTCCATGTGGGAGGTTTATCAACGGTTGAAGAAAGCGACTAGGGAAGGATAATTTCAGTATGATGACAAACAACACAAGGAATGGTTTATCGCTATGTTACTGCCCCACCTACACGTACCTATGGGTCACCAAGACATCGAATTGTAGGAAAAAGCCTTGGAGATTGCTATGAAGTTAGAAGTTTCACCGGGAGATGACACCCAGATGGGAGTATAGCAGATCCAAGAGAAGATAGCGGTGATGCACATGGAGATACAGAAATTTTGAAGGGACCGAGGAAAGGAAGCTAGTCCAGACATATGGTGCATACGATGTTGGGTATCTGGGCATACCAAGGACTAGTGCCCACTATTGACGGACTACCTAAAGGCAGGGGGACCAAGTCCATTGCGCCCATGGCGAAGTGTTATGGTGTGATGATTGTTGCGTAGCCGGCCTACATGATACCAACCATTTCCCCCGTTTAGGTGCGTGTGTCTAAGAGTTGAAGCAACAATGGTGCGGATTTTGTCGATCAGTAGGGAATGATGAGCAGAACTACTAAACTTATCATATGATGATAGACCAGGGAAATTTGTATAGGGTAAAATCAGACCCTTCTTCAACCATATTCCCCTCTGGTATAGGTGGCTCCCCAACTAGGGGCAGGGGAGTGGGCAGAGGTGGAAGTGCAAGTAGGAGGAGAGGACAACTAATCTGCTATAACTGCGGAGAGATAGGGCAATTTGCAAGGGATTGCCCAAACCTGGTGAGAAAATATTGTAGGTACTGTAGACAGCTAGCTCATATGATTGAAGACTGTCCAATTCTAATCTCAAAAATGCAGGAAAAATAGAAGACACCTACGCAGAATGTGGAGCGGGTTAAGGCTGAACCACGAGATGAAGATCCAAGTGTTAATGTCATAACACACAGTGGAATGGCCGTTGGGGGAGATGAGTAGAAAGCTGCAACTAAACCTATTATTTGAAAAGTGGCTATCAAACAAGAAGGTTTGGATACACAAAGGGAAAGGGAAACCTTTGTCGCAGCCTGCAAAGACTTTGTTGAAGCCAAGGAATCATCTTCTCAGGCCCTCGCAGACCTCAAAGTAGATGATGAGGTCAAACCATTTTTTCAAGCATGTATGAAGCTGCTGCGCAAACAAAGGGACATATAAAATCTCCAAGCATTAATAGACAGTTGCACAGCACGGCCTAGCTCGCTGCTAGAAGTTAAGGATGTATACAAGCTCTACCAACATAAGAGATGCACTGGTAGGGAGATTCGACTGACTGCATAGATCGGTGATTATGAGATGGATTAGGTTATTATAGAATTTGTATCAGATACGAACATACTACCTAAAAAGACGTGGCAGCGAATGGGAGAACCTAATTTGGAATGGTCCACTATCTAGCTACGTATGGCCAACCAGCAGAAGATCATCCCGTTAGGAAGACTATCAAAGATAGTGGTGGATATTGCAGGAGTTAAGGACCAGGATGACTTTGAAGTCATTCAGATTGTGGAAGATGCAGACCCTTACCCGGCACTTCTGGGATTGGACTGGGCCATAGATATGGCAAGCATTATCAATTTAAAGAAAAGAAGCATGGTATTTGAAAATGAAGGTACGCAGGTAATATTACTGTTAGACCCAGTGGAAGGAGAACTATACACGGAGCCAGTGTGGGAAGACAAATATGTGGATCATATTTATAAATTAACTACACGATATGAGGATTGGATCAACCCCACAGCCGATGGTATTCCCTGTTGGGAAAAATATAGCGAGTGTTTCTCGGACTCTGACGGGGAAATAGAAAATTGGCAGAACCGGTTACACGATGTATCTACACTGAGATGCCTTAGGATCACATAGGACTTTAGATGCATTTCCTTCGAGTTAAGGGACATACCCTACTTTGATGGTTCCAGTAGTATTAAAGTGTTCCTAAGAACATTTGAAGCTGAGGTTCCAAGAGAACGAAGGCTATGGGCACTTGGTCTAGCCATACGTGCAACACCTGCACAATGGTGGGACATGCACAAAGGGGCATTCTAGGATTGGGAGGAATGTCGGGACATGATGATCCTGCGATTTGAGCCTCCAGCTGATGTGTGAGTCAAGACGTTCCTTGGGCTAGGAGACCCCCGTGAGTACCTGTTCACTTGGATGGAAGAATGGTGTGATTGGACTACAGAAGAATGGGTTCACCTATTTATTCATGCCTTGGGGCCTATTCCCACTGCATGGTACTTAGATGTGGAACTACATCAGTGCACCCGCCACTAGGAAACATTAAAAGATGAATTTGTAGGGACGTTTGTGCTGACAGGGGCAACGAAGGCACTCGGCGAAGCTCTGCAGGATATAGATACCTTTATATTTGCAGACTCACGCCCCTACGCAACACTTGAGGCTCCAACGTGGGAAACGCAGATACAAGACATAGTCAACTGCCACAGTTTAGCAATGGAAGAAGGTGAGGATGATTCGTGAAACATCTCTATCCTAGAATCAGAGGGGAAGTGTGCAGTTACTGGGCCTTGGCTACAAAATTTTGATGTTACCAAGCCTCTCAAGCTGCGTGAAGTCAATATTGGAACAGAATAACACCCTGAGCTGGCCAAGATTTCGGACTACTGGGACGAGGATACATTAGGAAAAGTTACAGAACTACTCACAGAATATCAAGACTTATTCTCGACAAGGTTTTCGGAGCTCATGGGGATCATAGGGGACCTAGGAGTTATGCACATCACTTTGAAACTAGATGCGTGCCCTGTGAGGCAGTGGCCTTAGCGGCTGAACCCCAAGTATAAACAAAAGGTCAAAGAAGAATTTGACAAAATTCTCGTTGCAGGTATCATTGAACCCGTCAAACATTCAGATTGGGTAAGTCCGATGGTAGTTCAGGAGAAAACAACAAGGGGGGAGATACGAATCTATGTGGACTTACACAAGTTGAATGATGCCTATGTGCATGACCCCTTTCGCATGCTGTTCTCACATGAAATCCTTGATAGCATGGGAGGATATGAAGCATACTCATTCATGATGGGTTCTGAGGGTACCACCAGATCATAATCACACCTTAAGATCGTAGCAAGACTACGTTTTCCACTGAATGGGGATCCTTTCAATATATGGTCATGCCATTTGGGCTCAAGAACGCCCCTGCGATATTTTCAAGAGTAGTAGTCACAGTGTTCAAGGAATTCATACATAAGTTTTTGGAAGTTTATTTTGATGGCTGGACTGTCTTCAGTTTGGTGAAGAAGCATGTTTCCAACCTACGTATGATGTTGTATGCCAGTCAGAAGCACTAGATCTCTTTGAATATCAAGAAATGTATCTTCTGTGTACCTTTTGGAATCTTGCTCGGACATATAGGGTGCCGACAGGGGTTGATGGTTGACCCTACGAAGGTTGTAGTGATCATAAACCTAGCAGTACCAACCACTCAGAAACAACTGCATTCGATCCTCAGACACACAGGTTACTATAGGAAGTTCATTCAGGGGTACACACTGATCAAAATGCCTATGGAAAAGCTACTTAAGAAGGATGTTTCATTTTTTTTGGGATGATGAGTGTCAGAAGAGTTTTGAGCTGCTCAAAGAAAAAATGGTTTCTACACCTATCCTCATCTTCTCTGATTGGTCGAAGTTGTTTCATGTTCATGTGGATGCATTAGGGATTGCCTTAGGAGTTTTTCTAACGCAGCCTGGAGAGGGATATATTGATCACCCTGTTGATTTTGCTAGTATAAAACTTTCTGGTGTGGAGCGCAGGTACTCCACCACAGAACGAGAGGGACTGGCTATGGTCTACGCATTACAGAAATATTGGCACTATCTGTTAGGGGGACATTTTAAGATGTTTACATATCATTCAGCTTTAAAATACCCGGTGAATAAGCCTGTGTTGGGGGGGGAATTTGCAGATGGATGTTGCTATTTCAGGAATACGATTTTGAAATCATAGTCAAGCCAGGAAAGTTGAATGTTGGGCCAGATCACTTATCCCGAATTGAGATAGGCAAAGAACCCACTAACTTGGAGGAAGGATTGCCTGATGCACAACTGTTTGCCATTAAGGTCGTTGATGCACACTTTGTTGATATCATTCAGTTCCTGACTAAAGTCATGGCACCTGCAGAATATTCGGTACAACAGAAGAAGGAGTTGGTTACTCGGGCAGTGGATTTTACCATCATCGCAGGACAATTACATAAACTAGGAGCTCATGAAGTGTTGTGCAGATATGTTCTAGAGCATGAAAAGCACGCTATATTAGCAGAGGCTCACGAAGGCATAGCAGGAGGTCACTACACAGGCATGGCGACGACACAAAAGATCTTGCAGGCTAGGTTATGGTGGCCTACCTTGCATATGGATTCTCATGACTATTGTAAATCCTACGATAAGTGCCAGCAGATAGGGAGGCCATCACGCAGAGGTGAGATGTCTTTACAACTGCAAATGGCTATGCAAACCTTTGACAAATGGGCCATTGGTTTTGTGGGACCGATCAACCCACCAGGGAAGAAGACCGATGCACGCTACATTATTACTACCACTGATTATGTAACTAGGTGGGCCGAAGTGCAAGTGGTGAAGGATTGTACTACAGATACCACTGCACACTTCATATTTGAGCAGATTCTGACCAGATTTGGATGTTTGAAGATCCTTATGAGCGATAGAGGTACGCATTTTGTTAGCGAAACAATACAAGCCTTGACTAAGGAGTTCTAGATCCATCAAGCGAAGAGCACCTCGTATCATCCGCAAGCAAACGAGGCGATCGAAGCTTTTAACAAAATATTGGAGAAAGCACTAACCAAGGTCTGCAACGCTGGTCACAGCGATTGGGACATGCGTATCCCATCTATTCTTTGGGCCTATCAGACAACCTGCAAGAAGCTAACAGGGAAAACCCCATTCCGAATGGTCTATGGAAAGGAGGCCATTATGCCGATGGAGTTTATTATTCCTAGTCTGCATATCGCAGCATTTACGACCATGGCAGAACTTGACATCATGGAGGAGAATTTAGCGCAGCTTATGGCTTTCAAGGAAGATCGTTTTGTTGCTAATTTTCATCAGCAGGTTCAGAAGGCCCATGATAAGGCATGGCATGATCGACATATTTGCCAAAAGACATTCGTGGAGGGTGAATTGGTCCTCTTATATGATAGCCAGTTTGCGAAACACCCAGGGAAGTTTCGACAACACTGGCTTGGTCCCTACACAGTTAAGGAAATCATGGATGGTGGAGCCATTAGGTTAGGTACCCTGCACGACGATATGCTACTAGGTTATGTCAATGGTAGTCATCTCAAACCATATCGGATCAAATGACTATATGGCCAGAGTAGCTATATAGGGTAGGATATTCCCACCAAGAACGGTGAGTATGGACATGACCGAGGCACACGCAGGAAGCAGACATGGATTTGGAAGCCTAGAGGGATGCACAGGAGGCACAATCAAGTAGCTTCAAGCAAAAATGATGGACCCACGACCACTGTGACTCAGGACGAGTCACAAGATTATGTTGGGGGATTTTTGGAACAAGGTCCCCTAAAGTTGCGAACTTGGGACAATTTTGTATATTTTTGGTATTATTTAACCTATCACAGGGGTTTTAGGGTGGGTCAAAGCCCCAAATGCATTGTAACGGGTCAAGGGTAGACCAAGAGTCTGCAAACCACTGTTCGCAAACCACTGGATGCGTAGGCTAAATTGATATAAATAGATGAACCTTTTTGAATCTTAAGGTAGGAAAGAATCGAGATTCATGTTAGTTGCGAATTGTTAGATCTGTTTGGGTGGTTAGGGTAAGGACTCCTACTGGCTGTGTGCACGGAGATCCTCAGTCCTACTGTGTGCATACCCTGCTGGCTGTGTGCGTAGGCTGTGTTGGATTGTATTGGGTTTTGGATGATAATATATGCGAATCTGGTTATAATATCTCTGCGTTATTTGAGTTAATGTATTAATATTGATACAAACTATTGGATCTATTACATTTACTATTGGCTATCCGTTGTCACTACGAGTCTTTCTCTATAATGATATGAAGTATTGTTGCGATCTATTGTTCATGTGTTATGATATTACATGCTACTATTACTGATTACGCATGTGGATGTGAAGGTATTAGCTCTATTAACTGCGGATTATACAGATTAGCGAACCTAAGAATATATTTGTTGTGTAATCTGTTAAGCTGTGAACTCAGATCTGCTCGATTTACCTTCTCTCTCTCTCAGGGTGCGGAAACCTAGTTCCAACACCCTCCCATACTGCTTCGGGTGAGACTTTGGCCTGCGCAAGCAAGTCACATTGGAAAGGGCCAGTATTAAAGGGGTTTTTTGGAAAACCTTAACCTCCGAACCTAGGTCAAGACCCCTCGAGCCAACACTCCTCAAGAAGGTAAAAAGGATGGACATGCAAAACAGCATGTGAGGTATAATTCTTCCCATAGTGAAGTTGATTATGTTTCTGATAAGCATGAAAAATATGCATGCTTGAATGGAAGAAAGCGTTGTTGTGCATATTGTGGTCTATGTAACCATGATGTTTTGAGATGATGGAAGAGAATGAAGGCATACAGAAAAAAATTGAAGTGAAGGAAACTTGCAAAGAAGGTGTAAAAGACTTGCACACATTGCCAGAAGAGGGAACATGTTGTTGCCCAATGTTGGACATTGCATCCAAATAATCATCCCAAACACATGAGGCAAGAGGATAAAGGGACTATTGAAAGTGGAACCAAAGATTCCATCATTGATGTGAGAATATATGTTTCACATGAAGAATATTTTTAGCAACAAAAGTCGTTATGGAAGTGGCTTGGTAAGAAGTGGTTTGACTTCTTGACACAGTAAGACATACATTCATTTGTACATATGAAAATTGCAGTTATGTATGCATGTTTTCTGTTGTAATCTCATGTTTGTTTGAGCCACCTGGGATCTATGATCAAGGACATGATGTTCAACTACCTTCTATAAATTTCTCACCAGAAATTTCTGGGTGATTTCAAGGAAGAAAATTCTTGACAGTAGGACAAGAGCATTCAAGAAGGGAAGTGTTGACTACCTTTGAGTTGTGGTTCAAAGGCACTAAGCCAAGCAAGGGAAAGTGTATGGAGGCTAAAAAGTGAGGGTGTTTTACTCTCATCTACTGAACATATCAGGTAATCAGTCTTTTGGGGTCCAAAATATTCCCAATGGGGAGGTGTGATCAAATTTGGATCAAGGACCTAAATGATAGCTCAAAATTAAAAGTGTTCAAAATTCTGGTGAACCTGGGCGATCGGATAGATCTCATCTTCCTCATTCCAACATCATGAATGGTTCGAAAAATCAACACCGTATGAAGAAGTTATCGTGATTTGAAAAGTCCAGTAAACTGCAATTTTTGGCTTTTGACCAAGTTTGACTGGGCCTTTGAATATTCAAAAAAGAGAATATTAGATGGAATATTCCTTGGAATATTCCTGGAATATTCCTTGGAATATTCCCTGAAATATTCCTTCTGGGTGAATGGTAGGTTGACAAGTGTCGCATTTATATTAGCAGTTTGGTGCACGTGTATTTTAAAGGGCCAATTAGAGGCTGCCACGTGGCCTAGGAATGGAGTGGAAAATTATTGTTTGGGTCGCTAGAGCTCGACCCCAAGACCTATCGCCTACCGCATGCACCAGTTTACCGATTCCTTTATCGTTTAGTTCTTAACCTATTTGTAGGCACGTTTATAATAAAGTTTATCGAAATTGCATATGGGGGTTCAGAGGGGCCAGCCCCTTGGGCCAGCCCCTCCCATATGGCATTATACCGTGAACCCAGGCTAAGGCTTTAAGCCCTAACCATAACCACCCACATTCTGTTAACTGTTCACATGCCACGGGTGCAAAACCTTTCGCCGATAGTTCCGCTTGGCATTTAACGTGACCGCTGAGATTCTGGGTCATGTGCCCAACGCTAACCACCAACATTTAAACTAATGGTTAGTCTTGGTGGGGTTTTAGCCAGAGCACCATATTTTTCAGATTTTCTGAACTTAACTGCAGTTATGTGCAGTTGCTCCATTTTTAGTGGAGTTGATTTAGGGGACACTGGGCAAAATCAGTTTAGGCTCTATCTTGAGCTAGATTTGTCCATTCTGAGAGTGCCAATAGTCAATTTCGACTATCTAAGACATTCCAGACTCATTGGTGAGGGTTGTAGAGCCATTAGAGGACTTTTGAGTAGGTTTTTTCTTCAAAGAAGTTCTAGGGGCCATTGGGGCTACCATGGGCCAGCAGCAGTTTGAGGCCTAACCAATGCAGCTAGAGGCCTTATTCAGAAATCCAATAGTCAATTTTGGATGTTTAAAAAATTATGGAACTAATGGTGTGGTTTTTAGAGCCTATAGAGGACTTTTTAAGGCCAATATGCTTCAAATAAGTTCTAGGTTCCACCAGGGCAAGCAAGTGCCAGTGGGAGAATGAGGCCTATCCAGAGCAGCCAGTATCCATTCTCAACAAACCAATAGTAATTTATGAATATTTTGATACTTTTGAATCCATTGATGGGTTTTTTAGAATAATTTGAGGATTTCTGAAAATCAAGATGCTTCAAAAAAAATTTCAGTGACCCTAGAGCCAGGGGGTGCCACCAGGTGTTGGAGGCAAAACCGGAGCAACCAGAGCAGCCGGAGGCCAATTGATGCAAATTAATAGTCTATTATGACTATTTTGGACATTTTGAATCCAATGAAAGGATTTTAAAATCCATTTGAAGAATTCTTAAGGTCAAGAAGCCACAGGAAATGTTTGGGCAACTTATGGTCATCAGTGGATGGAGGCCTGGATTGGGGAGTCAGTGCTCATTTTGAGCAAATGATCAGTCCATTTTGAAGGTTTGATATGTGGTGGAGATAGTAAGTAAGGTTTCAGGGACAAACAAGGATATATGAGGGAGTTAGTCCCATAGAGAAGCTCAGGCTAGCTCAAGAGCTCCGACTCAAGGAGACCAGTCTAAAGGGACCTAGTTCTGTTTTCAGAGTGATGACAACCATGAAAGGTATATAAATGGTATTATAAACACATTGGTTCAGTTTAGTTAACCATTAGAGTTGATTTTATAACTTCTAAAAGAAAATTTCCATAATCCCAAAGAGCCAAGTCAATATGATAAGAACTCAAGGAGACGTAGCCCACGATATTCGGGTGAACTCGTAGATTAAATTTGTTGTTATGTGTTGATGTTTATTTGATGCGTTATATGGAATTTTCACATGTTTAGTATCAGCAAAAACAAATTTTATTAAAGCACTTTAACAGTAAAAAAATAAAATTACACCTTTTTCAAGTATAAAATTCCACAAAAGTCAAGAATAAGATAGATCTTTTATTTGTTTAACTAAGTGGGAGGTTCTTGAAAAGCATAACAGGATATCCAACCCATTTTCTAAATCATTGATCCTCCAACTCCTATCACCATAGTTCTATAAATTGATCCTCCTGCTCTCGTTCCCGGAGTCCAGCAGGATGGTCTTTCTGCTCTTGTAACACGGGGGGATAATCCTCCTATTCTTATGGCACCCCCTCCATGTAGTTTGGTCGCTTCTTTTGATTGGAGTCGATTTATGGGATATCGTCTTCCTTCTTACGTGCCCTTTGAGATCACTGTACAGGCCTGCAATATGGTCGTACCGGGCACAATTATAGATGAAGGCGCCTCGGTTTTTATTTTGTTCTCAACTACATGGCGAGCTTTGGGTTCTCCACAGCTTGTGCCTGTTACTCAAAATCTGTTGGCTTTTAACAGAGTAACAAGTCAGCCATTAGGGATCCTTCCAAAGTTACATATTACGTTGGGAGGAAAGATTGTCTATATATATGTGATGGTTGTCCAAGGCCCTTTGGATTTTAACTTGCTCCTGGGATGCGAATATGCTTATGCCATGGGCGCGCTTGTCTCTTCCCTCTTTCGTGTGATCTGTTTTCCACATGAAGGTCATATCGTGACCATTAATCAACTTTCATTCTTTGGTCCTGATGTGACATTTGGTCTACCATCATGCCTTCCTGGTCCTTACCTGCCAATGATATCTTACCAGCCACAGGTCAATTATGTGGCCACCTGTTCCATGTTCGCATCCACTAATAATTCATTCAGTGAGGTAGTACACAATGTACTAGGGGAATTGGAACCTAATTTCCAGAGTGTTGTTCTCCCGCCGAATGAGAAACTCTTGGAAGCCATGACTTCTTATTCATCAGGATAAGGTCGATGGAGTAGAATTTATTTTCTTATATCAAGCTCCTTAAAAAATGAAACAAGCTCGATGGAGAAAAGTTCATTTTCTTGTGTCAAGCTCTTTAAAGAATGAAACAATCTCGATGGAGTAGAGTTTGTTTTCTTGTGTCAAGCTCCTTAAAAAATGAAACAAGCTCATCAGAGCATAGTTCGTTTTCTTGTGTCAAGCTCCTTAAAAAATGAAACAAGCTCTTATGAGGATAGTTAGTTTGCTATGTCAACCTCATTAAAAAATGAATTAGTTCACGAGGATAGTTATTTTACTGTGTCAACCTGGTTAAAAAATGAAACAAGTTCCCTTTTCAATTTGAGTCTTTGATCAGATCTCGTAAAATCCCAATCAAGTCTTTCTCTTGATCTCGTAATTGAACCTTCATTTCATCCACCGGTCAGTAATTAGCAAGTCTACTCCAGTAAATGCCATGAATCTTGGGGGGCATGTACCTCAAATTGAGTCACCATGTTAGGGGCATACAAAATTATTTCAAGCATAGTTTTCCATGTTTTCAAGCTTGTGTAAAAATGAAACCAGTTTCAAGCATAGTTTGTTTCCATTTCAAGCTTGTGTAAAAATGAAACCGGTTTCAACCATATTTCTCTAAAACTTTTCAAGCTTGTGTAAAAATGAAACCAAATTCAACCAGAGTTTCCTGATTTAAAACTTGTGTAAAAATGAAACCATTTTTATTTTACCTTTTGTGATTGCCATTTTATTAGCCTATTTTGCCAGATGAACCTTGGTTTTCTCATTACATCGTCATCATCTGCTTGGCTGATCATACGCCTTCACTTGGTTGTTTTACCCATTCCTAAGGAACAATTGCAATGAGTGGTCTTGTTAGCCAGCCTCTTGACCTTTACTTGTTCCGAGAAGCTCCACCATCACCGGAACTAGTTGCTACCCTTAATACCACTCGTTCCTCTAGGAGGAGTCAACTTTTAGCTCTTTTCTAACTCTCAAAACATGAAAATATTGCCGGGCTCTTATAGTTTTGAACTTGTTAAAGGATACAAAATGTCGTTTACCCAATATACATTTACCCCTTTTTTTGGCTGGGATAAACTATTTATGAAAAAGGAATACCTTGGCCAATCGTGATTAAGATGTTATCCCAGATATTGTTTTCTAACTTTTCGGATCTTTGAGACTACCTACGAAAAGGACCTACTGGAGTTTTATTTTCCGCTTCTTTTAAAACTCTCTAAACATGAAAAGATGTTGAGTTCTTACTTTGTCAAACTTGTTAAAATCTAAATGACATCAGAGATCATCATCATGATGCTACCTCCTTCCTCCTTCCTAGGGCTGGTAAAATGTACTAGGATGGATTTGTTTGAAGGAAAAACTTATATGACAAGCATATGCTATCCTCTTCAATCTTGTGTAAAAATAAAGAGGTACTTGCCAGAAATGGTGGGGGGGAAATGGAAGTTATTTTTCAGTTGTGTCGGCACTATGTCACTCTTGAACATGACAATTATCTGCAGTTCATGTCAGGTTGGGATATCTTCACTCTGTCACTTTGCCTCTCATTCGATTACAAATTTTTTCAGCATGACTCTGATCCTATTTGAGTCAAATGTTGCCAAATTCCAGAGTCGTGTCGCCAATATGTTCAAGAGAAAATCTTTCTGCAGTTTGTACATTCTCTGATCCATTGTTTCAGTCTTGATTGACCCTCATATCAAATTATCTGTTTCATGTTGATGATGTGGGATTCATTATGACCTTCCTTCAACGGATCACTTCCTTTCAGCTTCAGCTCATTATCTGGGAAGTCGATCTAGAGACTCTTATTTGGTACCTTAGATCTTGCATGGCTCAATGGCAAGTTCTTCACATTCGACGACAGGTTCACATCATTGGCCTTCGATCGAGTGATTTCATGGGTGTGTGACTCCAGCTCACTGTTCACATTTCATGGATTGTACTAGTACTACCTTGAGGACCATTGTCATCATTGGTGGTTTCTCTCATGCCTATTAACAATTTACATCATGGACAGGTAATCGAGCGATTTTCCTACATGTTAGACATCAGTTCATTTATTCGCATGCTCGAAATTGTACTTGATCGGGTCGTGATGAAGTGCAAGACCCTGGATTTTATTCACTAGAGTCCAGGTTGCAAGGTGATATGTTTTTTCCATGACTGGATACATGTTTCTTTCAAATGGATGGATGTGACCATACCATGAGTCTATATGTGATCCTTCTCAGATGGATGGTTGCGACCATACCATGGTCTCTTTTATGGATGGATGTGTCCATACCCTGATTCATGTATTTTCATCAGAGATTTCAGTTATGTATATGTATGTATACTTGATTTTCATGTCTCCCCACAATAGCATCCGGTTCCTTGCACGTACTTGTAAATCATTTCACCCCTTACTCATGTTCAGACTTCATGCTTTAGGGGGCATCTGTTACACATCAATTTTTCACTGTCCTTGTATGCCCTATTCCTCGATCCTGGAGGACCCATACCATGACTCTTGTGTACTTTCAAAGCATGGAATACATACCCCTGAACCACACTTTTTTTGCCAATTCATCTCACTTTACAACGTTTTTGTAAGATCCCTATATAAACCTAGTTTTCAAGGTCGCCGCTTTGTCTCATTGTTTAACCCACGCCATTAGCAGAGATTTACACAGAGACCCACGCCGATCAGTGCTCTGTCTTAATGTCGAACCCACGCCAATATTCTTTTGGAAAGTTTTTAAAAATATAAACAAAGTTTCCATGACTAGAAGTTTTGTGAGGCAGTGAGCTAGAAGTTTTTTTTGAGGATATGGCCGAGGAATTCCCCTTTAGGCTTCTTTTTTGCAAGAAATAGGAACTACTCCAACGGATAAGCTCTTTTCCCATTATTTGAGGGCCCATAACCTCCTCCTCCATTGTTATATAAGGAGACCTCCTTCACCTCTACTGCCTTAGTTAGAGAGTTAGAGTTAGCTAGAGAGGATAAGCAATTATAGCTTCGGGAGAATAGTGCAAAGTGTGATTGTTTATGAGGGTCTTAGAATAGTTTAGTGAGATCTTAGACCTTTGTGTATGAGGGTGTCACAAACGTGCTTGGATACAGACCTGCTGAAGGAGAGCCTCAACATCAAGGCTTGTTTATAAACTCCCTTTGTCTTTACCATAATAAAATGCAACTGATGTTTATCTTCCACTCTTGTTTACATTTATAATGAGATTTCTAGCATTCCTTAATCAGTTACATAGGTTGTAATTGTTTTATGTTTGTTGTGATTTTACGCTTGTTGTGGTGTCTTGACTGTCTGTATAGGTAATCGAGCATTGGAAGTAGCGTGCATCGAGCTTGAAGAGTGTGACAGATCAAGAAGCTTCGACAGAAGATGAAAACATAGCATCAGAACAATGTAGGTCATCTTCCTTGCTCTGAATTTCATTTACAATATAGGAAGGTAGATGTTAGTATGTTCCCGTAGTTTCTAGACCCACCTTAGGGCTAGAGAGATCGCCTCTATCCGTAGAGGGGATTTACCTGCTCAACAATACCCAATGATGATACCAGACATTTATTCCTTTTTCAATTTTTGCAATCAGCCATGTCTAGTCTGCAATTCTATAGTATGTCGGTCTTAACCGAAATCCAAGAAATTTAAAACCATCCTCCAGCTCCAGGAGAGAAAAAGGAAATATATGATGGGAATATACAGATTCCTAATTAGAACAACCAATATAAGGTCGATTTTTGGTTATTACTCTCCATTCCTATAGTCAGGCAGAAATATTTTAGGATAGAGAAAAAAAACATATGAGTCCCCAATGGATCCATTCATAAAAATTAATACATCATCCACAAATAAGAGATGTGATACAATGCATCTATCAACAATTTTTATGCCTTGGAGTCTACCCAATCGTCGCTCCTTCGAGATAAGACGGCTCAATGCTTCCATAATCAAGAGAAAAAGAAGAGGGGATAGAGAGCAGACCTGCCTATGTCCCCTCTCCGAATGAAAGAAAAGAGACGGTGATCCATTAATGAGCACACTGAATAAGACATTAGTTATACAACACATAATCCAATTAATGAATGCAATGGGAAACCCCAAATGTGTTAACAACATATGAATGTATATCCAACTTATGTGATCAAAATCCTTTGCATGATGAATCTTAAGAATAAGACTTTTTATATGGATAAAATGCACGACCTCTTGAGCAGTGCCTATGGCCTCATGGATCTTACGATGGTTAAGAAAATATATATATATGGTTATATGTTAACATGGAATAGATTATTTTGAAGTTCTCACTCTCCGATATACTAATAATTTTTTATTAGGAAAGTTGCAACTTTATAAGATTGGACATCTATAATCTTTATTAGCCATTGCAAGTGATAGTCATCATCGTAATAGCATGCATGGAAAAGTAATAGTGTTGTGCATATACCACGAAAGGAGATGGGAAAGATAGATCACTGTTTTAGTTTCATAATCGTGATAGAATGCAAATGTGACCTGTCTTGCGTGGATAACATGAAAGGAGATCAGAAAGAGACATCACTGTTTTAGTGTGAGTTAGACGGAATAGCACGTTCTTTAAAAGATTTCAAGATTTCAAGATTTTTCAATATTTTAATATTTTTAAGTATAATTTATTAATAATCTATGTATAATTTATATTGAATTAATTTAATAAAATAAAGAGTATAATTTATTAATAATCTATGTATAATTTATATTGAATTAATTTAATAAAATAAAGAGGATAATTTTGTTGATAAAAAATAGAATTGCATTAATTAAATTTGAACATTTTTTCAAACTTAGTTGGAAAAATATGAAAGATTAAAAAAGATGACGGTATAGAGTTAGAAATTTATCGGATCCTTATAAATATATGAGTATATTAACTTTACTTGAGGAAAATGAAAGTCTTGAATTCATACAAGTGCGGGATAGACATCAAGAAATTATGGGAAATGTCTTCAATAAAAAAATGAAATTGAATTTTTTTAAGATTTAAATGTTTTTATTAGAATCTAGCAATCCTTTTAAATGGTTCGTGTTGACTTGATTTTATTGAGTTAGATAAAGGAAGAAATTTTGTTGATAAAGAAAACATGATGATTATATTAGTACAAGTTGAATGTCTTTTCAAAGCTTTTGAATTGAATAAAGTTAGAAAAAATAGAAGATAAAAAAGCAAGATGGTGATATAGTTGGAAACTTGTGAAACAATTATAAAAAAATTAGCATATTGACTTCACATAAGTGGAGGGAAATGAGTGTATTAACTTGACATTAGTGGAGCATAGGGTTCCAAGAAAAAAGGGAGAAATTTCTTCAATAAAGATGAAGCTTCATTTTTATAGGTTTGTAATGTTCTTAATAGACTCGATCAATGGCTATGATTTGCTTATATTGACTTGTTTCTATTCAGATGGAGAAAGGGAGTAATTTTTTCAATAAACATGGTAATAGAGTTGGATACTTGTGAGGCAATTCAAAGAAACAAATGTACCAACTAGACATAAGTTGTTAGAAATGTTTTCAATACTAGGGGGGTGAATCAATAGTAACTGTGTTTCTAAATTTTTAAAATCCTTTTCAGTCACTGCCACTACAAGGAAAAGACCCTCTAGCGGAGGTTATAAAGGAGGTTTTTAGTGTTATAAAATTACTCAAAACTGTCAAAAATACATTTGCTACAACATCTGTTTATGGTTACGGAGGTTTTGGTGGAGATTTTAACAAAAATTCAACACAACTAAAAACAAATGGGTGGCCGGAGGTTATTATGGATGTTTTTTCATCAGTGCGCTACTATGGATTTAATGCACTGGTGCGTACACGAAGACGACACCCCGAGGCTATCTCAGTCGAACGAACGCCTCGGGACGTTTAGGTGTAAAATCACACCAAGCGTAGTGTTGGTCATACAATGCACGAGGCCGTTCTAATGGGTCTTGGGATTTGTGCAGTGCGCATAGGTTCTATCAACGCACTGGTGCGTATACCTTTATGATGCACCGGTGCATCGTATCACAGAAAGGCACTGAGATTTATAATCGGTATCGGTATTCGTGTGGTGCCCATTGATCATAAAAATGCACCGGTGCTTATAGATACATAAACGCCGTGGTACACAGTATCACACAAACACACCGATATTTATAACTAGTATCGGTATTTCTACGGTGCCCATGGATCGTACAATGACACTGGTGTGTATAGACACATAAATGTACCGGTCGACAGTTATTGACACGCACCGGTTTTAATTTTTAATTTTTTAGAAACATTGACCTATGACAGTCTAATTATTGTGATTGTTTTAAATTCATTATTCATCAAAATTCAACACATCTTATAACAATATTCATATTAATTACATTTTTATTAATGCATTTGAATGTGCTGTTTGGATTAATTTGTTATATCATATAAGAATTATTGTGCTTTTTTAAAATTCATTATTCATCAAAAGTCGACACATATATATCTTATAATAATATTCATATGAATTAAATTTTTATTAGTGTATTTGAGAACGACAATGGAGAACGCAATAGTGACAATGGAGAACAAAATAGAATAAATTAAAACATATATATATATATATATATATATATATATATATATATATATATATATATATATATATATATGAATAAGACAGTATTTATCATACAAAATGGGATAGTTATTCCTATCCCTTTGTATTTCAATTGGGAGACTATGTCCATTACATTAAACAAAATGTCTGATTTCATAGACATATTTCAAAAAATAAACGCCTTGCTTTGATATCCAAACATAGTGATCATCATTTTTTGCTTGAACTGCTGTCACTACTAGAGCTACTTCCATGGCTTGGGTTATTTTCAGGAATATTTTGTTCACGGCGTTGATTTTTTTTCTTCTTCTTCTCCTTCCATCTACAAAAATAAAAATAAACTGAAATGAGTGTATATACATTGGTGAGAATAATGAAAATTGCAATATTAAATAATATACATCAATGTAAATTGAAAATAAAAATGACATACCATAGCAACAATTGACTCATAAACTATACACATTCTTTCAAAACCATGTACCATGCCATCTTTCAAAATTTCATCTGTTAGCACAGTTCCATACTTTGTTTCCTGCAAGTTTTATACCACATAGAAAATCATATATTTAATATAAAAGATGTTTTTTTCTATTAATTATAGACGGAGCTAAGTAAAACAAGATCGATAGATGCTTACAAATTCCACAATTAAATTCTGATATGCCAACATATACTCACAACCCATATTTAACCCAATTTCAATCAATTCATTTGATGGTTCTTCTTTGTATGTTAGCACCTATTTGAAGACATTCAATGATGATTTTTGTAAAACAACTTAAAAAATACAAAAATGAAATCTAGTTAAGTTGTTATAAAAAAGTAACAATTACTCACAAACTTAGAGATCAACCCTTTTCTTCCTTGTCGTCCTGTTTTATGTGCTGAATGGGTTCCATTTTCTTTTCTTTTTTGCAAGAAAACTCTTGAAAATTAATATTTAATGCTAAATTGTTTATTTATTGTACCTAATGATCAAAAAATTAAATGTTACATATTACATTTGAAGCACGTTATTGTTGAGATGGCTCCTCCTGCGATGCAATTTTGTCCATTTCTTTGACCATCTCCTCATACACCTTTTTGGACATTCCTACTGGCATATTTCTGATATCAGCTCGTTCATATTTTGAGATTTTCATAATCTTCCTGAAAATGTAACATGAAAATAAAATATTTAATTTTTATATTGATATATGAAAAGTAAATATAACAAAAGTTATATTTATAAATAATTCTAGATAAACATTTAAAGGAATCTTATTTTTTTATTCCTTCTTTTTTGTTGTTGTACATTCTTGCTATTAAAATTCTGACATGTCTCATTGACCAATTCTCTGGAAGCTTTTCCTGTAGTTTAGATAAAATTTGGTTCTTGGAATCATTGGATTGATTTTTGTATTGTAAGTGGAAAGAACGTCTATACATTCGTTCCACTAGATCCTTCAAACTTTTGTAAAATCTTTTCCCCCTTTTGTTAACTTTCAACACCACTCCAGATGAGCCAAGGAGCAATTCATTTTTATTTGCATGTTCTATTTTTTTTAATTTTCTTAGAACAACATTCATTTTCTGAGTTGTTGGTCCCTGCAGAACATTAAATAGATGTGAATTAGTAGACTGTTTGACACATGTTATCTAATAATTTTAAGTATATTATTAATGATAACTAAAAAAAGAAACTCATATTGGATCGATAGTATTTTTTCATTAACCTGATTCATCCTTTGCAATTTTTCCATTAAAATTTTACGCTCTTTTGGTCCTAGATCATAAATAATCATATTGAGCTTCATCATTTTGTGGCTCTGCATGATACACAGTAAAAAATACATATTATTTAAACTTACATATAGTTCAAAAGTAATATTTTTTATAAAGAATTTACAAAGAACTTGCCTTTTTTGCTTTTATTAATGTGTTAACAATATTTTTGTTACTTGATCTCTTGTCAGTCATTTCCTTATCAATCTGAAGCCTGTACCATATCATTCATTAATATATTTATAAATAAATTCTCAACTTTTTAGGTAGAAAATAAATCTCAAGTCACCAGTGCGCCTTTCATGAGGTATGCACCGCATCTGGTGCGTGGGGATATTAAAAATGCACCGCAAAACAGTATAATAGACCATATGATGTGTTGGGTATTATAAATGAACAACATAAAAAGTGTAATAGATGGTAGGGTGCATGGGGTATTATAAACGCACTGCAAAAACGGTGTAATACACCGTACAGTGCTATCCTCGTTAAATGGAGCACTGGTGCTCTATTTCAGATATGGCGCACGGATTCAGAAAAAATGTTTTCAATTTTTTTACTACACAGTACTTTTATGGTGCGCTATATAATACATTGCATCGGTGCGGTAGCGTACGCAAGGTGCATCGATAAAGAAAAATCCATTTTTTCGAAAAATTCACGTAATGGCCAAATGGATTAGGATCCGACTATGCAAGTCGTTTCGTGGGTTGGACATTAATCTAAAATGAAAAACCCTAATTCTGAAATCACAGAAATAGGGAGAAGGAAGGGAAAAAACAAAAAATTGAAGGGTTTAGGGTAAAAATGGATAAAATTGCAGAAAAAGTAAAAAAACTGCAGAAAAAAGTAAAAAAAATAATCAAATTTAATCATGAGATGGTTTGAAATTCTATGATACAGGGTTTGAATCACCAGAGGTCTGGTTTTTTATTGTATGAATACTTCTGTTCGAACATATTTCGCTGCTCCACAGTGCCCTCGTGCTCTCTTGCTCCAGGTTTGTCTCCTGCAAATATTTGGCTGAAAATTTTAGCAAAAATAGTGAAATAATGAAAAGTGTTTAGTATTTAAAGACTTATTTTATGAAATTAGATTTTCGAAAATATTTTTTCGCCCATTTTTCAAATTGCCGTTTTTTTTTTCACTTAAAGAAAAAAGAGTTTCATTTTTTTTATTTGCGTTTATTCGTTACTGGTGCGGAAGAGTTGTGATGCACCGGTGCGTCTTAGTAATACGATGCACCGGTGCGTGTTATGATGATAAGCGCACTGGACTGTATAAAGTTCTTTTTTTTGTATGTAAGATCATAATAAAATAATGATAATTCTAAAGTACATGAATTTATTTTCATTATTTTCTAAACTTTATTATGTTACAAAAAATTGTATTATTCTAGATTTGTTATTTTACAATTATTTGCAAATTTACAAATTTAAATATTTTAATAAAATAATTTCACATTAATACAATTAAAATTTTCACATTAATAGAACTAAAGTTTTACAAATATTTTACATACAATTAGAATTAGAATTCGAATTAGAATTAGAATTACAATTTTACATTAATTTCACATACATGAATTACGATTAGAATTACAATTAAATTTTAATTTTACATACAATTACATTTACAATTACAATTACAATTTTACAAATATTTTACATACAATTCAATTAAAATTACAATTACAAATACAATTACAATTTTATAATTTTACATACAATTAATTTTACAATTTTACATGGAATTACATTTACAATTAAAATTACAATTTTACAAATATTTTACATACAATTCACTTAAAATTACAATTACAAATACAATTACAATTTTAGAATTTTACATACAATTAGAATTAGAGTTACAATTTTACAATTTTTCATATATACAATTACAATCATTTCGCAATAAATTAAATATTACAATTACAATTAAAATTTTACATTAATAAATATTTTACATACAATTACAGTTAAAATTACAATTAGTACAAATACAAATACAATTTTACAATTTTACATACAATTAAAATTTAAATTTCAATTACAATAATGACATAATATTTAATAAATATCATGGTCATTTAATATTAAATTAATTAATAAACATCATCACGATCATGATAACCATTGTACAAACATCATATTCGACTAAAAAACACATTCAGACATCAAATTAACATTATATATTAACATCATCACAACACAAACATCAAATACACATCGCATGTCAAATAACTCATGCTATCACATATACACATGTATCTACAAGATAAACATTAAATGAACATATCTAACATGACCTAATAATATGCGCCACATCATGATGATCACCAACATGTAAATTAAGTACAACTGCAACATGAACATAAAATACATGGACCATATATATATATATATATATATAATGTTAAAAATATACAACTGTAATATAAATGTCATGGATCAGCTGGTGGTAGTATAACAACATCAATAACAGTACAAATGGAGGCCTTTTCAGTAAAGGGTTCAACCTCGACGGTCGATGGTCGAGCCTACTCATGATCATGATCACTAGTACTGATGGATGCATCGACAGCTGGTGGTAGTACAATATCAATATAAGCAGTATTAGTGGAGGCCTACTCAGTCAATAGTGCAGCCTCGACGTTCGATGGTCCAGGAACCTACCCATGATCATGACTAGTACTGATGGATGCTGCAGCAAGCTACTGACTGGATGTGGTCGATGGTCCAGCCTCATCTCCATGATGACTGCTGTTAGATGCTACTAGTGGAGCCTCATGCTCATCACGCGCGGCGCGAGGTGAACGATCATGAGATGCATGTGAGTCGCTGCTCACGGACTGTCCATCACGTGCCGCGGCTCGACTACGCCTATAGCTACGGACACTCCTCCTCAGTCGCGTAACAGTTTTCGTAGCTCTCACGACATGCCACATCAGGGCGTACATGTCATGCAACATGCCTCTCCACATCCGTAACAGCCTATCATCGACCTATATGTCTCTATAATGGGTAGGCTTGATGCTCACATAAACAATCAATGCACAGAGTTGGTTGCCCAACTCCATCCTATATCTAATCTCCGGTCGACCGCACCTAGCAAAAGGCGGTACCGGTGCACCATGAGCAGAAGCATGTCTCTCTGCTGCACTAACCTCATCCTGATCATGATCATCCTCGACATCGACCATGTCCTGATCGTCATCATCATCCACACCTGGATCATGTGGTGGATCTGGCATCTCCTTGCCATCAAAAGAGCCAATGTCTGCAAAATATATACAAGTACACAACAATAATTAGACAATTTCATTACACATTTTAATAAAAACAAGTTAAAGAACATGGTAGAATAAATATAAATAAAACAATAATACTACCTCTATATCTGGTGGCTCATCATCTGTGAAGAGGATGTTGGGACACCCTTGCCAATCTAATCTAGCATAAGGACATGGGACCATAATGAATGGATGCAGCCTGTAAACACTGGCTATTAAGTCCAGTGCATCATGCGATATCCTGGCTGGAAACATAGCATCTCCGCTCTTGGGCATCATTTGCCCCCACATGTGCATTCGGGCCTCAAACATCGGCCTACGAGGCTGTCGAACAAAACTAGGTCTCATCTCTGGAAACTTCTCAAAAAATAAAAAAAACAGCTCTGAAGCAAAAGGGAAGTTGACCCTCCCTTGTGCATGAGCACGACATCTATCTAAGGCCATACAAAACTGGCGCAAAAAAATGGCAGACCAGTTGACAAGTCATGTTTGCTATACTAAAGAATCAACATAATATAAAAGCGAGTAACTAATGTGTTGCATGTCACTCGTGTTGTGCGAAATGGTAGAAATGATAAGTGAGAGGCACTGCAGGTCCTGTATACCAAATGCACCTTTACGTAACTGACCTCTAGGTACCTAAAACTTTGAAGGAGACAGTACATGTGCTCTAGTGTATCTCTGGGAGTAAACTAACTGACACCCTTCTAGACAACCAGCTGGGACGTCTGGGAATGAGGGAAAATCCACCCCTCTCCTCGATAGTCCTATAATAAAATAAATATCCTCCTCAGTGGGTGTGTACCATTGGTAAGGACCAATCTAAAAATCCTGTCGGTGGGCATTCCACCTGCGGATAAGATATCTCAAAAACACACTATGGGCCTTTAGGGAAGTAGCCTCCTCATAGAACTTGAGGAGGCCTACCTGCCTAAGGATCCCCTGGGTATCTAATGTAATAGGGCGAGGGTATGCATCTCTCTCCCTCTCTTGGGGCTACCATTGGCGAATCATGTCATACTATTCAGCCTGTTGTTGTTGTGTTCCTCCTTTTCTCTCTGAATCATTGACATATTAAATAATTTTTTTTATTAAAACAAACATGTATTTAGGAATATACATATATTTTTTTTTTTTGAAAAAAAAACAAACAGACTAGTTGGTGCACCACAAAAATAGTCACGCACTGGTCATGGTGTGGCTTAAGTTTGTAGCGCACCGGTAACGGTGCCCCTAATGAAATAAAACACACCGGCCTCGGGGCAGCTATCTATTTTTCAAGCACTGTTGACTATATCTAAGCTCACAATAGTGGTGCACTGACTGAAATGTATGCCTAGGAGCATATAGTTGTGTTAGCACACCGACTTCATGACAACTACATAGTCGACGGTGTAGTATTTTACCCGACTGCATCGTTGACCTTCTCGGAATGCAGAATGTGGTGCGATGACATATACCGAGGTGGATAATTCCGTCAATGCACTACACTGGGATTCCCATGGTCAACGGTGCACCTGGCTAAATGAGCTCACAAAAATTTATTTTATTTTAATTTAAAATTATGCAGGGCGCCTTTCGAAACTGCCCCAAAAACGGTGCGGATACTGTTAGCACCGGTGGTGGTGCGGCCTGTAAATTTTACAGGTAGCACCACTATCTGGTGTGAGCCGAACAACTCTGGTGCACCGAGCAATAATTTTTTTTTCCCTTTTTTAATGGTTATTTTTAAGGTGATTTCAAATTCTAATCCGCTAAAAGGCTAAATTATGGAAAAACTAGAAAAATACATGTACATTTCCTCGTCAAGAAGGCATATTGACTATAAAATTTACAAAAGAAAATTTGACCACCATTTTTCAAAACGCAAGCTGGAGATTGGTGGCCAATGTAGAGAAGTAGTGCGTACAATCAGTGCAATGAGAGCATCGATGTGAGGGTGGCTCAGAGAAGGGGAAATGGCACTAGTGCTTGAGAGATCTCAAGCACTAACAAAAGTGAAAATGCAGTTTTTTGGCTATAATTTTTTTTTATTTAACCCTGTTTTAGTGTGCAAGGTTTTATAGGCGCACCGATACGCTTGCTTAAAACAGTAGCAGGTGGTGTCAGATTTGGCGCATTGTTAATAATGCACTGACGCAGTTCACTAACACTGCACCGGGATGTTTCATTTTTGGCGTGATGTTTTGATGATGCACTGGGGTGGAATATTTGTAACGCACCGGTGTGGAATATTCGTAACGCATTGATGAAGAATAGTCTTAAAGCACCTCTTTTTTGGCCTTAATTTTTTTTTATTTAATGTTATTCAGGTGCGTGAGTTTTATAGGCGCACCGATGCTCTTGGATAAGAACACTCCTGCAAGTTTCTGTTTTGGTGCGGTGTCTTATGATGCACTGTTGCGGAAGAGTACCAAAGCACCGGTGCATGACCATAATAGGATGCCCCGGGCAGGTGTGTATGTCGCGCATGCTGTCCAGTGTTCCAATGTTTTATGCGCACTGGTGCATTCTATGGTAGAGCGTGCACTAGTAATTAAGAGCTTAGGAGCACTGGAAAATGAAAAATTCGGGTTTTTTGCCATAATTTTTTTTTAATTTAACCCTTTACTGGTGCATGTGGTTTATAGGAGCACTGATTCTTTTTCTTACAAACGCACCGGTTTGTTTGTGTTTTGGCGCATTGTCTTATGATGCACCGGTGTGGTTTCTTTCTACCGCACCGGGTTGTTTCGGTTTTTGGCACGGTTTTTTATAATGCACCACCATGGAAGAGTTGATACACACCGGTGCTATAGAATAATATGACGCACCGGTCGAGTGTGTACGTAGTGCATGGTGTTCAGTGTGCCAATGTTTTGGTGTGCATTGGTGCTTTCGGTACTGAAAAGCACCGGGGGCGACGTTTAATGATAAGTGCACCGAGCAAAAAACATCGGCAAAACTCTTTGTCGGCCAACCTCGTCTAGTAACCTCTGCTAGAAATGGATGTATGGGGTATTTTTCTATGGGGTTCCTCAAAAAAATCAGCTAGAGGGTCTTTTCCTTGTAGTGTGCAACAAAATATTCATTAACCCATTTGTATATTAAATCCTATAGCAAAACATATGAGAACCATGAGAAATAACCAAAGAAACATGCACAAGAGGACACAATATTTTTCTAGTGGAAAACCCTCTCCAGGTCAAAAACTACCCTTGTCGTTGATGCACTACTCAAATAATTATATTAGTCGCCAAGAAATTCAGTTACATAGAATATATATATATATATATTTGGCTACTATTAGTGAGAACTATGATCCTCATCTCACGACTCTACAAACACCCATTTGTTCAACAAGTCGTAACCAACACCCATTGGACTTATGAAGAAATTTGTCCTATATACTGAGTTTTCCAGAGCACCCACTTCACTCTTCTATATAATCCTAATTTCACAATATTTCAAATTAGATTTACTCTGAATCGCTTAAATAGAACAACACAACAAACTCTATCAATATGGGCTCAAAAAAATATAATGATATCAATGAAACAAATATGCACAACTCACTCAACACTGCAACAACCCATCAACAATACATGCAACATAAATAAAAGATAATCTAATGAAAACATGATAAGCAAGTAATAATGAAATGGTCTACAATCCTTCCTGTTATGTTACCATACTACTACATCTGTTCTTTGGCTGACTCATAAATTTTTTGCCTTCTTCTATCACTGTGATTTGCTGAAGCTTCATAAATCCTTGCACAGTTTGCACACACAACTCTTCACTCATTTACACTCTCCAAGCTCACATAACCATCACACTTTCTTCTCAAGTGAACCAACCCAATAGACTCATGATCTCCATCTATTTGTGATCTTTTTTAATGGTTAATTCAATAATTACAATTCTATAGTGGAGCTCTTCTCATATGTTGGAAGTGGTTTCGTTCAATCCTTCATCAATCAATCTAACTACTAAATTCATTTACTAATGAATATTCTCTTTTAAGAATATTATAGAAGTCCAAAGCCCTTTTTCTAACCTTTACATGATGATTCCAGAACAAGACAAGTCAAAAAAAAAAAAAAACACCTGATGAGTGTGGGGAATGCAGAGGAAGTGAAAAACCTCGGTTTCACCCACAACAGAAGATCCATGTGACTAGGACTCCTTATTAACTTCCATAGGCCTTCCTTCCAACGACTGGAACTTTCAATCTCTCTCACAACACTTTCATGCAAGCGACTATGACAGAGGATGACTAAATACAACTTTCCTTTGCTCATAACCTTCTCAAACTTGCTCGACTAGTTGATAATCATCAATAAGTTCTTAGGAAGACACTGCAGCCTCTCCAAAAATCCATTGTATCAACTCCATCATCATCACAAGTCAAATTAGGTTGACTTGAATGCCATCCACCAGTTTCTCCAACACTCAATCCATCAAACTTCACCACAACTACTCCAACATCTGTAACCATCAATGATAGACCTTGTAACTGATCATACAAGATAAAACCCATCCATACACACACCAAGTACCATAAAAAAGACTTGACAGTCTTGAATACAATCAACTAGGTATAGCACCTCGACATCCTCCCAGGGCGTCCACACACAGGCCAATAATCTGCAACCACCAAGCTAGGGTTTGCAACCAATGCACAAGTCAAGTACCATCTCACTTGCATAATCTTAGTACCTGTATCAATCAACCATTTAGTAGGTCATCCATACACACACATACTGGTGATCAGTCAACCAATGAACCATGTGCATAAACAATCACATACTACAATGTCGACATCAATTCCAACCAACACCATTGAAACCTCCAACACCAATGCTACTAGGTTGACATCAATGGCAATCGAAAAACTGAACCATAATGCCAACAACATCCCCCTTTGGCATTGATAGAAACCCAAGCTAAACCAACCAACTAGCCTTTGAAAAAATCCTCATTCACTCCCCCTTTGATGTCAATGGCAAAGGGTTGAGCTCATCCAAGTAAGCATAGCTAAAAGGGCACTACCCCCATGGACACTAGTTGTGTCTCAATAAGCATCAACAACTATAACCATAAACATAGTGTCGATAATATAATAACATAACTAGTAAAACTATCATCACATCATATACATTAGAAAGGTCAAATCATAATGCATCAACAGACAACAACACTCCTCATGATAACATTTCATCGAAAAATTAAAGTAATAACTCTCTCTTCTGCTGGAGTAGAAACAACAAACTCTCTAGAACACCACCAACAACAATAGCACTCAACTCAACAACATCATTGCAATCATTAGAAAAATCAATGTAATATGAGCAACAACATCACAAACATTGCAATCATTAGCAACATCAATGTAATATGAGCAGAAAAATTACACAACTCAGTAGCACCAACTAAATCATTATCACTCTCATCCAAACCAGCAACAACATAATGTAGTGGCGACAACAACAAACCATGTCTGATTAGCATTAGAATACTGGATATGCTCCCCCTTAGCATCATAATCCTATAACCAATGCCTTATAGTTGAAGGATACACCTCAAGGTTCAAGGGATTGATTGTACAATATGATTGATATCCAGTACATGACTAAAACAACACCCATCAAACCACATGAATGGTTTCTCTCATCAATACATACTAGACATCAAAACTCTCTCTCTAAGATGGTCATGACCAATGATGTGAAATTCAATGTAGTACATGGTTGTATAAGATAATACAAAGCTACAAAAGTGATTATGAAATGATATAAAATAACCCAAATATGGTTGCAAAAATGCATAAAAACACCAACTTGTCATGACTCATAACCTTCCTATCACCAACTCATGCAAACATAAAATTAATGACATGAACACTTGATTACATGGCTTCATAAACAAGATATATAACTAAAACTGATGAAGTACAATATGAAGCATGTGGTTGTTAATAATAATCGAATTTTTTAATACACGACAAAAACTCATGCCTCTCACCAAGACATACTCAAATAAGCTCCTTCACTAGCACTACAAACATTTAGGCCAATTAAGATGATGAATGATCATAACTCTCATCATGCATACAACCATCCATGTGCATAAGATAGATCCATCTATATCAAGGTACCATCATCTATCATGAAGTGATAGCATCAGTAAGAAGAAATAATGAGCAGTGATAGCATATATGATCCAGATTGGATTATTATATTATTTTTCATCCATATCGATGTATTTGGAGTGGAAAAAATGGAGGAATCAACTCATGGGATTGTTTTTACTGGTGGGACCGAGTTTGGAAAAATAGGGTCTGAAACCTTCCAGGAGAGTTTTGAGGAATCAAACAAAATTTTTTGGGGTAAAAACTTTGCCATTTCCACACCTTTTCATGCTATTATACATATATATACCTTTTCAACGACGTAAGAATCGTGTCAATCAGATTTCGTATGCAAAAGTTATGCCACTCGTAAGTTGACATTCATGTTTTCACACCTATAGTTCAAGAGCATTTCATTTCATCCCCCACTATTCATGGAAAAGGGGATAGCCATGTGCTTTTTATATAAATTACTCTAAAAGAATCTATTTTGTAACTCTAGTTAAGAGTTGGTGTAGTCACTAATAACCAATAGTAGGCTATCGGGCTGTGTTATAACCGGGCCACTAGGAGGAAGAGGCATTCCATTATTTTGAGAGAATCTTGCTCCATAGTTGAGAAAATATAGTTAGGAGAGATAGGAGGTAGAGCGCATAGAGAGGACATGTGCACTATAGCATCCTACAGTGACGCAACTCTAGCTACGTTTCACACACAATATGAAAGGAAATGCATCTTCTCATGAATATAACCAAAATAAGCCCCAAACAGAAGCATATGAATACTCTTCACATGCATGCGTTCTAAATAAATGGAAATTATTATGCGTAGTTATATTCCTTCATCACAATTATGTTTCTCATTCCATAATTAAATTTCCGCCTTATATAATTCCTATCTACACATTTGACTTTGGATAAAACCCAAAAGTACCAACATATATATATTGGTACCTCAACCATTGTCAACACATTTTTTTCGGTGATTTTTATGCATCCATCTCCACCGTTCCGCACGCTATGCCTTCAATCAGACGGATATTTCATTTTCACCAGCACACTATTTAACGTTTTCATCAATTGCGAAATAGCTAGTTTTTAAGTGCAATGTGGCACCTCCAGAGCCTTTTCGCGCTCCTTCAACAAATACAACTTACCATTTTCGTTCCATGCAAAAACCACCATTTGGTTTTCAAATCCATTTCATGATTCCGTCCTTCCATTTACTCAAAGTTCCTCTTGTTCATGCTTTCCAAATTTTTTGGTTCCATTTTTCACTGTTCTGTTGTGCCTTGACTCACAATTCCATGTTTAACTTACTCACAATTCTAGAGATAACTCAAGTTCCAACTGCATTAAATATCAGATTTTAACCCAAATTTAAATGTTCAATTACACAGATCTGGAATGAAAACTCTTAATGCATTAGTAGATCATATTCTTTATTCCGTTAAGTAGTGTATGTTGGAATCAATTTCAATGCCATGTTTCTTTTAATGATCACCATCGATCCATTCAGTGATCGATGGTTGATCTTTAAAATCTGTAAATTCATACCAAATTCAAATTTATTCAATACAAAATGAATGTTTGATTTCTTTGAAACACCCAGTTACTCAATTTCATAAAGTCTACAGCTCAGATATATAATGAAAAAATTTCATATTAACAACTTCTCAGCATTTGTATCGAGCTTCTCAATTGTATGCAGAATCACCATATCAAACATCTATTGCAGAGTTTTATTCACGTATTTGTTCCTTCACAGCCAGAAACACTTATCACATAGATTAAACTGAGATTAAAACTTTTGTCCTTCATAAAGTTTCTGCATTCAATTAGCAATCATGCACAAAACTTCATTTAAACAGAGATCTGTTTTATTCAATTGACACACATAGAAATATTTCTGAAAGAAATGAAACTCTCCTTTCAATCATAAACAATAATTACATAAGCTCAGAAAATCTTATGTTCTGTCTATTCTCTTTTAGGCCTAATCTACATTCACTTGGCCATTTTTAATTTTCTCTACTTGTAGGATATCACATTTTCACTTGCACACTATTTAATGTTTTCATCAATTGCGAAATAGCCAGTTTTTAAGTGCAACATGGCGCCTCCATAGCCTTATCACGCTCCTTCAACAAATACAACTTACCATTTTCGTTCCATGCAAAAACCACCGTTTGGTTTTCAAACCCATTTCATGGTTTCATCCTTCCATTTACTCAAAGTTCCTCTTGTTCATGCTTTCCAAATTTTCTGGTTCCATTAGAAAACCCTATCACTATTATGTTGCGCCTTGACTCACGATTCCATGTTTAACTTACTCACAATTCCGGAGATAACTCAAGTTCCATCTGCGTTAAATATCGGATTTTAACCCAAATTTAAATGTTCAATTACACAGATATGGATTGAAAACTCTTAACGCTTTAGCATATCATCTTCTTTATTCCATTAAGTAGTGTATGTTGGAATCAATTTCAATGTCATGTTTCTTTTAATGATCACCATCGATCCATTCAGTGATCGATGGTTGATCTTTGAAATCTGCAAATTCATGCCAAATTAAAATTTATTCAATACAAAATGAATGTTTTATTACTTTGAAACACCCAGTTACTCAATTTCATAAAGTCTACAAATCAGATATATAATGACAAAATTTCATATTAACAACTTCTTGGCATTTGTATCGAGCTTCTCAATTGTATGCAGAATCACCATATCAAACTTCTATTGCAAATTTTTATTCATGCATCTATTCCTTCATAGCCAGAAACATTTATCACACAGATTAAAATGAGATTAAGACGTTTGTCCCTCATAAAGTTTTTCCATTCAATTAACAATCATGCACAGAACTTCATTTAAACAGAGATCTGTCTTATTCAGTTAACACACATAGAAATATTTTTGAAAGCAATGAAACTCTCCTTTCAATCATAAACAATAATTACATAAACTTAGAACATCTTATGTTCTATCTATTCTCTTTTAGGCCTGATCTACATTCACATGGCCATTTTTACTTTTCTCTGCCCGTAGGATATCACATTTTCACCAGCACACTCTTTAATATTTTCATCAATTGTGAAATAGCCGGTTTTTAAGTGCAACGTGGCACCTCCAGAGCCTTATCGCACTCCTTCAACAAATACAACTTACCATTTTCGTTCCATGCGAAAACCACCATTTGGTTTTCAAACCCATTTCATGGTTTCATCCTTCCATTTACTCAAAGTTCCTCTCGTTCATGCTTTCCAAATTTTCTGGTTCCATTAGAAAACCCTTTCACTATTATGTTGTGCCTTGACTCACGATTCCATGTTTAACTTACTCACAATTCTGGAGATAACTCAAGTTCCAACTGCGTTAAATATCAGATTTTAACCAAAATTTAAATGTTCAATTACATAGATCTGGAATGAAAACTCTTAACGCTTTATCATATCATCTTCTTTATTCCGTTAAGTAGTGTATGTTGGAATCAATTTCAATGTCATGTTTCTTTTAATGATCACCATCGATCTATTCAGTGATCGATGGATGGTCTTTGAAATCTGCAAATTCATGCCAAATTAAAATTTATTCAATACAAAATGAATGTTCGATTTCTTTGAAACACCTAGTTACTCAATTTCATAAAGTCTACAACTCAGATATATAATGACAAAATTTCATATTAACAACTTCTCGGCATTTGTATCAAGCTTCTCAATTGTATGAAGAATCACCATATCAAACCTCTATTGCAGAGTTTTATTCACGCATCCGTTCCTTCACAGCCAGAAACATTTATCACACAGATTAAGCTAAGATTAAAACTTTTGTCCCTCATAAATTTTTTGCATTCAATTAACAATCATGCAGAGAACTTCATTTAAACAGAGATCTATCTTTTTCAATTAACACACACAGAAATATTTCTGAAAGAAATGAAACTCTCCTTTCAATCATAAACAATAATTACATAAGCTCAGAACATCTTGTGTTCTGTATATTCTCTTTTAGGCCTAATCTACATTCACTTGGCCATTTTTAATTTTCTCTGCCCGTAGGCTTCACTCTTCAAACCTTTTCTTATCTAAATCCTATATTTTTCTATCTTTTGAGACTTTGCAATTTATAAAAATGGTTCTGAAACCAATTTTGGTTTCATATCCTTTATCTTCTCAGTAAAATATTGAATATCCTCTAAGTCCTTATTTGACTCAACTAATCCCTAAGGATCCTCTCTCATCCACAAAATCATGAAACCAATTATAATTTAGGATTTACAATTTAATTTTCAAATCTCTCAATCTTTCAACTATCCTAATTCTCTCATATTCTCTTTCAAAAAATTTACAAATTCCTTTCAATAATTAATTAATCCAATATTCTAAATATCTCTCACTAAAATCACTCAAAATCTTAATAATTACATTAATTTGTTACATAAGAATCCAATCTTATTTGAAATGCAGGACCCCTATGTCTATTAAAATACAAAGAATTTTCTGAGCCTAATGCTCCTGCATCAGACTCCCAAAGTTTAAAATAATCATGATCTCCCGATCATGTGCTTCCAACTTTTTTCCTCCTAGATCTCATACCTTGTTCTGCAATTTGTCTTTTGTTGCTTCTGTTGTTTGTTGTTTTTCTCCAGGTATCCACACATTATGTTTCCTTGCTCCACTAGCTATGCTTTTACATTATGCTGCTGTCTTTCTCTTGCTGCTGCTTCTTTTCTTTCATGCTGTTGTCTTCTTCTGAGATACTTTCACCATTAGCCTTCTTATCAATTCAATTTCTTTGTCTAATATATCTTCTGACTGTTGATTACTTTCACCTCTTGATTGCTGAGCTTTTATTCTTACTGTCGCCCTGTCATCCTTACCCTCTTCATTACTGCAATTGATAAATTATTTCTGATTGTCACTTATGACAATTTCTTGGTCTTCTTTCTTCAACAATTCCTTGTATTGATACATAGTCTGCCATTTACTACCATGTTCTTCTCTTTGCTTTAGTTTGTTGTTTCTATCCTCTGACTCTTGCATCTTTACATTTTGCATTTCTTCAAGCTCTTTCTCTTCCATAGTTACCGGTTCTTGCTTAAAATCCTGACTTTCCAGCATTCTTTCCAGTACTCTAATATGTTTGTTCCATGGATTAGATATTCCCATAGATTCTTCTTCTTCCTTCTTTACTTAACTGCTCACTTGTATCAAATTTTCTCTAGCATCTGTAACAAATCCTGTAATCATAAAACAATCATTAAAAAAAAATCATAAGATCTTTGTGTCTCTTCTTTCTCTGGCAACATTTCAATTTGCTACTCTGAAATTTCCTCCTCTATCAGCACATCAATATGTTGATTCAACTTCTCTAAATAATTTTCGATACTATCAGCTAGTCTCTCTTCCATATCATCCATTTCAAGGATTTCTCTCTGTTATTGTCCACTGTAGTGAAATTCTTCCTCTGAAATCTCACTGTCATATTCTAAGTTTTCGAGCAAATATTCCAGCAATGAAATTACTCTTTGACATTTCTTAAGTAATTCATCATCACTTATAATCTATGCATTTTTACACACATTGTCAGTTTGGAAATTACATGGTTCAATAGTCTCAACTGTTGCTTCACATATCAGCTCTTCAGTTTGAATCTCATCTCCTTCTTTCATAAGAAATTGTTCCTGTGTTTTAATAGCTTCACATGCATTACTAACTTCTTTTTGTTGCAATAAATCACTTCTTTTCTCATTCAAGAGACATTCTTCATCATTACTTTCTTCTTCAGACTATTTATCTTTTGAAATATACTCTTCCATACTTTCATCAATTTGTATGATAGTTTCAAAATATTTTTCACCATCTGCAAAACCTGTAATCACATCAAAATCATTAGTTACAAAAATACAAGGCTTTACATCCTCCCGCTGATGTGAACTTGCCCAACAGTTCAGGAAATCATTAATAATTCCTTTTTCAGCAAGGTTAACTTCTTGTTGTCTTGAATCTTAACAATAATTCATAAGCTCTTTCACATATCTCCAGTCTTCATCTTCACCCAAAATTTTGCCTTGTTCTACTCTACAAATGGAAACTTCCATTTCTAACTCTATTTCTCTGAGTTTTTCTATCAACTGCTTCACTTGTTTCTGTTGTAACTTTCTCTATAATTTAGACCACTTCATTGTCTTTTTCCTAAAGATGCAACCTTTTCTTTGGTGTTCTTCTATCATCATCTTTAATTTATTAAATTGTTCTCTTATCTCAGCAATCTCTTTTTCACGCTCCTCTTGACTCATCTGCTTCCTACAGATTTTTTTAACACCCTTCTTCTTCATCTTGTAGCTTTCTTCTGAACCTTGCACATGACTTTCCATTGTCATCTTCTCTTCTATGTGAGCTTATGCACCTACAACCAATAAACTTCCTACTGAGTTGATCTTTGTACCAAGCTTCTCCTCTGCCTGGTCTTCAAGTTCTCTCCTTCGAAGAACTTGTATTGAGCAATATTGCTTTCTTCTCTAGTTGTTGCACTCACTTCAAGGTCCTACTACAATTTCTAAAAACTTTCAAAAGTTCTTCTTACAGTCATATTGCTGCAATTTTACGCCAACTTTCCACTCCTTTTAATCTTCTGTGGTCTTGTTCAGAATCCCTGCTATGACTATCAATAGTCATCTTCTTCTTTCCACCTCTATGAGTTCATCACTTACTCCTCACTATGAGCTGTTCTAATCCTCTACAATAGCAAGTCCTCCTTGTTACAACTTACCTTACCAATCCTTTCTCTGGACTTGGACTTTTGGCAAGTACAGTTCTCTATCTCTGGAACCTCCTTTTGAGCATTTCACTCTACTCCTTCTCGGCTTTAACTTTCTGCATTTTTAAGAACACAATTGTCCTTTTTATCCAATTTCTTCAAGGTTCTGCCACATTCGTTTTCACTTACAAAATCTTACCAGTTTCCTTGACCTCTTTTTTTTTTACTGAGATACTTCCTCCTTGTCTGCATATTGATATTTGCAAACATAATCTTCAAACCACATAACTCCTCACTTTAAAGATCTCTGTGTGATCTTGTTTCACCTCTCATTTACACTTTGAATGGACTGTTCTCTAATTCCTTGCAAATTCTTCCAATATTTTGTTGCACTGCATGTTTTCTGTCATATTTAAATCTGATCTCTTTTTCCTTTCTGCCATCACCATTGTACCTGTATACATATCTTTCAAAACATAACTTTATAAATCTTCAAAGCACATTTTCTTTTTAACCCATATTCTGTAGATCTGAATTTCTTCATAATTTTAGACTATCATGCTTTCACTGCATACCTTTTCCAATCTACAATTGTTTCCAATCATATTTAAAATCTGAGCTTCCCTTACTTCTTTCATCTCACAAGCATTCTGTACAATTTAAAAACTTTAACCTTCGAAAGAGCTTTGCCAGCTCTGATACCACTTGATGCAACCCTGGCTGCTTTTCACCCACAATATGAAAGGAAATGCATATTCTCATGCATATAACCAAAATAAGCCCCAAACAGAAGCATATGAATACTCTTCACATGCATGCATTCTAAATAAATGGAAATTCTTATGCGCAGTTATATTCCTTAATCACAATTATGTTTCTCATTCCATAATTAAACTTCCACCTTATATAATTCCTATATATGCATTTGACTTTGGCTAAAACCAAAAAGTACAACCATATATATATTGGTACCTCAACCATTGTCAACGCATATTTTTTTCGGTGATTTGTATGCATCCATCTCCACCGTTCCGCACACTATGCCTTCAATCCGACGGATATCACATTTTCACCAGCACACTATTTAACGTTTTCATCAATTGAGAAATAGCCAGTTTTTATGTACAACGTGGCACCTCCAGAGCCTTATCACGCTCCTTCAACAAATACAACTTGCCATTTTCGTTCCATGCGAAAACCACCATTTGGTTTTCAAACCCATTTCATGGTTTCGTCCTTCCATTTACTCAAAGTTTCTGGTTCTTTTTGAATTTTCTGGTTCCATTACAAAACCCTTTCAGTGTTCTATTGTGCCTTGACTCACGATTTCATGTTTAACTTACTCACAATTCCGAAGATAACTCAAGTTCCAACAACATTAAATACCGTATTTTAACCCAAATTTAAATGTTCAATTACACAGATTTGGAATGAAAACTCTTAACACTTTAGCAGATCGTCTTCTTTATTCTATTAAGTAGTGTATGCTGGAATCAATTTCAATGTCACATTTATTTTAATGATCACCATCGATCCATTCAGTGATCGATGGTTAATCTTTGAAATCTGTAAATTCCTACCAAATTCAAATTTATTCAATACAAAATGAATGTTTGATTTCTTTAAAACACCCAGTTACTCCTATTGGGTCTCTGTAATTTAGTAGAGTGGCAAGACTAAACGCTGCAAAGAATACATCCAAAAACCACTTTGGGATTCTAGGATCTAGCCCTCCTGAATCTTGATAGGTATCTCTCTATAAGTGCAAAGATTGATTTATCTTTTAGGCTTTTAGTATGATATTAGGCTAGATATTAAGAACAAGGGTTTTTTGTTTGTTTTGGTTGGGCAAGGATATGATGAAGGTGAAGGAAATCTAAATGAAGGGTGAAGGTGTATGTAGGTGAAGGAATGTTTCAGCCAATAAGATAGGCAAGGAGCAGCTTCAATCCATTGGGCTATGGAGTCACAAGAGGATTTAATTGAAACAACAAGGTTCAAGAGTGGTCCATGGGGCAAGTCATCTATGTCAAAGGATCTCTTTAAGTTGATTTTATGGAATGAAACAATAATAAATGGGGTGAGGGAAATCAAATAGATGAAGGAACAAAAGACAGCCTAAGGCCAGGTTAATACCTTGAAACTATCCTACTTTTGGCATGCAGTTAAGAGAAGACATAAAAGTAATCTAAAATCAGGTAAGTACTTTTAAACTATCTTGCTTTGATATACTTTCAAATAGAAAACATTTAAAACACTTAGAATAGATTAAGATCAAGTAAATACTTTTCACTTATCCTGATTTCAGCATATTCAAAAAGAAAATATTCATGACAAACATAAAAAGTAGTCTAAGATCAGGTAAGTACTTTGAAACTAGCCTGCTCTTAACATGCTCTTAAGGGAAACTTTTAGACAACCTTTGGAGAAAGAACTAGAAGACAGGGAAAACCATAAACTTTCCTAGTTTTAACTCTACTTAGCATGAAATGAAAATATCATTTAAGAACTTCCTTTCAAGTTTTTCACCTCAAGACATGGACTAACCAACATTCCTTGATAATATTTACACTTAATTTAAGTCATTCTTAAATACACAATTTGAGGAAAACATAAAGAAAAAGCTTATCAGTGAGAGTAGGGTACTACTAAGAGTAAATCCTAGCTCTATATTTGCTGTCCTTTGTCAGAGAAAGTGGACAGAATGGAAACAAAAAGAAAATAAAAATTTACAATAAGAAACACATCACCATTGAAATAGACCAGGATCCCATAAATCAACTTGTATTTGATGTTCAAACCAGTTACAATCATCAAGTCCAGTGGGTCTCTACAGCTTTGAAATTCTCATCTCAGCTTATGTATCTTCAACTACAAACAAGGCTACAACAGCTTCAGAAAACTATTTACATGCAATAGATATCCAGAGACCAACCTTTTACAATGTGCTCCTCAAGGAGATTTTATAAGAAAAATGAGGAGGTGGAAGAGTTTCTAGGGTTGAAGTATCATTAATTCTATACTTAATGCAATTCCTAGCCTTGAAAACCATGCAAGGCATAAGGCAGGAATGCATTCTATCTACAACTCTGTTTCATAACACTGTTTTCTATTTTTCAGGCTTAGTGGATAAAAAGATTTACTTCAAGGCTCTTTCTTATCTTTATAATAACTTTACTGACAATTTAGAATTTGTTCTTTTGTTTGTAATAAATATTCAGCTGTCTTTAAGCAAATATCTTCTGAATAGGCAATAACGATGCCTTCATTTGATTTATTAAGGCTGCAGGTGGCTCTTTAGTAGCTGAAGAGGATAATTGGCCTCTGTTGTGGCAGTGGAGGCCTTTCGAACTGATATTTATCTTTGTTTTTCCTTAAAATATCTTTAATCTGCTTTTGACCTGTGTTTAGGCTTAATTAGGCCTTTATCTTTGGTTCGAATCTTCATTCCTTACTATTGTCTCTGTTCCTTTAAACCTGAGGATTAAAACTCTGATCTTCAGGCTTAGGCCTTAATCACCCTTTACTGTTGATTCTTCATCACTGCTAGACTTTGTTTGGCTTGTTTATACAGGTGGCTTTATGTAGTTGGAGGGTTTTTGTTAAACCTAGATCGTGCTCCAGATGATGTATTTGGGAGCGCGAAACCCTGTTGGTTCCCTTCTCCATGGCTTAAGACACAGGATTTTCACCCTGTAATCATATGGTCACCTGTCTGTGACTATGGGAATACACAGAGCGAACACCGTTAAAAAACCCTACAAAAACACACAAACTCATTAAGAAATGCTGCAGAAATTAGGTTAAGACTGCTTCAGAGGTTTAATGGAAGGGATGGGCCATGAAAAATGGAGGAATTTGCAGTAGAAAAGGGAGAAACACCCTTTGGCAGAAGTGAACATGTGCCAATTGAGTTTGGGTGCAAGATTGGACAGGAGCCGTCGATTTAGATTAATCAATGGTCAAGATCTTCCAACGAAGTCGCTTGGGGAATAGATGTAGGGTAAACAAATTAGAGTAGGGATTTAATGAGAGCCGTCCGATTAAAATAATGAACGGCAAAGATTTCTCAATCAATTCGTTTGGGAGAAGGTTGGGTGAAGAGTGTAGTGGAGGTGAAATTAAATCGGGACCATTCGATCTCACAGATCGACGGCGGAGATAAAAAGGCGAAAAGTCAATGCCGTGGAGAAAAGTGGTAAGGTGGAAAACCATTAATGGTTTTCGCATTTCATTTGGGTGGTAAGCGGTTTTCCCAAAAAAAATGCGACACAATACATATGTCGACGCGTGTCTTTTCAAAAAACCGTCGGTTTCAGAAAATTTTTGGGTGTAAACTCCCGGGCACGAAAAAAATGCAAAACACTGTGTCCGCCATCGGATCAGAGGATCTAGATCTGACAGTGCAGATCGCACATGTCAGGGAAGTTGCGGGGTTGAAAGGAATGGTGCCCCCGACATTTGTTTCGTCGTGGAGCGGGTGGGTTTTCGAGTTGTTGGGTTAAATCCTGACCATAGGATCTCGATAATGAACGGTCGAGATTTGATAAAGGGGTGGAATATTTGGAAAGGGGAGAATGGTAAGGTGAAATGGGTGGAGATAGGGTAGCCTAGTGATCGTTGATTTGTATAGATCAACAGTCTAGATTAACTCAGACCAAAACATTGGGGTTAGTGAGAAAACAAAGGAAAAAAGGGTTTCGGACAGGGTTTTCACGTTGGAGGGGGGCTAAAGAACTTAGCGTTTGGTTTTGAGGCTAGGTTATAAGCAACGGAAGGGCTAAGGGCTAAGAAAAAAGATGCTTAAGCCCTATATAAACAAAGAAGAAGCTTTTTAGGCCGAAAAAGTGAGTTTTTGGCCTAATTTGGGGTTTCGATAAGAGGAAAAGGGATTCTTAAACCAAATGAAAGGGGGATATAAGGTTTAAAGGAGGGTTTTGAGGATTTTGAAGGTTAGGTGAAGGTTTAAAGAGATATTTCATGGAGGAAACAAGGATGAAAATGGTGGTATTTTTGTGAGTGAATGGAGGATGGAAATGATGGAAAATGAGCTTTTAAGCAGTCTTTCTCTTGACAAACATCAAGTTCTTTAGGATAAAGAGGGAAACAACAGTGAAGATTATCTCAAAGGAAAAAGATCTTCATAAGACTTTAAGAACTAAAAATTTGGTCATGAATTGTTTCTTAAAGGCTAAAAGAGATTTAGCCACCATTTAATATGGCAAATTTTATAGGTGGCTAACAGTGGCTCCACATGGGGATGGCATCTTCTTGAAGATGTCAAGAATCTTTAGCTATTGATCTCTGGCTTTTCAGTAAACCAGTGCTTTAATCCATTGGACAACAACTTTTCTTTTCTTTTGCTGATCTTCTTTTGATTTGATAGTCTCTGAAACATACTGAAACAATGGAATTCTGTCAAAAAAACATCTCTACCTACCTAATCCTAATGATCCTAACATTTTTTTCTTCTTTCAGAATGCATTTGGATTGACAAACTCTTTTCATCAACATTTTATTATTTTGAAAACAGGAAACTAATCTATTTCTACTCTTATTTCTCCATTAGTTTAGATTAAGTAGTTGAACTCATTAGTTTCTCTACCTAACTACTATCTGTCAGGATTAGACTGTCTGACAGATTTTTATTCTCTAAATTCTAAAACAGAAATTAAAAGGTAGCCAAGCCAGGATTAAACAGTCTAACTTGTTGCTAATCTATGGCATAAAAACAAGCTGCACATAGACTAAAAGTTGCAGGAAATTAAAACAAAATGGTGAAGGCTTAAGATCTGAAAACTAAAACAACGTTCATTATTCCTTCAGCTCTGTTTTTAGGCTTGTTTGAGCTATCTTTCTTTCTCATCTGGTTCAATTTTTGAGCATATTGGAACCAGTTCTTCATCAATCTCATAGGTTCAGGATTTGAGCTTGTTTGAACCTTTTTTCTTCTAACCTAGACTACCTTACTGATAAGCCAAGATTATGTTGTTTGGTTGATCTAATTCACTAACCTATCAGCAGTAAATTGAAAACTAGTTAGTCATGATTAGGCTATATGACTAACTAGAAGTGTGTTTTTAGGAGTGGCATTTGAGCTTTTACACTTTCAGATTTTGTTTCTTTTTTTGCTATGGGGCTGTACCTTTCTTGTTTTTACAATCTGCCCTCTTTTCT
Source organism: Pinus albicaulis (assembly GCA_034641835.2). Lineage (NCBI taxonomy): Eukaryota > Viridiplantae > Streptophyta > Pinopsida > Pinales > Pinaceae > Pinus > Pinus albicaulis. Next base: position 763,904,680 of record CM076571.1, on the reverse strand, counting down.
TTTCTATTGTTTTTTGTATTTTTATTTTTCTAACTTTGAAAGCAATGACAGATATGATATTTATAATGAGAAAAAATGAAAAAGCTACAAACTGATATAGTCAAGAAAAATAATGTTTGAGCATCCTGCCATTGACAGGGCCTCCAAAAAGTTCAGTTCCATTCAATTCCTACAAGAAATAAGCATTGTTACCAGCAGTAGAATGAATGAGATAAGGGCCTAGCCATAAGTTATCAAATTTTCCATGTTTTCCTTTATCTTCTCTTCTGGAATCCCACTTCAAAACTTTGTCTCCAATGCTGAAATCACTTGCTTTGGTTCTTTTATCAAACAACTTCTTGATGTTTTCTTGCTTTTGTAGTGCTCTGTTGTAGACTTCCTCTCTGGTTTGTTGAATATGTATAGTCTAATTGATTCTCCTTGTCATATCATTTTCTTCAGACTGCACTTCTTGGATCAGCTTCATGACTGGCACACCTAGACTGGTTGGAAAAATTTCATTTGCTCCATAAACTAGCTGGTAGGGTGACATTCCAATTGATTTTTTAAGTGTTAATCTATCAGCCCATAGTGCATGTATTAGCTTTGTGTGCCATGATTTCTTATTGTCTTCTAGCAACTTCTTGATTATGTTCACCAATTTTTTTTTTGAGGATCCTGCCAACCCATTACCTTGAGGGTAATAAGCAGTAGAATGACCCAATTTAATCTGATATTTGTGACAAAATTAAACCATCTTTTTGCATCCAAATGCAGCAGCATTATCAGTGATAATATTTCTAAGATAACCAAATATAGATAGGATATTGTTTTCAAGAAATTTTATGATGATAGAGTCATTGGCTTGCCTAGAAGGGATGGCTTCTATCCATTTGGTAAAATAGTATGTTGCAGTGAGAATCCATCTATGTTGGGTAGATGAGGGAGGATGGATTACTCCAATGAAGTCTAGACCCCACTGCTGAAAAGGAGCTTCAACAGTGATTGGATGCAAGGGTACGGGAAGCAATTTTCTTTTGCCTTCAAAAAGTTGGCATTTGTGACAGGCAATAATCATTTTATGGACATCTTGAAAGAGGGTGGGCCAGTAGTAACCAGCTCTAAGGATTTTATTGGCAATTTTCTTCCAGTAGAGGTGGCCTCCACATTCTCCTTCATGGAACTCATGCTTTATCTTATGCATCATTCTCAGGCAAACATTTAAGCAATAATCCACTAGCATTTTTCCAATATATACATTTATCCAAAATGCAGTAATTAACATCTTTCAACTTTAAAAATCTTGCCTTTGTTTTAGACAAACCAGGAGGTGTATTCAAATTAAGCAAAACATATAAAATATCAGCATACCAAGATGAAAATAGAAAATGATCTTCAACAATAGGTGCTGGTAATTCCTCTTGTTCGTCTAATGCATCTATCATGTTTATATCAAGAGCTTCAAAATTAGACTCAGCCATTAATCTTGCTTGTCCTTGGCCTTTTATGAGCTTAGTGGGCTTGATTTCTAAATCATATTCAAGTATCACAGCTATCCACTTTCCTCTTTTGCCATCTGGATCCTGGGTTAGAATGTCTTTTACAACTGAATTTGGCACAAATGCGATTATGTGAGAATGTAAAATGTAAACTCTGAAGTCTTTTAATGCTTTGAATAAGGAAAAGGCTTGTTTTTCCATGATATTTTACTTCAGAGGTGCATCTCTTAATGCCTTACTAAAGAATGCAATTGGCTACTCTTGTCCCTTCAAGTTTTTCTGTAATAGGACAACATCAACTGTGTGTTCTGATGCAAATGAAAAAATGAAGAAATCCTTTGTAAAATTAGGACTTATAAGAACTGGTGTTTTGGTTAATGCTTGTTTTACCAATTCAAATGATTTATTTTCTTCTAAGGTCGATTTAACTCCTTCTTCCCTTTTCAGCATGTTTGTTATGTTTCTAAGGAGTTCAGCTAGATTGGGTATGAACCTTCTCAAGAAATTAATCTTCCCAATGAAATATTGAAGTTCCTTTATGTTTCTAGGATGGTTGATTTGCAATATACCCTCAATCCTCTTTAGGTATATCTTTATCCCCTCTTCTGATACGATGTGTCCAAGTAGTTTTCCTTCTTGGAGACCAAACATGGTTTTATTTGGATTTAAAGATAACCCATACTTTCTGCATTTCTCAAAGAATTTTCTCAAGTGTTCTAGGTGTTCTTCATCTGTTTTGGAAAAAACAGTGATATCATCAAGGTAAATAATGATGAAGTAGCCTAATTCTTCTGAGAATGCAATATCCATGGCTCTCTGAAAAGTAGCACTAGCATTCATTAAACCAAAGGGCATTTTCACATACATGAAAGTGCCCCAAGGTGTAGTAAAAGTTGTTTTGAGTTGATCATTAGGATGTACTAATATCTGATTGTAACCTAAGAAGCCATCTAGCAAAGAAATTATTTTAGAACCAACTACCTTTTGTAAAATATGATCCATCTTGGGTAAAGGGTAGTTGTCCTTTAATGAGGCTTTGTTTAAGTTCCTAAAATCAATACAAAGCCTTATTTCTCCTGTTTTATTTCTAACTGACACAATATTAGATACCCACTCTGAGTATATAATAGGAACAATAATTCCAGCATCATACATTTTCTTGATTTCCTTTTCAACCAAGGGTAATTGAACTAGGGGTTTATTCTGCGCAATTTTTGTTTAAATGGTTTCTGATTTTTTTTCAGAGGTATCTTATGTTGAATTATCTCTATATCATAGGACTTTAGGTCCTCATAACTCCATGCAAACACATTAGAAAATTCCTTAAAGAGCTAAATGTATTTTAGTTTAATGTGAGTTGGTAAGGTTTTAGACAATTTAATCATTTTTGGTTTTTGTTCATTGCCTATGTTACATTCTTCTACTTCAGTTTCAATAGGTTCCAACTTTGGTTTTTTGGAAACATCATTGAAATCAAACAATTCTTCTAATCGGACCAGTCCTTTTGGAAAAATTTGAGTGTTAGATTGCAGCATTTCTAAATCTTCTTTTTCTAAATCTGCACTAACTTCTGTGGTATGTTCAAGTTTATTAGATAAAAGATTTATCTCAGCAATCTCTGGAGACTTTACTTCTTCATCAAGTGGATTTTCTTCAATAGGACAGTCATTTTCATAATCTGAATCTGAACTTGGTGGCTAAAATTCATTTTTGGACTGTAGGAAGTCTTCTATTTGTTTATCTCCATCAAACACTTGCTAGTATTTTTCATTGTCTGGGACAGCTGGTCTAAATTTGATTTTGGTAGTGCATTGTTTGGTTTCATAAGGTGTTAGACAAGTTCTAGCAGCAAAGGCTAAACCATTAGCAAGGATATTTTGGTTTCATGGGACAAAAATAAGCTGGAATTCATCAAATGTTTTCAATAAGTCGATGACATCATTCCTATAGGCTCTAAGTTTGGGGTGTTTGGCACTATATTCCCCATTCACTTGCCTAATAATCAAATCTGAATCCCCATGAAATTTTATCCTTTTGACCCCTAATTCCTTCAATACTTGTAGGCCTAAAAGGAGGGCTTCATACTCAGCTATGTTATTTGAACATTGAAAATTTAACCTGTAAGAATGCCATTCAGCATGATTTTTTTCTGCCTTGTGTATCCATATGCCTGCTCCAGCATTATTCCTAGTGCAAGACCCATCAAAATTCATACTCTAAAGAGGACTAGTTTCAGATTCACTAGTTTGGCTACTATCCTCTTTATCTTGTGTTCTTTCAGATTGTTCTTGGCAGTCAGTATTGTGTTGAATTTGTTTTATTTCCTCAGGTTCTTTATTAAGTTGAGGATTCTTCTCTTGACTCTCAAGGTTGACAACTAATGGATGACTGTTTTGTAGCTCTAGACCTGTGTTTAGTTTGCTGTAGATACTTTTGTCTTGTCTTCCTCCTTTTCTGTGTCTGCCACTATGTTATTTAAGGTTTCTTGCTCATTGAATGTTTCATGATTGAAGAGAATAAATGAGTCGAGGCCTGTATGTACAGAATAAAGAGGAGAGTTTTCTGGTCTCCCTTAGCTACTTACCATGTATTGCATATGAGATTCCCTGTAAAGTCTTCTAGTTTGATTAAAAACAGGGATAGTAGCATACGTCATATCCATTTGCATTTTTCCTTGTAACTTAGCTCCCCAAGATCTTGATAACAGCATACCATACTTGGGGGGTACATTAGCCACTACAATATCCATCACTAAACACTTGGCTGGAATTTGAGCTAAGTTTACACAAAGGTCTTTGATCAAACCTAAATATTTCACTCTGTTGGAGTCAAAGGAGTATAGATCTTTGTATGGTCTAGAGATTTCAAGGCCTAGACTCTCCATTACTGCTTTGGGCATTATGTTATGAGAGGCCCCTGAATCATGCATAGCATTGTGTAAAATTTTGTCATGAATTTTCAAACTAACATAAAATGGGGGAACTGGTCCTTCTTGGTATCTTCCCTCAATCTTAGGACCAAATAAGAGCTTTGGTTGGTCATCATTAAGATTGACAGTGTCATTATTTTCTGCTATGTTGAAAGCTTTCAAAATTTGTGATCTATATACATCTTGGGTGGCTAATTCAGTGAGACGAACAGAGATTTTAATCTTGGCAATTTCCTGTTCCAAACTAAGAGGAAATTGAATTTTTACAATGTTTGTTTCAGCCTTATTAATCACCACTCTATCAGCAAAATTAGTTTGCTGATTTCCTCTATTTACATTGGTCAAACTGTTTTAATAGGAGCACTAGCTGAAGTACTAATGCTGCTAAGGTATGCACTCTGTTTTTTATTAATTTGAGTGCATTTATCTTTGTTTTGATCATAATTTATAGCCACTGTTTTATCTTTTTGTTTCGTAACTTTGGATTTGTTCACAGGGCTATTTTTTGCAGAGTTGTCAGAGGTTTTGTTCTTGGGAGATTCATGATTCTTTTTACTCCTAAGGTCATATTCTTTTGGGGTTTCTATGATGAAATTTTCTAGCTCTTTATAGCAATATTCATCCTCTGTTCTTTTATCATCATAAGGAGTGTATAGAACTTGTTTCCTATTGTAAGGAACATAAAAATTATCATTGTCTACTCCCAACATGTTTATGTCATCTTCCTCTGTTTGTTCAATTGTTTCTTCAACTCACTTACATATTTTTGATGAAAAGGAGGTGTAATCTATTATTCATCCTCTCTTGGTCTTTTTTGAGGTTGGTTTCTCCTAAAACTCTGATTTTGATTTTGATTTCTGTTTTGGGGTGCTGATTGGTTTTCTCTAGCTTGTGCTCTCTCAAGTATGCTCATTTTCTTCATCATTTCTTCCATCATTCTTTCCATTTTAGAGCTAGATGTGGAGGGTGCAGATTCTTCCCTAAATGATACTTTCTTCTCATTCCTTATTCTGGATCTTTTCTCCATCATATTTACTTCTACAGCTAAGTCTCCCTTCTGCATATCTTCTAGAGTCGAAGGGTCTCTCTCTCTTAGCTGATAGGCCATTTCGGGATCAAATCCTTCAGGAAATTTGTTCAAGGCTGGGCCTTGTGGAGGTTTTAAGTCTAGAGGGAGGGCATTATAAACACTATTGAACCTGGTGCAATAAGCCTGAACACTTTCCCCAGTGTTTCTTTTGAGATTGTTGTAATCTGAAAGTATTTGGAGAGGGTTTTTCTTAACTTCCCATTTGTTTAGGAATAACTGATGGAGAGCTTGGAGATCATTAACACTGTTAGGGGTTAAGCTTTTAAATTATTTTCTTTCTTCTCCCCCTAGACTTTGAGCAAATAACCTAAGTTTGACAGTTTCATCATCAATCTCATTTCTATCAAAATAGTCATTCATCTTGTCCACATGTTGTGAAGTAGCAGGAGCACCATTGGCATCAAATAATGGTATCTTGGACTGATATTCCTGTGGTAGATTGACTAGAGGTAAAGGAAGGACTAGGGGAGCATACCATGTCGCCATGATAGGAGGTAAAGGTGGATTTACAAGGGGTGGATTGACAAGAAGGAAAGTGGGCTGAAATGGAGTGTTTTGAATAGTGGGTGTGTGAAGAACAGATGTGGATGGACCAACCAGAGATTTTTCAGCAGATCTTGGATGAGGGAAACCAAAATTATGAAGGAAATGTAAATCAGGTGGAGTAGTTTCTCTGCTACCAGGATGTTCACCTCTATCTTGAGATGAAGTTGGAGACTCTAAATCTATCTAATCTATGTCACCAAGTGACCTAGTTCTGAATGGGTTTCTTAAGTCAACTTGTGAATCTTGTAGAGCTGTAAGATTTTCAGGAACATAATTAGCTCTATGAAGTGAACTAACAATAGTTGGAGTTTTAGCCTTAGGAGATTTCCTAAGAATTCTTTCAGGGTTTTCAGCTATCTCAGGAGGGTTTGGGTTAGGATAGGCGCTAGTATGAATTCCTCTAGGAACCGCTATGCTATGCTTTCAGACCCAACAACAAGAAAAGTTTTAACCAAATATGACAATCTTTAGTAGGCTAACTGATCTTTAGCAAGAAAACTTTAATCCTCAAAGTCTTCTTTACTGATTTTTTATGATGTTATGATAGTAATGGGTTTCCCAGTGGAGTATTTAGGTCTATTTAGGATTGTGGAGTCACCAGGTGGAAAATTTTTAGCTTTTATGAAGGTAAAATGTTTTATGGTTCCACCGCCATGTTTATTATGAAGCTAATCTGAAATATTTTTGGATTTTCTGAGTTTTTTCAGTCCTATGGATTATGAGAGTGTCCTAAATCTGTTTCAACACTTAGCTAGGGTGATGAGATAAACAGATTTTACTCTTGTGGTTAAGCTAGCTGATGCATTCAAGGTTTGATAAGTCTCTATGAGAATCCTAAGGGTTACTTAGTTTGTCACTGATTCAAATAATTCTTATCATAATTACCACTTGCTTTGGTAGTGCTTGAAGAGAGCTACTTATACTGCACCGAAGGCTGAATGTTTGGTCTACTGATGTTCAGTGGAGTCACTAGGTGAAGGATTTTTACTTGATTTCAGGGCTTGAAAGTTGTTCACCATCAACAATCAAAACCACTCTAGGCAGACACTTGGTTCATTGTTTAAAAAAAAAAAGGATTATCTGAGTTGTCAAATTATCTATTACTTCACAATTTCCCCAATATGGTCGCCAGAAGATGTTGGGTCATTGTAATTTAGTAGAGTGGCAAGACTAAATGCTGCAGAGACTACATCCAAAAACCACTCTGTGATTCTAGGATCTAGCCCCCCTAAATCCAGAGAGGGATCTCTCTATAAGTGCAAAGATTGATTTATCTTTTAGGCTTTTAGTATGATATTAGGCTAGTTATTAAGAACAAGGGTTTTTTGTTTGTTTTGGTTGGGCAAGGATATGATGAAGGTGAAGGAAGTCTAAATGAAGGGTGAAGGTGTATGTAGGTGAAGGAATGTTTCATCCAATAAGATAGGCAAGGAGAAACTTCAATCCATTGGACTATGGAGTCATAAGAGGATTTATTTGAAATAGCAAGGTTCAAGAGTGGTCCATGGGGCAAGTCATTTATGTCAAAGGATCTTGAAAAAGTTGATTTTATGGAATGAAACAATAAGAAATGGGGAGAGGGAAATCAAATAGATGAAGGAACAAAAGACAACCTAAGACCAGGTTAATACCTGAAACTATCCTGCTTTTGGAATGCACTTAAGAGAAGACATAAAAGTAATCTAAAATTAGGTAAGTACTTTTAAACTAGCCTGCTTTGATATACTTTCAAATAGAAAACAGTTAAAACACTTAGAATAGCTTAAGAACAAGTAAATACTTTTAACTTATCCTACTTTCAGCATATTAAAAAAGCAAACATTCATGACAAACATAAAAAGTAGTCTAAGATCAGGTAATTACTTTGAAACTAGCCTGCTCTTAACATGCTCTTAAGGGAAACTTTCAGACAACCTTTAGAGAAAGAACTAGAAGACAGGGTAGACCATAAACTTTCCTAGTTTTAACTCTACTTAGCATGAAATGAAAATATCATTTAAGAACTTCCTTTCAAGTTTTTCACCTCAAGAAATGGACTAACCAACATTCCTTGATAATTTTTACACTTAATTTAAGTCATTCTTAAATACACAATTTGAGGAAAACATAAAGACAAAGCTTATCAGTGAGAGTAGGGTACTACTAAGAGTAAATCCTAGCTCTATATTTGTTGTGCTTTGTTAGAGAAAGTGGATAGAATGGAAACGAAAAGAAAATAATAATTTACAATAAGAAACACATCACCATTGACATAGACCAGGATCCCATAAATCAACTTGTATTTGATGTTCAAACTAGTTACAATCATCAAGTCCAGTGGGTCTCTACAGCTTCGAAATTCTCATCTCAGCTTATGTATCTTCAACTACAAACAGGGCTACAATAGCTTCAGAAAAATATTTACATGAAACAGATATCCAGAGACCAACCTTTTACAATGTGCTCCACAAGGAGATTTTATAAGAAAAATGAGGAGGTGGAAGAGTTTCTAGGGTTGAAGTATCATTAATTCTATACTGAATGCAATTCCTAGACTTGAAAACCATGCAAGGTATAAGGCAGGAATGCATTCTATCTACAACTCTGTTTCATAACTCTGTTTTCTATTTTTTAGGCTTAGTGGATGAAAATATTGACTTCAAGGCTCTTTCTTATCTTTATAATAACTTTACTTTCAGTTTAGAATTTGTTCTTTTGTTTGTAATAGCTATTCAGCTGTCTTTAAGCAAATATCTTCTAAATAGGCAATAAATATGCCTTCATTTGATTTATTGAAGCTGCAGGTGGCTCTTTGGTAGCTGAAGAGGATAATTGGCCTCTGATGTGGCAGTGGAGGCCTTTCGAACTGATATTTATCTTTGTTTTTCCTTAAAATATCTTTAATATACCTTTGACCTGTGTTTAGGCTTAATTGGGCCTTGATCTTTGTTTCAGATCTTCATTCCTTACTATTGTAATTGTTCCTTTAAACCTGAAGATTAAAACTATGATCCTCAGGCTTAGGCCTTAATCACCCTTTACTATTGATTCTTCATCACTGATACACTTTGTTTGGCTTGTTTATACAGGTGGTTTATGTACTTGGAGGGTTTCTGTTAAACCTGGATCATGCTCTAGATGATATATTTGGGAGCACGAAACCCTGTTGGTTCCCTTCTCCATGGCTTAAGACATGGGATCGTCGCCCTGTAATCATATGGTCACCTATCTGTGACTGTGGGAATACACAGAGCGAACATCGTTTAAAAACCCTGCAAAAACACACAAACTCATTAAGAAATCTTGCGGAAATTAGGTTAAGATCGCTTCAAAGGTTTAATGGAAGGGATGGGCCGTGTGAAATGGAGGAATTTGCAGCAAAAGAGGGAGAAAAACCCTTTGGCAGAAGAAAATAGGTGCCAATGGAGTTTGGGTGCGAGATTGGACAAGAGCCGTCGATTTAGATTAATCAACGGTCATGATCTTCCAACGAAGTCACTTGGGGAATAGATGTAGGGTAAAAAAATTGGAGCCAGGATTTAATGAGAGCCATCTGATTAAAATAATGAACAGCAGAGATTGTTCGATCCAGTCATTTGGGAGAAGGTTGGGTGAAGAGTGTAGTGGAGGCGAAATTAAATTGGGACCGTCCAATCTCATAGATCGACGACAAAGATAAAAAGGCGAAAAGTCAATACCGTGGATAAAAGTGGTAAGGTAGAAAACCATTAATGGTTTTCGCATTTCATTTGGGTGGTAAGAGGTTTGCCCAAAAAAAATGCAATATGATACATATGTCGATGCGTGTCTTTTCAAAAAGACGATGGTTTCGGAAAATTTTTGGGTGTTAACTCCCGGGTGCGAAAAAAATGTGAAACACTGCGTCCGTTGTCAGATCAGAGGCTCCAGATTCGACGGTGCGGATCGCATGCATCGGGTAAGTTGTGCGTTTGAAAGGAATGGTGGGCCCGACATTTGTTTCATCGTGGAGCGGGCGGGTTTTCAAGTTGTCGGGTTAAATCCTAACCATAGGATCTCGATAATGAATGGTCGAGATTTGATAAAGGGGTGGAATATTTGGAAAGGGGAGAAGGGTAAGGTGAAATGGGAGGAGATCAGGTAGCCCAGTGATCGTTGATCTGCAGAGATAAACGGTTTGGATTAACTCAGACCAAAACATCAGGGTTAGTTAGAAAACAAAGGAAAAAAGGGTTTCAGACAGGGTTTTCGCTCTGGAGGGGGGCTAAAGAACTTAGCGCTTGGTTCTGAGGCTAGGTTACATGAAATGAAAGGGCTAAGGGCTAAGAAAAAATGTGCTTAAGCCCTATATAAACAAAGAAGAAACTTTTTAGGCCAAAAAAGTAAGTTTTTGGAATAAATTGGGGTTACGATAAGAGGAAAAGGGATTCTTAAACCAAATGAAAGGGGGATATAAGGTTTAAAGGAGGGTTTTGAGGATTTTGAAGGTTAGGTGAAGGTTTAAAGAGAGATTTCATGGAGGAAACAAGGATGAAAATGGTGGTATTTTTGTGAGTGAATGGAGGATGGAAATGATGGAAAATGAGCTTTTAAGCAGTGTTTCTCTTGACAAACAACAGGTTCTTAGGATAAAGAGGGAAACATCAGTGAAGATTATCTCAAAGGAAAAAGATCTTCATAAGACTTTAAGAACTAAAAATTTGGTCATGAATTGTTTCTTAAAGGCTAAAAGAGGTTTAGCTACCATTTGATATGGAAAATTTTATAAGTGGCTAACAACTCCATTCCATAAAGTCTACATCTCAGATATATAATGACAAAATTTCGTATTAACAACTTCTAGGCATTTGTATCAAGCTTCTCAATTGTATGAAAAATCACCATATCGAACCTCTAATGAATATTTTTATTCACGCATTTATTCCTTCACAACCAAAAACATTTATCGCACAGATTAAACTGAGATTAAAACTTTTGTCCCTCATAAAGTTTCTGCATTCAATTAACAATCATGCACAAAAACAGAGATCTGTCTTATTCAATTAACACACATAAAAATATTTATGAAAGCAATGAAACTCTCCTTTCAATCATAAACAATAATTACATAAGCTCAGAACATCTTGTGTTCTTTCTATTCTCTTTTAGGCTTGATCTATATTCACTTGGCCATTTTTACTTTTCTCTACCCATAGGCTTCACTCTTCAAACCTTTTCTTATCTATCTTTTGAGACTTTAAAATTTATACAAATGGTTCTGAAACCAATTTTGGTTTCATATCCTTTATCTTCTCAATAAAATCCTGAATATCCTCTAAGTCCTCATTTGACTCAACTAATCCCCAAGGATCCTCTCTCATCCACAAAATCATGAAACCAATTCTAATTTAGGATTTACAATTTAATTCTCAAATATCTCAATTGTTCAACTAACCTAATTCTCTCATATTTTCTTTCGAGAACATTTAAAAATTCCTTTCAATAATTAATAAATCCAATATTCTAAATATCTCTAACTAAAATCACTCAAAATATTTATAATTAAATTAATTTGTTACATAAGAATCCAATCTTCTTTGAAACACGGAACCCCTATGTCTATTAAAATACAAAGAATTTTATGAGCCTAATGCTCCTGCATCATACTCCAAAGTTTAAAATAATCATGATCTCCCGATCATGTTCTTCCAACTTTTTTCCTCCTTAATCCCATACCTTGTTCTGCAATTTGTCTTTTGTTGTTGTTTTTCTCCAGGTCTCCACACTTTATGTTGCTTTTCTCCACTAGCTATGCTTTTACAATCTGCTACTATCTTTCTCTTGCTGTTGCTTCTTTTCTTTCCTGCGATTGTCTTCTTCTGAGACACTTTCACCATTAGCCTTCTTATCAATTCAATTTATTTGTCTAATATATCTTCTGACTGCTGATTACTTTCACCTCTTGATTTCTGAACTTTTATTCTTACTGCCGCCCTTTCATCCTTACCCTCTTCTTTACTGCAATTGATAACTTATTTCTGATTGTCACTTATGAAAATTTATTTTTCTTCATTCTTCAACAATTCCTTGTATTGATACATAGTCTGCCATTTAATACCATCTTCTTATTTTTGCTTTAGTTTGTTGCTGCTATCCTCTGACTCTTGCATCTTTACATTCTACATTTCTTCAAGCTCTTTCTCTTCCATAATTTGTTGAACCCTTGGTTAAATTGAGAGGGGGGGGAGGGGTGAATCAGTTTAATGCAGTCATGGTCTTGTAAAACTTTCTTTTACACTTATTTACATCTTCATTTTAGGATCAACTTAATATACAATGGAACAACAATCTTAATAAGTGAGCAACAGGTATTAAGTAGATTAAATACAAAATATCAACATATAATCATCATGCACATAGACAACAGATATAAGTGGAAACCCATAAGGGATAAAACCACATATTATTATTGTTGTGATGCAAAGGCAAGCTCCAACTCCTTCTCACCACTAATTTTTTGTAGGCTCCAAACTACAGGAGGCGACTACCTCAATTCTGCAAGCTACAACTTGCAAGGATGCTCCAACTCCCATCTATTTTCTGTAGGCAACAACCTACAGGAGGCTACTTCCTCAGCCAGATACAACTGGACATCTATCAAGCAACTTGTTCAATTGATCTTTAGGAACATTTGAACTTTTTGCAACTGCTTGATTCTTCCTCTCATTCTTTGTCTCTTGATGTTGCTACTTGTTTCTATTTGTTTCATCACACATCAAGTTCTTGCTCGCTTCTGCTTCTGTAGTTCCTTTTTGAGTTGCTTCATTATCCTTTACAGCTTTTACAAAAATGATATTATTGTTATCTTCTACCTTGGACTTACTGGTTTTTCCTTCATATCCTATCCCATCCTTTATGAGAGGAGACCTTTGAGCATTAAGAATCTTTTCCAACTGTTCAGTGCTTGTCATTCGAGGAGTGTTCATTGATAATTCCCTTTGGGTGTTTTCTAGTTTCTTTCTCATCCATACCACTTATTCTTCCAATTTCTCTTGCTCTTGATGTTTATCTTTAATTTTCTTTAGCAGAATGTCTTCCACCTTCTTAGCTTCTTCAAGTTCTACTTTCAATTGAATGAGGTCTTCTGAATTTGGTACCTCTTTTACACATTTGAGGAGAATTTATTTTTGTTTTCTGCACTTGAGTTTAAGTCTGTCTATTTCCTTCAAGGAACTTCTTAGCTCCCCCTCAAGATCTACCTCACCTTATTCCTCATATTCTACAAGGAATCCTTCAAACTCTTCCTTAGACATCAACACAAATTCATAGGTTCCTTCTTCATTTGAGGATTCATATGAGTTTTCATATGCACTACTATCTTGTTGAGCATAAAATGATCTTCTATTGAATCTCTTCCCTTTCTGCCAATTATGTGTCTTGGTTTTCTCTGTCTCTTGAGTCTGATTCTTTGTTTTCTTAAGAGGACACTTAGATGCATAGTTCCCAACTCTTCCAAAGTTAAAGCATTTAAATGGAATTTTACCTTTATACTTTCCTGAGCCTCTATCCAATCTTCTGACAAATTTGGCCTCTTCTTCATCAGAGCAGGAGCATGTATCTTCTTTTTCTTCTTTCCTTTTCTCGGTCTTACAGGCCGCCTCCCTCACATTTCACTTCCTCTGTGGAAGTCTCATCTCATAGGCTATTAAGTTTCCAAGTAATTGGTTCATGGTCAATGTTTCCCAATCAGCTGTTTCTTCTATGGTAGAAACCTTGGGGTTAAAAATGGATGGTAAAGATCTCAATATATTTTGTACAATTACACACTCTCTAATGGTTTCTCCTAGAGCTTTCATGTTATTTACAATTTCTGCAACCCTTAAGAAGAAGCTGGCAACATCTTCTTCTTCATTCATTTTTATATTTTCAAACTGGGCTCTATAGACATGTGGCTTGGTAGCCTTCACCTTTTTTTCTCCCTCATGGATACTTTCTAATGTATCCCATATTTCTTTGGCAGTCTTGTTGTGCATTACTTTGATAAATTATGCCTCACACAAACCACTTAAGAGAGCATTCATGGCTTTTTCGTTAGCTATAAAATCTTGATTGGCTTCTTTCTCTATGTCAGAATCCTTTGGGGCATATCCTAATTCCACAGCATCCCAAACTTCTATTCCTAGAGACATTATGTATGTCCTCATTCTTATTTTCCAGAAGGCATAGTTTGTGCCAGTAAACAGAGGGGCTTTATTTGTTGAGAATCCTTCTAGAGTAGCCATCTTGTGGACCAAGGATATCCTTCCAGTTGTTAAACTGATACAGAAGGAACCCTCTTTGATGCCAATTGTTGAACCTTGGTTAAACTAAGAGGGGGGGTGAATCAATTTAATGCAGTCATGGTCTTGTAAAAATTTCTTTTACACTTATTTACATCTTCATTTCGTGATCAACTTAATATAAAATGGAACAACAATCTTAATAAGTGAGAAGTAGGTATTAAGAAGATTAAATACATAATATCAACATATAATCATCATGCACATAGACAACAGATATAAGTGGAAACCCATAAGGGAGAAAACCACATCTTATTATTGTTGTGATGCAAAGGCAAGCTCCAACTCCCTCTCACCACTGATTTTTTGTAGGCTCCAACCTACAAGAGGCTACTACCTCAATTCTGCAAGCTACAACTTACAAGGAAGCTCCAACTCCCATCTATTTTCTGTAGGCTACAACCTACAGGAGGCTCCTACCTCAACCAGCTACAACTGGACATCTATCAAGCTATAACTTGATATGGAAGCACCAACTTCCTCACTGCACAATAAAATCATACTCTGATTTACCTTGATTTCAACTCTGTTTTTCTCCTTCTTTACTGTTGTCCTTCCAGCCTTCACATTTTCCTTATATCATCTCTGGATCTTCACAAATCCTCTCTCTTCTCCTTCTTCTTCTTACATTCTCTCACCTCTTTCTCCATTCTCCCTCATTATGCATATGCTAGTAACATTATTTATAGAGATCACCTCATAACTGTTTGCATTTCACAGGGAATTCGAAATGAACAAGTATGACTCTTTGCCTTCCCCCTTCTCATTTTCTTGTCTAGGACTTTCAGAATAATATAACAGAATGTATATATTTGTGTATTACAGTGAGTTTTGCTTTGCCTACGGAGACTTGCCTTTGCATCACATACAATAAAAATAATTAAATCATTTACATTTTACAGATACAATAATATATTTCAATTCAGCCCTTTTAGCTCTTGGTTCGCCATATATTTGTCTTTTCTCATCACTATCTTTTCGCTTTCATCAGTTATAGTTCAGTTCTCGCCGCATAACCGGTGCATTTTGCTCGACTTGTATTCCCCTTGATCATGCGCTAACACATCATATCTCCTTTTGCCCAGTGACCATGTCTCTTTTTCTCGTGTCCACAGTGTTCAAAATTCACCGCTCTTCTAACCACTCGGTTCTGCCTTTTTCTCTGTATGTGGTCCTTACCCGAGCCTTTCTACCCACGTTCATACTTTCCATTTTGTTTTACGTTATATTCCTCATTTTTCTCTCTGAAATGAATTACAAAGGAAAATCCACATACTCCCAGACTTGAAATGCTTTAGGCTTCGGCTTTGATCTTCATCGCATCCTCTCTCTTTATCACACTTCGGTGATTCAGTTATCACATGTGCCTTAGTCCATCTGATCTCCCGATATGCGATGTGCGAAGGGTCCCACCAGGCTGTATCTCAGCGTTTCAACTATTTCTATTTTTCTTCTTTTCTATGTTGCTCTTTCATCCTCCCAATGCGATTTCTCAAAGGGAAACATTGTACTTTCGTAAGTTTTTCGTTTCCACCAATCTTGCACATTTATTGATGCCCAAATTAGTACTTCTAATCTGCATCGTAGATCTCTACTCGTGATCCAACAGTTATCGCTTTATCGCACTTCAATATTTCAAACGTTTTTTGCTATATTGCTCCTTTTCTTTCCGATGCGATTTACAAGGGGAAATCACATACACCCGGACTTGAAATCTCTTAAATAAAGGTTATGGGTTGCATCGCATCTGGCTCCTTTATCGCACTTTGTCTTGAGCTTGCGATGAGTGATATGCGATTGGGTCCCACTTGAATTTATTGCTACTTTGCATCGCAACTCATATTTGCATCGCATCGCATTACCACTTTGCGGTATGTGATGAACTTCGCATCGCCGATGTGCGATATTGCGCTGTGCCGCCATGTGTCCCTTTGCATCGGAACATTGCATCGCTTCTATCCATTGCATCACAATTTTTCTCTTACGATCTTCACCCCTCTGATCTTGCGATTTGTGATATGCAGGTCAAGTCCACATCATCTGCATGTCATCGTGCCACGTCACCTTGCCACATCATCGCCACGTCACTGTCACGTCATCTTGCCACATCATCTTGATTTATTTGCGATTTGTGGGGTCAGGTCCACGTCAGCTGCCATGTCACTTGCCACATCATTCCCATGTCATCACATCGCATTTCGCATTTTCTGTGACCATTGTGTTTGTGCATTTTTTCTCCTACCCCGATTGCGATATGCGATCGCATCGCGTCGCATCCATCGCATCGCATCTCCTTTAATCTCATCCATTTGTTTACGCTGTCCCGCTCTGTGACACTGGTCCCACATCTTTTATCATTCTGCTCTTTATATACTATTTTCTTTAAAACAAAGCATGTCAGAAAAGTGTATTGGCCCCACATTATGTATGGCACCGGACCTCAAAAGGAACTCGCATTATTAAATTAGATTCACGGTACTGCAGAGGCACTCCTCGGTAAGGAAAGATCATCGGGCTTGTGCTACCACAGTGAATGACAACTGTCGATCTACGGTCAACGCTCGATGGGTGGGTCAACTGTCGAGGCACCCCCTTGGGTTAACTATTGAGCTGTTTGTGCCCCTGCGGTACCGTTGATCCCATATCAACGTTAACTACGCTCATTCCTCCTCTTAACTCACAGTTTCGTTATGCCAAAGACTGTTGAGTCTCCACCGTTGATCCTAGATTGATCCAACGGTCATCGCATTATCGTGTGCCAACTGGCCCCAATGGATAAAGTTTTTGGACGTACACGAAATAGGCAGTTTTAGTATGCCACGCGTCGCCCTCCTAACTGTATCGCGTCCATCACACGTAAAACCACTTATCCTCCAAAAGCGGTGCGAAAACCCTCTGGTGGTTTTCGAAACAACTTTCACTGTTCCATCTTCACCATTGACTCATGGTTTCCACTTCTGTTCATTGGGTCCTCCACGCTACTCTCCTGAGCTTGTTCTTCTATTCGGTATTCACTCTGACTTGGGATTCTTTCCCTTGCTGCATCCCTTAAATGCGTCGATCTCTCATGAGCTTGTTTTGTTGTCTTTCTACATTCACTGCCTCTTTGGTTTCGCTGCTTCTCTGCCTTTATTGCTTAGCTGCATTCTCTGCCTTTGTTGCTTAGCTGCATTCTCTGCCTTTATTGATGGTATAATGCTTCTCCTTGCCTCCTTTTTTTTTCTTTCATATTGAATTATTACTCCACTTATTCTTTGCCTTATTGTTGCTGCTTCTCTACTCCTTTTCCTTAGTGGTAATTCAGGTGATGCTCCTTTGCACTCCTTTGCCATCAATGACAATATTTCCAATAGTCTCCCCCTTTGGCATTGATGGAAATACTCCAATGCTTCCTCCAGGACTTCCTCTGCTTGCTTTTCAGAAGACCCTTTCTTCTTTTTCTTGCTTTTCCTCCCCCTTTGACATCAATGGAAAATGGTTTATCTTTTCCCAGTGTGGTTATTATCTTTTCATAATTCTCTGATCTTGAGGACCTGTTCCATGCACTGCTCCATTGCTCTAGCACTTTTGTGACAATTTTTATTGACTGCTCTCCCCCTGGAGTGATGCTTTCTTGTGTGATATTGACTATCACTTATCTTCTGCATTGATCCTGTTTCTTGTATGCATCCCTTATTATTATTTTTGTTTTTTTTTGTTTTTCAATCATATCAGAGAGTAACATCTGCAGAAACTACCCCTAGTTTGTCTCTTAGATATTCAAATGGTTCTTTAGCAAGAGGTTTTGTCAATATGTCTGCTATTTGTTCCTTTATTGGTACGTATTCCAACTTCGCCAATTTATGTGCTACTTGTTCTCTGAGGAAGTGGTACTTTATTGTGATGTGCTTTGTTTTTTAATGAAGTATAGGATTTTTTGATATACTTATTGCACTTGTATTGTCACATTTGGTAGAAATGGGTTCATCAATGCTTACCTTCATGTCTTGGAGAGACTGTTTCATCCACATTACTTGTGCGCAACATGCTGCTGCTGCTATGTATTCTGCTTTTGTTATAGAAAGAGAGATAGAAGTTTGCTTCTTAGTTAGCCACGCCACTAGACGTTTTCCCAAGTAAAATGCACCTCGACTTGTGCTTTTCCTGTCATCCACACAGCTGGCCCAATCTGCATTTGTGTATGCTGTCATTGTGAAGCTTTTTCCTTTTGGATACCATAGGCTATAATGTGAAGTTCCTTGTAGATATCTAAATATTCTCTTGATTGCAAGTAAATGATTTTGTTTTGGTGTTGCTCGATATCTTGCCACAAGTCCTACTACCAACATAATGTTTGGTCTAGAAGCAGTTAGGTATAGCAGACTTCGTATCATAGATCTGTAAATTTTTTGTTCTACATCTGTAGATCCAAAATTAGCACAAAGTTTGCATCCAATGATCATGGGAGTTGATATAGGTTTGCAGTCTTCCATTTGAAACCTTTTCAACATTTCTCTTAAGTATTTTTCTTGTGAAATGAATATTCCTGTGTTCTTTTGTTGTATTTGAAGACCTAAATAGAAGGTGAGCTCTCCGATCATAGACATCTCAAATTCTGATTTCATTTCTTCAGCAAATCCTTTTGCTAACTCATCTTTGTTGCTACCAAACATGATGTCATCTACATACACTAATACAATCAAGAGTTCATTATCATTAGCCTTTATGTACAAATTGTTGTCTACTCCTTTCTTAAACCCTTTTTTTTGCAAGTATTTGTCCAACCTTGAATACCATGCACAAGGGGCTTGTTTCAGCCCATATAAGGCTTCCTTTAATCTGCACACATAGTCATGTTTATCTGGTAAGGAGAATCCCTCGGGTTGTTCCGTGTAGACTTCTTCCTCTAAATCTCCATTCAGGAAGGCAGACTTTACATCCATTTGATATACCTTGAAATCATGATAGCATGCAAAGGCCAAAAACATTCTGATTACTTCCATTCTGGCTACAGGGGCAAAGGTTTCATCATAGTCAAGTCCTTCAATTTTAGAATACCCCTTGCATACAAGTTTGGCTTTATTTTTGATTACCTGCCCTTGTTCATTCATCTTATTCTTGAATATCCATTTTGTGGCAATGACATTTTTCCTAGTGGGTCTTGGAATTAACTCCCAAGTATTGTTCTTCTCAATTTGGTCTAGTTCTTCATTCATATCATTTACCCAGTTTTTGTCTTTGCTGGCTTCTTCAAACTTCTTTGGCTCTATTTGAGATAGCATGGCTAGGTATACTTCTTCTGTCTGTTCAGCAAGCCGTCTTCTTGTCTGGACTCCCACACTCTTGTCCCCAATGATTTGATCTTCTGGATGGTTCTTTTGAGTGTGTCTTGAGGGACCTTTTGAGTTTAATTCAATATCTTCTGTTGTCTTGCTATGTTCATCATTGTCTTGGTTCTCAGCTCCATGATCATCTGAAGGATTGGCGTAGCTTGTGCTTCTTGTTATGTTTGGTAGATATTCATCAAATATTACATCAATGCTTTCCACAATTTTGTGCAGTCTTTTGTTGTAGCACCTGAAACCCTTACTCTTGGATGCATATCCTAAAAATATTCCTTCATCATCTCTTGCATCAAACTTCCCCAATTTTTTATCATTATTTTTTATGAAACAATTGCTTCCAAAGAATCTAAAGTGCTTGATTGATGCTAGTTGACCATGCCATAATTCATAAGGAGTCTTATCACAATTTGGTCTTAGATGAGCTTTGTTGAGAATGTGAACAACTGTGTGTACTGCTTCTTCCCAGTAGGTTTGGGGAATGTTATTTTCTTGCATCATAGCTCTGGAAATTTGTTGTACTGACCTGTTTTGCCTCTCTTCCACTCCATTCTGTTGAGGTGTACCTGCAATTGTAAACTGTTGTTTTATCCCATGCTTATTGCATAGGTCTGAAAAGTTATAGTCTGTGAATTCACCTCCTCTGTCTGATCTGATGCACTTTAGCTTGCATCTTATTTAATTTGATGCCAATGCCTTGAATATCTTGAATTTATCAAGTGCTTCAGATTTATATTTGAGAAATTATACCCACGTCATTCTAGAAAAATCATCTATTATCAGCATGAAATAAGATTCTCCGCTTGGTGCTTTAGTTCTTGAAGGTCCACATAGGTCCATGTGTACAAGCTGAAGAGGTAGACTTGTAGATAGTATCTCTTTGGTCTTGAAAGATATGGGGGTCTACTTGCCCAGTTGGTAGGATTTACATATGGTATTTGAAGGCTTCTTTATTGCTGGCATATCTTTAACTGCATTCTTCTTGCTCAGGTTGATGATGTGGTCAAAGTTTAGGTTTCCCAGTCTTCTATGCCATAACCATGGTTCATCAAGTGTGCTTATGTGGCATGCTTCATTCTCTTCTTCCACTATATATACATTAATTTCTGTTCTAACACCTTTGATCAAGGTGTTTCCTGTGGTGCTTGATCTTACCTCACAATCTTGGGCTCTAAAAAGGACCTCACAGCCTTTATCACACATTTGACTGACGCTTAGTAGATTGGCTTTCAGCCCATCCATAAATAGTACATATTGAGCCTTTCCTCTTCCATTATTCAGACTCACAAAGCCTTTTCCCTTGATTTTCCCTACTTTATCATTGCCGAATGTTACATTTCCAGATTTCTTTTCATCAAAGGTTACAAACTTGCTTCGATATCCAGTCATATGCTTTGAGCATCCACTATCCAAATACCATTGTATTTTCTGATCTTGGGCTATTAGAGTCAGGTCACACTTATTCAACTTCTTTTTCCACTGCAGGAAGCTATTTGTTTGGCACCTTTTCTGAGAATATGGACCACATTCTTTGAGAGGACATTTGGAAGACATGTGTCCGATTTGATGGCATACAAAGCATTTGATTATATTTTTAAATGGATTATGTGTACGAGTGAATTCTCCATTGTTCATAAATCTCCTTGGGGTTTTAAGTATCAGTCTTTGTCCATAAATTCTGCGCTACATGGCTTTATGGCCAAACCCCTTACAATAAAAAAATAACCCATGGAAATGATTAGTGTACCTGGTGTAGGGTTTTCCTCCCCATTTGTTTGCTTGAGGTAGTCTTTTCAATTTCTACATCTTTTGATGGTTGAAATCAATTATCTTTGTCTAATAGTATGTAGCAATATGTCCCAGTTTGTGGCAGGCATAACAAGTGAAATTTCTCATAGGAGGAAAGAATCTCCTTTGAGATCTTCCGAAATTGTTCAATTGATCTTCAGGAACAATTGAGATTTTTGCAATTGCTTGCTTCTTCCTCTCATTCTTTGTCTCTTGATGTTGCTACTTGTTTCTGTTTGTTTCATCATACATCAAGTTCTTGCTAGATTATGCTTCTGTGGTTCCTTTTTGAGCTGTTTCATTATCCTTTACAGCTTTTACAAATATGATATTCATGTTATCTTCTACCTTTGACTTACTGGTTTCTCCTTCATATCATATCCTAGCCTTTATGAAAGGATATCTTTGAGAATTTAGTATTTTATCCAATTGTTCAATGCTTGTCATTCGAGGAGTGTTCATTGTCAATTCCCTTTGGGTGTTTTCTAGTTTCTTTCTCAGGCATACCACTTCTTCTTCCAATTTCTCTTGCTCCTGATGTTTATCTTTAATTTGCTTTAGTAGAATGTCTTCCACCTTCTTAGCTTCTTCAAGTTCTACTTTCAATTGAATATGATCTTCTGAATTTTGTACCTCTTTTGCATATTTGAGGAGAATGTCTTTCTATTTTCTGCACTTGAGTTTAAGTCTGTCTATTTCCTCCAAGGCACTTCTTAGCTCCCCCTCAAGATCTACCTCACCTTCTTCCTCATCTTCTAGAAGGAATCCTTTAGACTCTTCCTTGGCCATCAACACAAATTCAGAGGTTCCTTCTTCATTTGAGGATTCATCTGAATTTTCAGATGCACTGCTATCTTGCTGAGCATAAACTGATCTTCTATTGAATCTCTTCCCTTTCTGCCAGTTATTTTTTTTGGTTTTCTTTGTTTCTTGATTATGATTCTTTGTTTTCTTAAGAGGAAAATTAAATGCATTGTTCCCAACTCTTCCACAATTAAAGCATTTAAATGGAAGTTTACCTTTATACTTGCCTGAGCCTCTATCCAATCTTCTGACAAATTTGGCCTCTTTTTCATCAGAGCAGGAGCATGTATCTTCTTTTTATTCTTTTCTCTTCTCTGTTTTAAAGGCTGCCTCCCTCACATTTGACTTCCTCTGTGGAAGTCTCATCTCATAGTATGTTAAGTTTCCAAGTAATTGGTTCATGGTCAATGTTTCCCAATCAGTTGTTTCTTCTATGGCAGAAACCTTGGGATTAAACCTGGATGGTAAATATATCAATATATTTTGTACAATTACACATTCTCTAATGGTTTCTCCTAGAACTTTCATGTTATTCACAATTTCTGCAACCCTTAAGAAGAAGCTGGCAACATCTTCTTCCTCATTCATTTTTATATTTTCAAACTGGGCTCTATAGACTTGTAGCTTGGCAGCCTTCACCTTTTTATCTCCCTCATGGATAATTTATAATGTATCCCATATTTCTTTGGCAGTCTTGTTGTGCATTGCTTTCATAAATTGTGCCTCACACAAAACATTTAAGAGAGCATTCATGGCTTTTTCATCAGCTATAAAATCTTGCTTGGATTCTTTCCCAGTGTCAGAATCCTTTGGGGCATATCCTAATTCCACAACTACCCAAACTTCTATTCCTAGAGACATTATGTATGTCCTCATTCTTATTTTCCAGAAGGCATAATTTGTGCCAGTAAACAGAGGGGCTTTATTTTTTGAGCATCCTTCTAGACTAGCCATCTTGGGGACCAATGATCTCCTTCCAGTTGTTAAACTGATACAGAAGGAACCAGCTTTGATACCAATTATTGAACCCTTGGTTAAACTGAGAGGGGGGGGGGGGGTGAATCAGTTTAATGCAGTCATGGTCTTGTAAAACTTTCTTTTACACTTATTTACATCTTCATTTTTTGATCAACTTAATATACAATGGAACAACAATCTTAATAAGTGAGCAGTGGGTATTAAGTAGATTAAATACAGAATATCAACATATAATCATGATGCACATAGACAACAGATATAAGTGGAAACCCATAAGGGAGAAAACCACATCTTATTATTTTTGCGATGCAAAGGAAAGCTCCAACTCCTTCTCACCACTGATTTTCTGTAGGCTCCAACCTACAGGAGGCTACTACCTCAATTCTGCAAGCTAAAACTTGCAAGGATGCTCCAACTCCCATCTAATTTATGCAGGCAACAACCTACAGGAGGCTCCTACCTTAGCCAGCTACAACTGGACATCTATCAAGCTACAACTTGATATGGAAGCACCAACTTCCTCACTGTACAATAAAATCGTATGCTGATTTACCAGATATCAGCTCTGTTTTTCTCCTTCTTTACTGTTGTCCTTCCAGCCTTCAAATTAGCTTTATATCATCTCTGGATCTTCACAACTCCTCTCTCTGCTCCTTCTTCTTCTTACATTCTCTCACCTCTTTCTCCATTCTCTCTTCTTCTATACATATGTTGGTAACATTATTTATAAAGATCACCTCATAACTGTTTGCATTCCACAGGGAATTCAAAATGAACAGGTATGACTCTTTGCCTTCCCCTTTCTCATTTTCTTGTCCAGCACATTCACAATAATATAAAATAATGTATATATTTGTGTATTACAGTGCAGTTTTGCTTTGCCTACAGAGACTTGCCTTTGCATCACATACAATAAAACTAATTAAATCATTTACATTTACAGATACAATAATATATTTCACTCAGCCCTTTCAGCTCTTGTTTCGCCATACATTTATTTTTTCTGCTGCCGTCACTGTCTTTTCAGTTTCTGTTGTTATAGTCTAGCTCTACTGCATAACTTCTCATTTTGTCTGACTTGACCCATTCTATCGTGTTTCTAACAGTGCCATCATATCTCCTTTTTCCTGACCATGTCTCTTTTTCTCGTGCCCAAAATGTTCAACCTTCACCACTCTTCTAACCACTCGGTTCTGCCTTTTTCTCTGTGTTTGGTCCTCACCCAAGCCTTTCTACCCACATTCATACTTTCCCTTTTGTTTTACGTTATATTCCTCCTTTTGCTCTTCGAAATGATTTACAAAGGAAAATCCACAAACTCCCAGACTTGAAATGCTTTAGGCTTTGGCTTTGATCTTCATTGCGTCTGCTCTTTTTATCGCACTTCGGCGATTCAGTTATCCCATGTGCCTTCGTCCATCTGATCTCCTGATATGTGATGTGTGAAGGGTCCCACCAGGCTGTATCTTGGAGTTTCGGCCATTTCTCTTTTTCTTCGTTTCTATGTCTCTCTTTCATACTCCCTATGCAATTTCTCAAAGGGAAACATTATACTTTCATAAATTTTTCGTTTCCGCAAATCTTGCACATTTATCGATGCCCAAATTAGCACTTCTAATCTGCATCGTAGATCTCTACATCGTGATCCAACGGTTATTGCTTTATCGCACTTCGGCGTTTCAAATGTTCTTTGCTATATTGCTCATTTTATTTCCGATGCGATTTAAAAAGGGAAATTACATACACCCGGACTTGAAATCTCTTAAATAATGGTTCTGGGCTACATCACATCCAGCTCCTTTATCGCACTTTGTCCTAAGCTTGCGATGAGCGATATGCGATCAGGTCCCACTTGACTTTATCGCTACTTCAAATTGCAACTCATCTTTGCATCACATCGCATTGCTACTTCGCGGTATGCGATGAACTTCACATTGCCGATGTGCGATATTGCACTGTGCCACCACATGTCCCTTTGCATCGACACATTGCATCACTTCTATCAATTACATCACAACTTTTCTCTTACGATCTTCACCCCTTCGATCTTGCAATTTGCGATATGCGAGCCAGGTCCACGTCATATCCGTGTCATCGTGCCACGTCAGCTTGCCACGTTATCGCCATGTCACTACCACATCATCTTTATTTATTTGTGATTTGTGGGTTCAGGTCCACGTCAGCTGCCACGTCACTTGCCACGTCATTCCCACATCATCACATCGCACTTCGCATTTTCTGTGACCATTGTGTTTGTGCATTTTTTCTCCTGCCTCGATTGCGATATGCGATCGCATCGCATCGCATCCATCACATCACATCTCCTTTAATATCATTCGTTTCTTTACGCTGTCCCACTCTATGATAGTGGTCCCACATCTTTTATCATTCCGCTCTTTATATACGGTTTGCTTTAAAACAAAGCATGTCAGCAAAGTGTATTGGCCCCACATTATTTATGGCACCGGACCTCAAAAGGCGCTCGCATTATTAAATTAGATTCATGGTACTACGAAGGCACTCCTTGGTACAGAAATATCATCGGGCTTGTGCAACCGCAGTGAATGACAACCGTTGACCTACGGTCAATGCTCGATGGGTGGGTCAATTGCGGAGGCACCCCCTTGGGTTAACTATCGGGTTGTTTGTGCCCTCGCAGTACCGTTGATCCCAGATCAACGTTAACCGTGCTCATTCCTCCTCTTATCTCATAGTTTCGTTAAGCCAAAGACTGTTGAGTCTCCGCTATTGATCCTAGATTGATCCAATGGTCATCACGTTATTTTGTGCCAACTAGCCCCAACGGATAAATTTTTTGAACTTATGCGAAATAGGTGGTTTCAGTATGCCACATGTCGCCCTCCTAACTATATCGTGTCCATCACACTTAAAACCACTTATCCTCCAAAAGCAGTGCGAAAACCATCTGGTGGTTTTCGAAACCACTTTCACTGTTCCATCTTCACCATTGACTCATGGTTTCCACTTCTCTTCATCGGGTCCTCCACGCTGCTCCTCTCCTAAGCTTGTTCTTCTATTCGGTATTCACTTCGACTTGGGATTCTTTCCCTTGATGCATCCCTTAAATGCGTTGATCTCTGCTGAGCTTGTTTTGTTGTCTTTCTACATTCGCTACCTCTTTGCTTTCATTGCTTCTCTGCCTTTATTGCTTAGCTAAATTTTCTACCTTTACTGATGGTCTAATGCTGCTCCTTGCCTCCTTTTTTTGCTTTCATATCGCATTATTACTCCACTTCTTCTTTGCCTTATTGCTGCTGCTTCTCTGCTCCTCTGCCTTAGTGGTAATTTAAGTGATGCTCCTTTGTGCTCCTTTGTTATCAATGAAAATATTTCCAATAGACTCCCCCTTTAGCATTGATGGAAATACTACAATTCTTCCTCCAGGACTTCCTCTGCTTGCTTTTTAGAAGACCCTTTCGTTTGACTTTTCCCATTGTGGTTTCTATTAGCTCCCTGTAATCAGCAAGATTGGCAAAGTCCGGTCACAGGGAGAAACATCGTTTCAACCACTTTGGGATTCTAGGATCTAGCCCTCCTGAATCTGGAGAGGGATCTCTCCAATAAGTGCAAAGATGGATTTTTCTTTGAAGTTTTGGGTAATGATATTAGGCTAGTTATGAAGGCCAAGGGTTTTTCTTTGTTTTTGGATGGTTGAGCTTGATTACTATTTGAGGTGGGAAGTCCTAAATGCAAAGAGTTTTAAAGGTGAGAAGTTGCAAGAAAATAGAACAAGCTTTGGCCAGGAAGACAGATAATTGCAGGTTTTAGTCCATTGGGGTATGGAGTCATAATAGGATTTAATTGAAACAACAAGGGTCAAGAGTGGTCCATGGGGCAAGTCATCTATGTCTACGGATCTCTTTGAAGTTTGATTTATGGAATGGAATGAGACAAAAAGAAGGGGAAATAAACAGATGAAAAACAAAGAGTAGCCTAGGATCTGGTAAGTACTTTGAAACTA
Organism: Pinus albicaulis; assembly: GCA_034641835.2. Lineage (NCBI taxonomy): Eukaryota > Viridiplantae > Streptophyta > Pinopsida > Pinales > Pinaceae > Pinus > Pinus albicaulis. Next base: position 763,877,488 of record CM076571.1, on the reverse strand, counting down.
GCCAGCCTTTGACAAACACTTAAGAAAGACATAAAATCTATCCAGGTTCTGGTAAGAACTTCTAAACTAGCCAGCCTTTGATACACTTTTAATAGAAAACATAATAAAAATAGAGGGAAACTTGAAGGTAATTTTGGAGTAGAAACTAGCGGGCCGGGCTCACCACAAATCCTCTCCTAGCTATGCTCTACTTGGTCACTTTCAAGACTAACACAAAGATAACACAGAATGGCCTAAGATCTGGTACGTACTTTGAAACTAGCCAGCTTTTGACACATTCCAAGGGAAACATTCAGACAGTCTTTGGGGATAAAAATAGGACCAGGGCACACCATATCTTCCTTAGTTCATCTCTACTTAACATGTACTGAAAATAACATCCAAGAAAAATATTCAACTAAGACAATAAGACAAGGGAACGCCAGCATTCCTATGCTCAAGTTGAATTAAATCATTCCTAAATAAAAAATATTAGAAGAAAACATGAAGATAAAGATTTTCAGTCAGAGAAGGATACTGATATATAGTAGGTCCTAACTCTATGCATGATGTTATTTATGGGAGAAAATGAACATAGTGAAAACACAAACAAAATAACAAGTTACAATGATAAAAACATCACCATCAACATAGACCAGGATCCCATAAATTAGCTTGTATTGATGCTCCAAACCAGTTACAACTTTAAGTCCAATGCTTTAGTTTAGCAATCATCTGCTCATCTCAGCCTAACTTATCTATCACAAGTAGAGCTCCAAGGGTCAGTGAATACTATTTACAATCAGAAGTTTCCATCTCAATTACATTACAATGTTTAGCAACCTAATCAACCAACCCCTCTCTCATCTTCTGCAGTAGTATTTATAGAAGAATGAGGAGGTGAGATCTCATAAAAGATCTCCAATCACAATTAATACAGACTTAATAGCTTCTTCGGCCTTTGTGGGGCTTGATGAAGAAACCTTCATAGGTGTCCTCTGTATTAAATGATTTACATAAAATTTTAAGCTCGGTGGGAGCTCTTTTTGACCCTTGAGGCTCTGTGTGATGTCAAAGTAACTCTGCTGATACTTTTACATTAAGTTCCTTTGCAAAATTCACTCTCTGACTGCGCTTGAGACAAATATCTAATCCTAATCAATAACTCTGGCCTCGTATATGAATGCTGTGAGGCACAGGTGGCATCGTGGTAGCTAGAGGGATCAATTTGCCTTAGCTGTGGCAGTGGAGGCTTTCTGTCTGATGAACCTTTATGATCTTCTTTCAAACTATGCTTTAATTGGGGATAAGGCTTTTGATAAACCATCTTAGACGTAATCCCCACAGATCTGTCTTCAATCTTCTGTTCTAGTATATTTTTGTCTTCGACGCTGATACTCTCTAACTGTGCTTGATTCATGGTTTTTTTCTGGGGTACAGGGCTGCGCAGGGGTGATATGGCATCAATGGATTTATGAATCATTGATGAAACATGGATTTTGAAACCTGCAAGTGATTTTCTTTGATGAATCGAAGGCAGGAGGATCGTCACCCTCTGCCTTTGAATTTCTTCAGATATAGCGGAAAAAACCACTAGAAACCTGCACAATACAAATAATATTAGAAAATCCTGCATGTATAGGTTTACTGCTTCAAAGGGCGCGTGGAGGGAGCATGGCCGTTGGATGGCATCATCCAATGGTCGAGATTGATCAGAAAAAGTCAAAGGGAAGGCGGAAAAAGGATTTAAATCAGAGTCGTCGATCATGCAGAGATCGACGGTCAGGAGCGGAGGTGAATAAATAATGTGAAGGGGTCACATTATTTCAGTAGAAAAATAAAAAAAAGGAGACAAAGGTTTAAAACCTTTGTTTTTTGGAGAAAAATAGTTAAAAATGGTGTGTGGGGTTCGGGATGATCGTGGGCCATCGGATGAGATCGGCCCACGCGATCAACGGTGGGGAATAGGTGTCAAGAGCCTTAGAAAATGTGCCTGGACATCAAAACTTTGATAAAACCAAGCCAAATAAAATTCCCGGGTCCAGATTTGCTGACTGGACGAGGAACCAATGGAGAGTCGCCCCAATTTAATTTTGCCACGTGGACGCTGCTGTGGCGCGGGGACCACCGGCACTGCTGTGGAAGAGGCGATCGGGCGATGGAGTGTGGGCCGCCAATCTGCAAATAAGATCGATGACGGAAATCCTTTAAACACCACACCGTACCCTGAGTTATCGCATGGGCATCTTCGGAGAGCGATCACCGTCCGATGAGCGGCCTCAGATCGGATGGTGGACGTCAATATTGCGCCGGGTCCACATCCAATATTTAATGCGCAATGAATGGTGCTTTTGTGAATATTACTCAAGGCCACGCGTCGGGTGGTGAATGGAATCGTTGCCGATTGGGAAAAAACCGCCCTCCGTTTGAAAGCAGTGTGATGGATTCCGCCTAGTTTTGCAATAGTAAATGGCTGGTAGGGACCACTGGGGCGATGGATTGCACGCCATCTGCGGGGCCTTTAGGCTCATGGGAGATAATATGATCGAGGGAGATATGATAGAGGGCTAATCGGCATCGGGGTTTTTAATAAAGGGAAATGCCTGCGTTTTGTGTTTTCCCTTGATTGCGATAAGCGCCCAAATGGCTCAGCGCATGGTTCCAGCATCAGGGCATATGGAAGGGAAGGGTTAGAGACTTAGCCCAAGGGGCTTAAGTCTACAATATATAAAAAATGTGATTTTTATAGTTTTTCAATGATTTTCAAAGGTTTTGAGGGTTTCGATAAGGCAAAGAAGGAGTCTTTAAACCTTATCAAAGGGGTTTTGATGAAGGGAAAAGGGGAGAAAAATGAAAATAAAAGATTTTATGGGAAAAGAAAAGGAAAATATGAGGTTAGTTTTGGAAGAAGGGGGAAAAGGAAAATGGTGCTTGCAGCAGTATTATTTCCTGGGAATCAGTAGGATTTCTGAGTGTAGAATGGGGCACAACAGTGAAGATTGGGATAGAGGCATGAGGCCTTCAAGAGTCTTCAAGAGTCAACACTTTTTTCCATAAAAATTTGTTCCTTGAAGGCTCCAATAATGTTTTAGCTAGAATTTGGTATAACAAATCTTATAGCTAGCTAACAGTGGCTCCACTTGGGGATGGTGCCTTCTTGAAGGCATCAAGAACTTCAGATTTGCATTCTCTGGGAGGCTGATCAGTTGCCTCATCCATTGGGCTGCCTTTCTTTCTATGAAAGATCTTCTTTTGCTCTGAAACATATTAGTAGTCATAAAAGCAATGGATCTTGATCAATACAAGCTTTCTACGTACCCAATCCTACTGATCTAACATTTTTTCTTCATTAGAGTGCACTTGGATTGGCAAACTCTTTTACAACATTCTATTATTTTGAAAACAGGAAACTAATCTATTTCTACTCCTTATTTCTCCATGGACTCAGATTAAACAGTTGAGCCCATATGATTCTCTACCTAATCTACTATCTATTGGGATTAAACTGTCCAACAGACTTTCATTCTCTAAATTCTACAGCAGAAACTTAAAAAGCAATCAAGTCAGGATTGAACAGTCTAAATTTTTGTTGGTCTATGGCATAAGAAACAAGCTACACATAGACATTATTTTGCACAAAATTTAAAAACAAAGATGGAAGGCTTGAGATCTGAAATTTGAAAGCATCTCCTTCCTCTTTTCTGCAGCTCTGTTTTGACTCTTACTTGAGCTGTCTTTCCTTTGTTAACTGGTTCAGATTTTAAGCTGTTCAGATTCATATTTTTTACATCTTTTGACTCAGACTTTGAAACCGATTTGAGGCATTTTCTCTTTGAAGCTTAGGTTCAGATTTTGAGCATGTTTGAACCTTTAATTTACTATCCTATTAGCAGAAAGTTTAAAGCTAATTGGTCAAGATTAGACAGTTTGACTAACTAGAAGTGTGTTCTTTAGGAGTGGCATTTGAGCTTGCACACTTTCATATTTGTTTCTCTTTTTTGGTATGGGGCTATACCTTTCTTGTTTTCACAATTTTCCCTCTTTTCTTTCTTTTCTTTGTTTTTGTATTTTTGACTTTTTATAACTTTGAATGCAATTATGGGTGGAGTATTTATAATGAGAAAAAGATAAAAAGGCTTTCAGAACATAACATGGATCAAGAGAAGTAATGCTTAAGCATCCTGCCATTGACAAGACCCCCAAACAATTCTTCTCCATTCAACTCCTGCAAGAAAAATGCATTATTACCAGCAGTTGAATGGATAGAGTAAGGGCCAAGCCATAAGTTGTCAAATTTCCCGTGCTTGCCCTTATCTTCCCTCCTTGAGTCCCACTTCAAAACTTTGTCCCCAATCTTGAAATTGCTGGCCTTTGTTCTTCTATCAAAGAGCTCTTTAATGCTATCCTGCTTCTGTAATGCTTGGTTATAAACCTCCTCTCTGGTTTGCTGAAGATGAATTGTCTGATTTATTCTTCTGATCATGTCATTGTCTTCAGTGTGCAACTCTTGAATTAACTTCATCACTGGTACACCAAGGCTGTTTGGAAAAATTGCATCAGTACCATACACAAGCTGGAAAGGTGACATACCAATAGATTTCTTCAAATTCAATCTGTCAGCCCAAAGTGCATGGACCAGCTTTGTGTGCCAAGACTTTTTGTTGTCCTCTAACAGTTTCTTGATTATGTTCACTAAAATTTTGTTTGAGGATTCTGCAAGTCCATTACCTTGAGGGTAATAGGTTGTGGAATGCCCCAATGTTATCTGACACCTGTGATAGAATTCAACCATCTTCTTTGATCCAAATGCTGCTGCATTATCAGTGATGATCTTGGTAGGGCAGCCAAATCTAGAGAGAATATTAGTCTCCATAAATTTTATGATAACAGAATCGTTGGCCTGTCTACAAGGTATGGCTTCTATCCACTTAGTGAAATAGTTTGTGGTAGTGAGAATCCATCTATGCTGGGCAGAAGATGGTGGATGGATTTCTCCTATGAAGTCAAGTCCCCACTATTGAAAAGAGCTTCAACAGTGATTGGATGCAGAGGTAGGGGTAACAGTTTTCTTTTGCCTTCAAAAATTTGACATTTATGACAGGCTATGATCATCTTGTGCACATCATGGAAAAGAGTAGGCCAATAGAAACTAGCCCTCAAAAATGTCTTCCAGTACAAATGACCTCCACACTCTCCTTCATGGAACTGATATTTAACCTTCTCTGCATCGAACTCAGGCAAACATTTAAGCAATACACCACTTGCATTTTTCCAATAAAGACATCTATCTACAACGCAATAGTTTACATCTTTTAACTTTAGGAACCTTGATTTTGTTTTTGTTAAACCAGGAGGTGTATTCAAATTAAGCAAAACATAAACAATATCAGCATACCAAGAGGAATTCATAAAATGGTCTTCAACAACGGGTGTTGAGATTTCCTCTTGTTCATCCAAAGAATTAATCATATTAATATTAAGAACTTCAAAATTGGATTCGGCCATTAATCTAGCTAGACCTTGGCCTTTGATGAGTTTAGTGGGTTTTATCTCCAGATCATATTCAAGGATAACAACAATCCACTTATATCTCTTACCATCTGGGTCCTGTGTTAGAATGTCTTTCACAACTAAATTTGGGACAAAGGCAATGATGTGTGAGTGAAGAATGTACACCCTGAAGTCTTTCAACGCTTTAACCAAAGAAAAAGCTTGCTTCTCCATAATGTTATACTTTAGAGGGGCATCCCTCAATTCCTTGCTAAAGAATGCAATAGGCTGCTCTTGTCTTTGTGGATTTTTCTGTAGAAGGACAACATCTATAGTATGTTCTGATGCAAATGAAAAAATATAAAAATCTTTTGAAAAATCAGGACTTATTAGAACTGGTGTTTTAGTTAACGCTTGTTTTACCAGCTCAAAGGACTTCTTTGCTTCCAAGGTCCACTTTACCCCTTGCTCCTTCTTCAACATGTTTGTTATATTCCTAAGGAGCTCAACCAAGTTGGGGATGAACCTTCTCAAAAATTTTATCTTTCCAATGAAATATTGCAACTCTTTGATATTTCGAGGATGAGAGATTTGCAATATGGCCTCAATCCTCTTTGGATCTATCTTAATACCCTTTTCCGAAATAATTTTCCTGAGAATTTTACCTTCTTGGAGACTGAATAGTGTCTTCTTAGGGTTTAAGGATATTCCAAACTTTCTGCATTTCTTGAAAACTCTTCTTAAGTGTGCTAAGTGCTCTTCATCTGTTTTTGAAAACACAGTGACATCATCAAGGTATATAATGATGAAAAAGCCCAGTTCCTCCGAGAATGCTATGTCCATGGCTCTTTGAAAAGTTGCTCCGGCATTCATTAGACCAAAGGGAATTTTCACATACATGAAAGTGCCCCATGGTGTAGTAAAGGCTGTCTTTAATTGATCACTAGGGTGAACTAAGATCTTATTGTACCCTGAGTAGCCATCAAGCAAAGAAATTTTTCTAGACCTTACCACTCTTTGTAAAATATGATCCATCTTTGGTAAAGGGTAGTTGTCTTTTAATGAAGCTTTATTCAAGTCTCTAAAGTCTATACAAAGCCTGATCTCTCCAGTTTTCTTCCTAACTGACACCAAATTAGACACCCACTCAGAATATCTAATAGGGACGATAATACCAGCTTCATACATTTTTTTGATTTCCTTCTCAACCAAAGGCAGCTGAACAGGGTTTATTCTGCGCAGTTTCTGTTTGAATGGTTTTTGGTTTTCCTTGAGAGGGATTTTATGCTGTATTATTTCGGTGTCATAGGACTTGAGATCTTCCTAACTCCACGCAAAAACATCAGAAAATTCTTTAAACAACCTTATGTATTTGAGTTTAATATGAGCTGGTAAATTTTTAGACAGTTTAATCATTTTCGGTTTAAGTTCACTGCCGCTATTGCACTCTTCCACTTCAGTCTCTACAGGTTCCAGTTTTGGCTTTCTGGCCACATCGTTAAAATCAAACGACTCTTCCAAAGGTGCCAGACTGTTTGGCAAGCTTTCATCTTTAGAGTGCAGAGTTTATAACTCCTCTGTTTCTAACTCTGCATTCAATTCTGTTTTGTTTTCAAGTTTGCCAGTCAGAAGATTAATGTTGAAAAGTTTAGGAGACAGTTATTCTTCACCAAGAAAATTTTCTTCACTGCAATCTGTATCATAATCTGAGTCCGAACTGTGTAGTTCGAATTCATTTCTGAATTTCATGAAGTCTTCTATTTGTTTGTCTCCGCCAAACACCTGCCAGTACTTCTCATTTTTAGGCACAGATGGTCTAAATTTTAACTAAGTTGTGCAGTCTTTGGTTTCATATGGCGTTAAGCATGTTTTGGCTGCAAAGGCTAAGTTGTGGGCCACAATATTTCTTTTTCTTGGGACAAAAATTATCTGGTATTCCTCAAACGTTTGTAAAAGATCCATGACATCGTTTCGATAGGCCATAAGTCTTGGGTGATTTGCATTGTATTCCCCATTGACTTGCCTAATAACTAATTCAAAATCCCCATATGCTTTGATTCTTTTGGCTCCTAACCTTTTCAACAGACGCAAGCCTAACGGATGGGATTCATACTCCACTATGTTGTTAGAACACTGAAAGTTTAATTTGCAGGAAATGGTTTCTGTGTGGTTGTTTTCAGTATTGCAGATCCAGACACCTGCACCAGTGTTGGTCTTAGTGTAAGATGCATCGAAATGCATACTCCATAGAGGACTAGTCTCAAGTTTATCATCTTGGTTATTGTCCTCTTCAACTATCGTACTCTCGGATGTTTCTTGAACATCAGCACTTAGTTGCAATTGTTTTGACTCCCCAAGATTTTCGCTTGTTTGAGGGATACTTTCTTGACTCTCTAGGTTTAGAAGCAAAGGACACATGATTTGTAGCTCAAGAGCTGTGTTTGGTTTGATATAATTTTCAAATGCAACAAACTGTGTTGACACTCCTACGTTATCTTTTCCCTCCTCTCTATCCTTCATTAATCCTGTTAAAGTGACTTGTTCACTAAGTGTTTCATCATTAAACATCATGAAGGAATCAAGGCCTGTATTTACAGAATACAGTGGAGAGTTTTGTGGTTGGTCTTGACTTGTAACTGTGTATTTCATATGGGACTCCCTGTATAGTCTTCTATTCTGATTGAAAACAGGGATAGTCACATAGGTCATGTCCATTTGCATAGTCCCTTGTAACTTAGCCCCCAGGATCTTGATAATAGCATCCCATACTTTGGGGGCACATTAGCCACAACAATATCCATGACTAAACCCTCGGCTGGAATTTGGGCTAAGTTAACGCAGAGGTCTTTGATTATTCCTAAACATTTCACTCTTCTAGAGTTAAAGGAGTAAAGGTCTTTATAAGGTCTGGTGATTTCTAGACCCAGGCTCTCCATTATAGAGTTTGGCATTAAATTGTGAGAAGCTCCTGAGTCATGCATAGTGTTGTGCAAGATCTTGTCATGAACGTTTAAACTTACATAAAAGGGAGGAACAAGTCCCTCTTGATATCTACCTTTAATCTTCGGGCCAAAAATAAGCTTTGGCTAGTCATCGTTAAGATTGACTGTATCCTCATTTTATTTTATATTTAAAGCCTTCAAAATTTGGGTCCTATATATATGTTGGGCAGCTAACTCAGTAAGGTGAATAGAGATTTTGATCTTTGAAATTTCCTGCTCTAGGCTGAAAAGGATTTGGTTCTTTGAAGAACTTGTCTCAGCCCTACTAGCTGCTAGTCTATCAGCAACATCAGCTTGCTGATTTGTTTTATTTACATTTGACAAAATGGTTTTAACAGGAGTACTAGCTGAAGTGTTAGTAACACTAATGTCTGCACTCTGTTTGTCATTTTTTTGAGTGTCGTCCTCTTTACCTTTATCAGAATTTACAATCATTGTTTTGTTCTTTTGTTTGACAACCTTAGGCTTGGTTGCAGTGCTGTTTTGTGAAGATCTATTAGAGGTTTTGTTGTTGGGAGTTTGCTGACTGGTTTTGCTTCTAAGGTTATATTCTTTTTGAGACTCTATGATGACATTCTCCATGTCTTGATAATAACTTTCATCATCATCTCTTTTTTCATCATAAGGTGTATATAGACCTTGTTTTCTATCATAATGGACTTCAAAGTCGTCATCATCTACCCCCAACATGTTGATATCATATTCCTCTGTTATCTCATCTATTTCCTCAACCTCACTTACATAGTTTTGATGAAAGAGAGGAGTGATCTGTTGATCATCTTCCCTAGGTTTGTTTGGATGTTGGTTCCCTCTAAAATTCTGATTCTGGTTCTGGTTTCTATTTTGAGGAGAAGTTTGGTTTTGGCTGGCTTGTGCTCTCTTAATTATGCTCATCTCTTTCATCATTTCCTCTATCATTCTTTCCATCTTTGAATTGGAAGTAGAGGGTGTAGACTCTTCTCTAAAAGACACTCTCTTTTCATTTTTCATTCTTGCTCTCTTCTCCATCAAGTTGACTTCCACAGAGAGAGCACCTTTCTGCATCTCTTCAAGAGTTGCAGGATCTCTCTCTCTTAGCTGATAGGCCATCTCAGGGTCAAACCCTTCAGGAAACTTGTTTAAATCTGAGCCTTGTGGAGGTTTTAGATCTAGGGAAAGCGCATTATATACACTGTTAAATCTGGTACAATAAGCTTGTACAATTTCCCCGATTTTTCTATGGAGGTTCTTGTAATCAGCGAGGACTTGGAGAGGATTCTTCTTTACTTCCCATCTGTTTAAGAAAGTTTGATGGAAGGCTTGGAGATCATTGCTACTATGGGGGGTTAAGCCTTTAAACCATTTTCTTACTTCTCCCCCCAGACTCTGAGCAAATAGTCTGAGTTTGAAAAAATCATCATCAATTTCATTTCTGTCAAAGTATTCATTCATCTTATCCACATGTTGTGATGCAGTTGTAGCATTGCTAGCATCATATAATGGAATTTTGGACTGATAGTCCCGTGGAAGATTGACTAAGGGTGCAGGAAGGACTAAGGGAGCATACCATGTTGCCATGATATGTGGTGGGGGTGGATTCACAAGAGGTGGATTAGAAAAAGGGAAAGTGGGCTGAAGTGGAGTGGTTTGAATAGTGGATGTAGGGTGAACAGAAGTGGATGGACCAGGAATAGATTGCTGAGCTGATATTGGATGGGAAACACCTAAGTTTTGAAGGAAATTTAAATCAGGAGGTGTGGTTTCTCTACTACCTGGATGTTCACTTGTTTTAGGAGATGAAGGTGAAGACTCAAAATCTAAATGATCTAAATCATCAAGAGACCTAGTTCTAAAGGGATTTACTAAGTCAACTTGTGATTGTTGTAGAGCTGAAAGTTTTTTGGGAACTGACTTAGCTCTCAAAGGTAATCTGAAAACATTTGATGATTTAATCCTAGGAGACTTCCTAAGGACTCTTTCTAGGTTATCAAATATCTGAGGTGGATTAGGGTCAGGATAGGCTCTAGTATGAATCTTTCTAGGATCCACTATGCTATGTTTTTCAGACCCAAATAAACAAGGAAAGTTTAACCAGGTATGACAGTATTTAAATGGTCAACTAATCTGTTTACACAAATTTTGATCCTACAGCCCTCTAACTGAGTGTGAATGATATTACAATAATAAGGGTTCTTCCCAGTGGAGTCTTAAGGTCTGTTAAAGATTGTGGAGTTGCCAAGTGGAAGTTTTTAGCTATTTTGGAGGTAAAAGGTTTTCTGGTCCACTACCATGTTTATTAAATACCAATCTGAAATATTTTTGGTGTTTTCTGAGTTATTTTTTAGTTGTGTGGTTTCTAGGAATGTGCTAACTCTGTTTCAAAATTGAGCTATGGTTATGAGACAAAGACAGTCTATTCTTATGGCAAAGCTAGCTTATTTTTCAAGGTTAGACAAAGCCTTATGAGAATCCTTGGGTTTTCCTAGTTTGTCACTGATTCAAACAGGTTTCATCATGATTACCACTTATTGGTAGTGCTTGAAAAGGCTGATTTTTACTCACTGCACAATTTTCTTGAATCAAGGGTTTTCTAAGGTATTTAAAGGTATCTAGACCAAAAACACTCAAAGTCCCCAGTGGAGTCGCCAGAAATGTTAGCTCCCTATAATAAAAAATATTGGAAAAGTCCGGTCGCAGGGAGAAACATCATTTCAACCACTTTGGGATTCTAGGATCTAGCCCTCCTAAATCCGGAGAGGGATCTCTCCAATAAGTGCAAAGATGGATTTGTCTTTGAAGTTTTGGGTAATGATATTAGGCTGGTTATGAAGGCCAAGGGTTTTGGATGGTTGAGCTTGATTACTGTTTGAGGTGGGAAGTCCTAAATGCAAAGAGTTTCAAAGGTGAGAAGTTGCAAGCAAATAGAACAGGCTTTGGCCAGGAAGACAGATAATTGCAGGTATTAGTCCATTGGGCTATGGAGTCATAATAGGATTTAATTGAAACAACAAGGGTCAAGAGTGGTCCATGGGGCAAGTCATCTATGTCTACGAATCTCTTTGAAGTTTGATTTATGGAATGGAATGAGACAAAAAGAAGGGGAAATAAACAGATGAAAAACAAAGAGTAGCCTAGGATCTGGTAAGTACTTTGAAACTAGCCAGCCTTTGAAAAACACTTAAGAAATACATAAAAGCTATCCAGGATCTGGTAAGTACTTCTAAACTAGCTAGCCTTTGATACACTTTTAATAGAAAACATAATAAAAACAGAGGGAAACTTGAAGGAAATTTTGGAGTAGAAACTAGCGGGCTGGGCTCACCACAAATCCTCTCCTAGCTCTGCTCTACTTGGTCACTTTCAAGACTAACACAAAGATAACACAGAATGGCCTAAGATCTGGTAAGTACTTTGAAACTAGCCAGATTTTGACACATTCCAAGGGAAACATTCAAACAGTCTTTGGGGATAAAAATAGGACCAGGGCACACCATATCTTCCTTAGTTCATCTCTACTTAACATGTACTGAAAATAACATCCAAGAAAAATATTAATCTAAGACAATAAGACGAGGGAATGCTAGCATTCCTATGCTCAAGCTGAATCAAATCATTCCTAAATAAAACAGATTAGAAGAAAACATGAAGATAAAGATTTTCAGTCAGAGAAGGGTACTGATATACAGTAGGTCCTAACTCTATGCATACTATTATTTATGGGAGAAAATGAACACAGTGAAAACATAAACAAAATAACAAGTTACAATGATAAAAACATCACTGTCAACATAGACCAGGATCCCATAAATCAGCTTGTATTGATGCTCCAAACCAGTTACATCTTTAAGTCCAATGCTTTAGTTTAGTAATCATCTGCTCATCTCAGCCTAACTTATCTATCACAAGCAGAGCTCCAAGAGCCAGTGAATACTATTTACAATCAGAAGTTTCCAGCTCAATTACATTACAATGTTCAGCAACCTAATCAACCAACCCCTCTCTCATCTTCTGCAGTAGTATTTATAGAAGAATCAGGAGGTGAGATTTGATAAAAGATCTCCAATCACAATTAATACAAACTTAATAGCTTCTTCGGAGTTTTTGGGGCTTGATGAAGAAACCTTCATAGGTGTCCTGTGTATTAAATGATTTACGTAAAGTTTTAAGCTCAGTGGGAGCTCTTTTTGACCCTTCAGGCTTTGTGTGATGTCAAAGTAACTCTGCTGATACTTTTACATTAAGTTCCTATGCAGAATTCACTCTCTGACTGCGCTTGAGACAAATATCTGATCCTGATCAATAACTCCGGCCTTAGATATGAATGCTTTGAGGCACAGGTGGCATCATGGTAGCTAGAGGGATCAATTTGCCTCAGCTGTGGCGGTGGAGGATTTTTGTCTGATGAACCTTTATGATCTTCCTTCAAACTGTGTTTTAATTGCGGGATTAGGCTTTTGATAAACCATCTTAGACATAATCCCCACAGATCTGTCTTCAATCTTCTGTTCTGGTATATTTTTGTGTTAGACATTGATACTCTCTGACTGTGCTTGATTCATGGTTTTTTGTTGGGGTACAGGGCTGCGCAGGGGTGATATGGCATCAATGGCTTTATGAATCATTGATGAAACGTGGATTTTGAAACTTGCAAGTGATTTTCTTGGATGAATCGAAGGCAGGAGGATTGTCACCCTCTGCCTTTGAATTTCTTCAGATATAGCAGAAAAAACCACTGGAAACCTGCACAATACAAATAATATTAGAAAATATTGCATGTATAGGTTTACTGCTTCAAAAGGTGCGTGGAGGGAGCATGGTCGTTGGATGGCACCATCCAATGGTCAAGATTGATCAGAAAAATTCAAAGGGAAGGCGGAAAAAGGATTTAAATCGGAGCCGTCGATCGTGTAGAAATCGACGGTCAGGAGCGGAGGTGAATAAATAATTTGAAGGGGTCACATTATTTCGGTAGGAAAATAAAAAAGAGGAGACAAAGGTTTAAAACCTTTGTTTTTTGGAGAAAAATAGTTAAAAATGGTGTGTGGGGTTCGGGATGATCGTGGGCCGTCGGATGAGATCGGCCCACGCGATCAATGGTGGGGAATAGGCATCAAGAGCCTTAGAAAATGCGCCTGGACATCAAAACTTTGATAAAGCCAAGCCAAATAAAATTCCCGAGTCCAGATTTGCTGACTGGATGAGGAAACAATGAAAAGTCGCCCCAATTTAATTTTTCCGCGTGGACGCTGATGTGGCGCTGGGACCACCGGCATTGCTGTGGACGAGGCAACCGGGCGATGGAGTGTGGGCCATCGATCTGCAAATCAGATTGATGGTGGAAATCCTTTAAACACCGCGCCGTACCCTGAGTTATCGCACGAGCATCTTCTGAGAGTGATCACCGTCCGATGAGTGGCCTCAGATTGGACGGTGGATGTCAATATCGCGCTGGGTCCACATACGATATTTAATGCGTGATGAATGGTGGTTTTGTGAATAGTACTCAAGGCCACACATCGGGCGGTGAATGGAATCGCTGTCGATCGGGAAAAAATTGCCTTCCATTTGAAAGCGGTGCGATGGATTCCACCCGGTTTTGCAATAGTAAATGATTGACGGGGACCACCAGGGCAATGGATTGTGCACCGTCTGCGGGGCCTTTGGGTGCATGGGAGATAATATGACCGAGGGAGATAGGACGGAGGGCTAATTGGCATCGGGGTTTTTAATAAAGGGAAAGGCCTGCGTTTCGTGTTTTCCCCTGATTGCGATAAGCGCCCAAATGGCTCAGCACCTGGTTCTAGCATCAGGGTGTATGGAAGGGAAGGGTTAGAGACTTAGCCCAAGGGGCTTAAGTCTACAATATATAAAAAATGTGATTTTTATAGTTTTTCAATGATTTTCAAAGGTTTTGAGGGTTTCGATAAGGCAAATAAGGAGTCTTTAAACCTTATCAAAGGGGTTTTGATGAAGGGAAAAGGGGAGAAAAATGAAAATGGAAGATTTTATGGGAAAATAAAAGGCAAAGATGAGGTTAGTTTTGGAAGAAGGGGGAAAAGAAAAATGGTGCTTGCAGCAGTATTATTTCTTGGGAATCAGCAGGATTTCTGAGTGTAGAATGGGGCACAACAGTGAAGATTGGGACAGAGGCATGAGGCCTTCAAGAGTCTTCAAGAGTCAACACTTTTTGCCATAAAAATTTGTTCCTTGAAGGCTCCAAAAATGTTTTAGCCAGCATTTGGTTTAACAAATCTTATAACTGGCTAACAGTTTCTATCTTTTCATAATTCTCTGATCTTGAGGACCTATTCCATGCACTACTCCATTGCTCTAGCTCTTTTGTGACAATTTTTATTGAATTCTCTCCCCCTGGAGTGATGCTTTATTGTCTGATATTGACTATCACTTGTCTTCTATAATGATCCTGTTTCTTGTATGCAGCCCTTATTATTATTATTCTTTCTTTTTCTTCAATCATATCAGAGAGTAACATTTGCAGACACTAGCCCTAGTTTGTCTCTTAGATATTCAAATGGTTCTTTAGTAAGATTTTTTGTCAATATGTCTACTATTTGTTCCTTTGTTGGTACGTATTCCAACTTCACCAATTTCTGTGCTACTTGTTCTCTGAGGAAGTGGTACTTTATTGGGATGTGCTTTGTTTTTGAATGAAGTACAAGATTTTTTGATATACTTATTGCACTTGTATTGTCACATTTGATAGAAATGGGTTCATCAATGCTTACCTTCATGTCTTGGAGAGTTTGATTCATCCACATTACTTGTGTGCAACATGCTGCTGCTACTGCTATGTATTATGCTTCTGCTGTAGATAGAGATATAGAAGTTTGCTTCTTTCTTAGCCATGCCACCAGAATTTTTCCCAAGTAAAATGCACCTCCACTTGTGCTTTTCCTGTCATCCACACAACTGGCCCAATCTGCATCTGTGTATGCTGTCAATGTGAAGCTTTTTCCTTTTGGACACCATAGGCCATAATGTGAAGTTCCTTGTAGATATCTAAATATTCTCTTGATTGCAAGTAAATGATTTTGTTTTGGTGCTGCTTGATATCTTGCCACAAGTCCTACTGCCAACAAAATTTCTGGTCTAGAAGAACTTAGGTATAACAGACTTCCTGTCATGGATCTATAAATTTTTTGATCTACATCTGCAGATCCATCATTAGCACAAAGTTTGCATCCAGTGATCATGGGAGTTGACACAGGTTTGCAGTCTTCCATTTGAAACCTTTTCAACATTTCTATTAAGTATTATTCTTGCGAAATGAGTATTCCTGTATTCTTTTGTTGTATTTGAAGACCTAAATAGAAGGTGAGATCTCCAATCATAGACATCTCAAATTCTGATTTCATTTCTTTAGCAAATCCTTTTGCTAACTCATCTTTGTTGCTACCAAACATGATGTCATCTACATACACTACTACAATCAAGAGTTCATTATCATTAGCCTTTATGTACAAATTGCTGTGTACTCCTCCTTTCTTGAACCCTTGTTTTTGCAAGTATTTGTCTAGCCTTGGATACCATGCATGAGGGGCTTGTTTCAACCCATATAAGGCTTTCTTTAATCTGCAAACATATTCATGTTTATCTGTTAAGGAGAATCCCTCTGGTTGTTCCATGTAGACTTCTTCCTCTAAATCTCCATTCAGGAAGGCAGACTTCACATCCATTTGATATACCTTGAAATCATGATAGCATGCAAAGGCCAAAAACATTCCGATTCCTTCCATTCTGGCTATAGGGTCAAAGGTTTCATCATATTCAAGTCCTTCAATTTGAGAATACCCCTTGCATACAAGTCTGGCTTTATTTCTGATTACCTGCCCCTGTTCATTCATCTTATTCTTGAATATCCATTTTGTTCCAATGACATTTTTCCTAGTGGGTCTTGGAATTAACTACCAAGTATTGTTCTTCTCAATTTGGTCTAGTTCTTCATTCATAGCATTTACCCATTTTTTGTCTTTGTTGGCTTCTTCAAACTTCTTTGGCTCTATTTGAGATAGCATGGTTAGGTATACTTCTTCTGTCTATTCAACAAACTGTCTTCTTGTCTGGAATCCCACACTCTTGTCCCCAATGATTTGATCTTCTGGATGGTTCTTTTGAGTGTGTCTTGAGGGCCCTTTTGAGTTTAATTTAATATCTTCTGTTGTCTTGCTATGTTCATCATTGTCTTGGTTCATAGCTTCATGATCATCTGAAGGATTGGCACAACTTGTGCTTCTTTTTCTGTTTGGTAGATCTTCATCAAATCTTACATCAATGCTTTCCACAATTTTGTGCAGTATTTTTGTTGTAACACCTGAAACCCTTACTCTTGGATGCATAACCTAAAAATATTCCTTCATTATCTCTTGCATCAAACTTCCCTAGTTTTTCATCATTATTTTTTATGAAAAACTTGCTTCCAAAGACTCTAAAGTGCTTGATTGATGCTGGTTTACCATGCCATAATTTGTAAGGAGTCTTATCACAATTTGGTCTTAGATGAGCTTTGTTGAGAATGTGAACAAATGTGTGTACTGCTTCTACCCAGTAGGTTTGGGGAATGTTACTTTCTTGCATCATAGCTCTAGCAATCTATTGTACTGACCTGTTTTTCCTCTCTTCCACTCCATTCTGTTGAGGTGTACCTACAATTGTAAATTGTTGTATTATCCCATGCTCATCGCATAGGTCTGCAAAATCATAGTCTGTGAATTCACCACCTCTGTCTGATCTGATGAAATTTAGCTTGCATCCTATTTGATTTTCTGCCAATGCCTTGAATATCTTGAATTTCTCAAGTGCTTCAGATTTATATTTGAGAAATGCTACCCACGTCATTCTGGAAAAATCACTTATTATCAGCATGAAATAATATTCTTCGCTTGGTGCTTTAGTTCTTGAAGGTCCACATAGGTCCATGTGTACAAGCTGAAGAGGTCAACTTGTAGATAGTATCTCTTTGGTCTTGAAAGATATGCGGGTCTGCTTGCCTAGTTGGCAGGATTTAGATATGTTATTTGAAGGCTTCTTTATTGCTGGCATATCTCTGACTGCATTCTTCTTTCTCAAGATGATGATGTGGTTAAAGTTTAGTGTCCCAGTCTTCTATGCCATAACCATGATTCATCAAGTTTGCTTATGTGGCATGCTTTATTCTTGTCTTCCACTATATAGACATTAATTTCTGTTCTAACACCTTTGATCAAGGTCTTTCCTATGGTGCTTGATCTTACCTCACAATATTGGGCTCTAAAAAGGACCTCACAACCTTTATCACACATTTGACTGATGCTTAGTAGATTGGCTTTCGGCCCATCCACAAATAGTACATCTTGAGCCTTTCTTCTTCCATTATTTAGATTGACTGAGCCTTTTCCCTTGATTTTCCCTACTTTATCATTGCCGAATGTTACATTTCCAGATTTCTTTTCATCAAAGGTTACAAACTTGCTTCTATCTCCAGTCATATGCTTTAAGCATCCACTATCCAAACACCATTGGCTTTTCTGATCTTGGGCTATTAGAGCCAAGTCACACTTATTCAACTTTTTTTTCCACTGTAGGCAGCTATTTGTTTGGCACCTTTTCTGAGAATATGGACCACATTCTTTGAGAGGAAATTTGGAAGACATGTGTCTGATTTGATGGCATACAAACCATTTTATTATATTTTTAAATGGATTATGTGTACGAGTGAATTCTCCATTGTTCATAAATCTCCTTGGGGTTTTAAGAATCAGTCTTTGTCCATAAGTTCTGCACTCCATGGCTTTATGGTCGAACCCCTTACAATAAAAACAATACCCATGGAAATGATTAGTGTACCTAGTGTAGGGTTTTCCTCCCCATTTGTTTGCTTGAGGTAGTCTTTTCAATTTCTGCATCTTTTGCTGGTTGAAATCGATTATCGTTGTTTGACAGTATGCATCAATATGTCCCAGTTTTTGGCAGGCATAAAAAGTGACATTTCTCATAGGAGGAAAGAATCTCCTTTGAGATCTTCCGAAATTGTTCAATTGATCTTCAGGAACAATTGAGCTTTTGGCAACTGTTAGGTCTCCATAGTTTGCAAGATTGGCAAGTACAAATGCTGCAGAGCCAACATCAAAACCACTTTGGAATCTAAGGATCTAGCCATCCTAGATTCAGAGAGGGATCTCTCTATATATATGTGTTTTCGAAGGATATTTCTTTGAGCTCAAGTATGATTTTAGTCTAGTTATGAAGAACAAAGTTGTCTGTTTTGGTTGGGCAAGATAACATGAGGATGAAGGAAATTTGTATGAAGGGGGAAGGTGTGAGTAAGTGAAAGAATGGTTCAGTTGATAAGATAAGCAAGGAACAACATCAATCCATTGGGCTATGGAGTCATAATAGGATTTAATTGCACAACAAGGTTCAAGAGTGGTCCATGGGGCAAGACATCTATGTCAAAGGATCTCTTTAAGTTGATTTATGGAATGATACAGTAAGAGTGTTGTGAAGGAAGTAAACAAACAAGAAAAACAAAGGACAACCTAAGATCAGGTAAGTACTTTTAAACTAGCCTACTTTTGACATGCACTTAATAGAAAGACACAAATCAACCTAAGATCAGGTAAGTACTTTTAAACTAGCCTGCTTTTGATATACTTTCAAGAGAAAACATTAAAAAAAAAGAATAGCTTAAGATCAAGTAAATACTTTTAACTTAGCCTACTTTCAGCATATTATCAAAGGAAAACATTCATGATGAACATAAAAAGTAGTGTAAGATCAGGTAAGTACTTTTAAACTGGCCTTCTTTCAACATACTCTTAAGGGAACTTTTCAAAGCAACTTGTTGGAGAAGAAACTAGAGGACACGACTAACCATAGACTTCTCTAGCTCAATCTTTAATCAGAAAAATTTTCAAGAACATTCAAAGACAATATCTCAACTTGTACTCAGGAAACATGGGCTTACCAACACTTCACTCATTATACTCTATTGAATTATCCCCAAATAAACAATCAGTAGAAAACATAAAGGATAAAGATTTATCAGTGAGATTTAGGGTACTTTTAGAAGTAAATCCTAATATATATTTTCTGTTATTTATCAGAGAAAAGTGGATAGAATGAAAACACAAAGAAAATAACCATTTACAATGAGAATAACATCACCATTGACATAGACCAAGATCCCATAAATCAACTATTTGTATTTGATGTTCAAACCAGTTACAATCTTCAAGTCCAGTGGGTCTTTATAGTTTCAAATTCATCATTTTAGCTTATGTATCTTCAATTACAAAGCAGGGCTACCGCCAGGTTCAACATCTATTTACATTCAACAAGTATCCAAAGACCAACCCCTACAATGTGTTCCTCTTGGAGTTTTTATAGAAGAATGAGGAGGTGGAGTGAAGGAAAGGTCTACCTGTTCAATTAATGCAGAGTAAGTGCTTCTCGGCATTTAAAGGGCCAAATGGTGAATTTTTCCAATGTTTTTAACTCTGCTAGTTGATTATTACATTAAATTTCATCACCTTAGTTACTTTTGTTAACTTTGGGGGCTTTTGGTTGGCTGGTAATTAATTTCGAGCTGTCTTTAGAAATATCTCTGACTATGTAATTAATATGCACTTTTTTAGATGAAATCAGCTGGTAGGTGGCATTTTTAGGAGTAACAGCCTCAATGATGTGGCACTTGGAGGCTTCCTTTATTGATTTGTCTGTCCTAGTGGCTTTAAACACTGATTAGGCCCTAATTCTTGCTTTAATACCTTTGAAAACATCTTCGGAGTCTTTTAAACTTTATATGCTAACTGTTTTCATTTTTCAAACACTTTTTGCTTTATTCACTGTGTCCTTATCTTCATAAATCATTGGTTAAGTCTTTTGATTCTATGTCTTTTGGGTTTTAACCTTTATCTTTAATCATCACTGTCTTTTGTTCTTTTGAACTAAATTAGGCTTTGGTGCCCTTAAGCCTGTTCCTTTAACTGTAGCGTTAAGCTCTTAATCTTCAGCTTTTGATATGTAACCCTTTATGCTGTGTACAAGCCCCCAAACTGTAAAAATAAATTTTTAATCCTTTAACCTTTCATCTCGCGCATCGAAACTTATTCAATATTTTAATCTTTAGCCTTTACTGTCTTTTTCTTTGTTACTGTGGACAGGAGGTTTTTAGTGCGTTGAAGGGTTTTTATGGCATGACCAACGCTTACACAGCGCTAACCAAATGATGTGATGAAGACTGGCAACCTTTTCCCTTTGTGATTTGGCCTTGGAGTTGGAAAACTTTGGCTCTATCCCTTTGTGAGCTGTGGGCAGCGTTTCCGCTTACAAAAAACATGATAAAACCTACAAAAACAACAAAATACGTTATAAAAACCCTACGGTGTTTGGAAAAATTTCTTAGGATGCTAATGGAGCGGAGGAGCAGTGCAGGGCGGGTGATTTATGTAGGCAAAAGAGGCTTAATGAAGGAAAAGGCGAAAATCAAGTTCAAAACTGGATTTGGCGTGAATTTGTGCAAAGCGGTTTTTGCAATACCGCTGGTGGTTTTCGCATGACCCCTGGGCGGTAAGTGGTATTGATTTGATCGAATGCGATCCAATTGTATCGCACCACGCTTCATCCACTATACCAATGGTTTCGCATGATTTTGGGATGTTAAACGTTGGATAGAAAAATCGCGCGATACGTGATCCGCACCGTTGGATGAGGAGGGGTAGATCTGACGGTGGAGATCTAGCACGATGAACAAGCTACACAGCGGGAGTTTGAAGTGGAGGACAGGTGTCATGCCATAGTTGGAGGAGCGGTTTATGTAGTGGTTGGTAGGCCTGGTGGGGTTGTGTGTCGAGTTTGATCGGGGCCATTGGATCATATAGATCAACGGCCACGATTGACGCGGGAGTTGCAAAATATAGCGGGGAAAATGTAGGAGGAGGGAAAGGGGCCAAGGGCAGGGCTTATCGCATCGGCGAGGGAAAGGGGGAGTGAGGTAATGTAAATATAATAGTGCTGATGCGATGATTGCTATCATAAATTCATAGGTGCTAGTCACATGAAGTAGAAGGTTTAAGCGCTCGGGGGCTTAAAGCCTTTTAAAAGGGCGGAAGAGGTTTTTTAAGGGTTTTCCAAGTTCCGATAGAGTGAAAAAGCAGGGTTTTAAACCATTTGAAAGGGATTTTTGAAGGGAATTGCAGGCTTTTGAAGGGAACAATAGTGCTAAGGAACAGAAGAGTTTAGGGAACAACACTGTTAGGGAACAACAGACTTCAAGAACGAGTAATTTTCTATGAAAATAATCTCTTGAAGGCTCAAAACCTGTTTTAGCCATCATTTGATGTGATAAAATTTACTGATGGCTAACAGTAACTGCTTGCTTCTTCCTCTCATTCTTTGTCTCTTGATGTTGCTACTTGTTTCTGTTTGTTTCATCACACATCAAGTTCTTGTTGGATTCTGCTTTTGTGGTTCCTTTTTGAGCTGTTTCATTATCCTTTAAAGCTTTAACAAAGATGATATTCATGTTATCTTCTACCTTGGACTTACTGGTTTCTCCTTCATATCCTATCCCAACCTTTATGAGAGGATATCTTTGAGCATTTAGTATTTTATCCAACTGTTCAGTGCTTGTCATTGAAGGAGTGTTCATTGTCAATTCCCTTTGGGTGTTTTCTAGTTTCTTTCTCAGGCATACCACTTCTTCTTCCAATTTATCTTGCTCCTAATGTTTATCTTTAATTTTCTTTAGCAGAATTTCTTCCACCTTCTTAGCTTCTTCAAGTTCTACTTTCAATTGAATGAGGTCTTCTGAATTTGGTACCTCTTTTGCATATTTGAGAAGAATGTATTTCTGTTTTCTACACTTGAGTTTAAGTCTATCTATTTCCTCCAGGGAACTTCTTAGCTCCCCCTCAAGATCTACCTCACCTTCTTCCTCATCTTCTAGAAGGAATCCTTCAGACTCTTCCTTGGCCATCAACACAAATTCAGGTTTCCTTCTTCATTTGAGGATTCATTTGAGTTTTCAATTGCACTGCTATCTTGCTGAGCATAAAATGATCTTCTATTGAATCTCTTCCCTTTCTGCCAGTTATTTGTTTTGGTTTTCTCTGTTTCTTGAGTCTGCTTCTTTGTTTTCTTAAGAGGACACTTAGATGCATAGTGCCCAACTCTTCCACAGTTAAAGCATTTAAATGGAAGTTTACCTTTATACTTGCCTAAGCCTCTATCCAATCTTTTGAAAAATTTGGCCTCTTTTTCATCAGAGCAGGAGCATGTATCTTCTTTTTCTTCTTTTCTCTTCTCTGTCTTAAAGGTTGCCTCCCTCACATTTGACTTCCTCTGTGGAAGTCTCATCTCATAGGATGTTAAGTTTCCAAGTAATTAGTTCATGGTAATTGTTTCCCAATCAGTTGTTTCTTTTATGTCAAAAACCTTGGGATTAAACATGGATGGTAAAGATCTCAATATCTTTTGTATAATTACACATTATCTAATGGTTTCTCCTAGAGCTTTCATGTTATTCACAATTTCTGCAACCCTTAAGAAGAAGCTGGCAACATCTTCTTCTTCATTCATTTTTATATTTTCAAACTGGGCTCTATAGACTTGCAGCTTGGCATCCTTCACCTTTTTATCTCCCTCATGGATACTTTCTAATGTATCCCATATTTCTTTGGCAGTCTTGTTGTGCATTAATTTGATAAATTTTGCCTCACAAAAACCACTTAAGAGAGCATTCATGGCTTTTGCATTAGCTATAAAATCTTGTTTGGCTTCTTTCTCTATGTCAGAATCCTTTGGGGCATATCCTAATTCCACAACTACCCAAACTTCTATTCCTAGAGACATTATGTATGTCCTCATTATTATTTTACAGAAGGCATATTTGTGCCAGTAAATAGAGGGGCTTTATTTGTTGAGCATCCTTCTAGACTAGCCATCTTGGGGACCAAGGATCTCCTTCTAGTTGTTGAACTGATATAGAAGGAACTGGCTCTGATACCAATTCTTGAACCCTTGGTTAAACTGAGAGGGGGGGAGGGTGAATCAGTTTAATGCAGTCATGGTCATGTAAAAATTTCTTTTACACTTATTTACATCTTCATTTTGTGATCAACTTAATATAAAATGGAACAAGAATCTTAATAAGTGAGCATCAAGTATTAAGTAGATTAAATACATAATATCAACATATAATCATCATGCACATAGACAACAGATATAAGTGGAAACCGATAAGGGAGAAAACCATATCTTATTATTGTTGTGTTGCAAAGGCAAGTTCCAACTCCTTCTCACCACTGATTTTCTGTAGGCTCCAACCTACAGGAGGCTACTACCTCAATTCTGCAAGCTACAACTTGCAAGGATGCTCCAACTCCCATCTATTTTCTGTAGGCAGCAACCTATAGGAGGCTCCTACCTCAGCCAACTACAACTGGATATCTATTAAGCTACAACTTGATATGGAAGCACCAACTTCCTCATTGTACAATAAAATCATATGCTGATTTACCTGGATATAAGCTTTGTTTTTCTCCTTCTTTACTTCTATCCTTCCAGCCTTCAAATTAGCTTTATATCATCTCTGGATCTTCACAACTCCTCTCTCTGCTCCTTCTTCTTCTTACATTCTCTCACCTATTTCTCCATTCTCTCTTCTTCTATACATATGCTGGTAACATTATTTATAGAGATCACCTCATAACTGTTTGCATTCCACAAGGAATTCGAAATGAACAGGTATGACTCTTTTCCTTCCCATTTCTCATTTTCTTGTCCAGCACGTTGAGAATAATATAAAAAAATGTATATATTTGTGTATTACAGTGGAGTTTTTCTTTGCCTATGGAGACTTGCCTTTGCATCACATACAATAAAACTAATTAAATCATTTACATTTACAGATACAATAATATATTTCACTCAACCTTTTCAGCTCTTGGTTCGCCATACATTTTTCTTTTCAGCTTCCATCCCTGTCTTTTCAGTTTCTACTGTTATAGTCTAGCTCTGCTGCATAACTGCCCATTTTATCTGACTTGACCCATTCTATTGCGTTTCTAACAGTGCCATCATATCTCCTTTTTCATGACCATGTCTCTTTTTCTCGTGCCCACAGTGTTCAACCTTCACCGCTCTTTTAACCACTTGGTTTTGCCTTCTTCTCTGTGTGTGGTCCTTACCCGAGCCTTTCTACCCGTGTTCATACTTTCCCTTTTCTTTTTCGTTATATTCCTCCTTTTGCTTTGCGAAACGATTTACAAAGGAAAATCCACATACTCCCAGACTTGAAATGCCTTAGGCTTCGGATTTGATCTTCATCGCGTCCTCTCTCTTTATCGCACTTCGGCGATTCAGTTATCCCATGTGCCTTCATCCATCTGATCTCCCGATATACGATGTGCGAAGGGTCCCACCAGGTTGTATCTCGGCATTTCAGCTATTTCTATTTTTCTTCATTTCTATGTTTCTCTTTCATCCTCCCGATGCGATTTCTCAAAGGGAAACATTATACTTTCGTAAATTTTTCGTTTCTGCCAATATTGCACATTTATCGATGCCCAAATTAGCACTTCTAATCTACATCATAGATCTCTACTCCGTGATCCAACAGTTATCGCTTTATCGCACTTCGGAGTTTCAAACGTTCTTTGCTATATTGCTCCCTTTCTTTTTGATGCGATTTATAAAGGGAAATCACATACACCTGGACTTGAAATCTCTTAAATAATGGTTCTGGGCTACATCACATCTGATTCATTTATCACACTTTTTCCTAAGCCACAGATGAGCTATATGCGATCGGGTCCCACTTGACTTTATAGCTACTTCGCATCGCAACTCATCTTTGCATCGCATCGCGTTGCCACTTCACGGTATGTGATGAACTTCGCATCGCCGATTTGCGATATTGCATTGTGCCACCATGTGTTGTGTAACCAGCTCCAAAAAGAGAAGAAAAGAGATATCAACGCCTTAGAAATGAGCCTCTTCGAAGGGGAACCCTCCAATACATTACATAAATGAACAATTCTTGGATGATACAATTTACAAAACCTCCTTTCTATATATAGGAGTCCATGGGGCCATAATGTAATCCTAGTGGGCCACAATGTAATCCTAGCCGACCTAAAAATAATAATTTAAGGGCACAATAATAACAAAATGGAGGTTACAAGGGTACAATAATAACAATAAGGGGGTTACACTAACAACAATAAGGGACTATACTAGTAATATAGGGACCTAACATGCCCCTCTCCTTCAAAAAAGTGTTGTCCTCAATGCTTGAGTAGCTCTGGGTGCTTCTGTATAAAATTCTCATCCTCCCATGTAGAATCTTCAGTGGGTAAGTTCTTCCACTTGATGAGATACTCCGAAATTGATCGATTTTGTAGTTGTTGAGTTCTTGTTTCCGTGACCACTTCCGGTTCCAATATGATTTTTCCTTTCTCATCAAGTTCTGGAAATATTGTTTGAACTGGAAGATTTTCACCTATAACCTTCTTTAAGCATGAAACATGGAAAATTGGATGCACTCGTGAAGAAGCAGGAAGCTCCAATTTGTATGCCATAGTACCAATCTTTTGCAACACCTTTTAAGGACCATAGTACTTTGGCGATAATTTATTATCCTTCTTAGCTTGCTTGAGGGACATTTGTTTGTATGGTTGTAGCCGTAAAATACCCAATCTCCTACATCAAAACTTCTCTCGCTGCGATGTTGATCTGCCTGTTGTTTCATTCGATTTTGTGCCAAATTCAGGTTATCCTTTAAGAGTTGGAGAACTTCTTGCCGATGCTCGATGTGATCTTCCACTGCTTGAACCTTCGAATTTTCCCTTAAAGATGATGTGATGGATGGTGGATGATATCCATAAAGTGCCATAAATGGGGTCATTTTGCTGCAGTATGGAAGGAAGTGTTATACCACCATTCAGCAAGAGGTAACCACTTGACCCATTGTGTTTGTTTATCAGATACAAAACAACGAAGATATCCTTCCAAACATTTATTTACTATCTCCGTTTGACCATCAGATTGAGGATGATAAGATGAGCTATGAGCTAATTGAGTACCCAAACAAGAAAATAACTCCGTTCAAAAATTTCCCGTAAAAATGGGATCTCTGTCGCTCACAATAACCCTTCGGCTTCCATGTAGCTTTTGAATTCTGTCCACAAATGTAGTAGCAACTGTACTTGCTTTAAATGGATGAGATAATGCACAAAAGTGTGCATACTTGGTAAGTCTATCAACTACCACCATGATGAAATTTTTGCCTTCAGACTTCGGTAAACCTGTGATAAAATCCATTGAAATCTCCTCCCAACGTTGACATGGAATGGATAAAGGTTGTAGAAGTCCCAGGGTCTTAATTGTCTCCACTTTATTCTGATGGAAAACCAAACATTCCGCCACAAACTTTTGAATATCAGATTTAAGGCCATCCCAAAAAAAATCTTTCTTCACCCTGTGGTAAGTTTTTAAAAATCCTGAGTGTCCTCCTAAAGGAGAAGTGTGCAATTCCAGAAGAATATTTTGTTTTAGTGGGGAATTCTTACAAAGATATAAGCGATCTTTGTACCATAAGGAATCATTTTTCCAACTAAATGTATCAGATGTACTAGGATCTTGTTGCAACTTTTGAATGAGTTTCCATACATCTTTGTCCTTCTTCCATTCATCTCTTGCTTCGGTTATCCAATCTGGTTGGATAATAGAAATGGCACAAAGCAATGCTTCCACCTCTTCATTCTTTCTTGAGAGTGCATCCGCAACAACATTAAGCTTTCTTTTTTTGTAGATTATTTCAAAGTCATAACCCAACATCTTTGTGACCCATTTTTGCTGCTCTTCTGACGATAGTCTTTGTTCCAAAAGTGTTTAAGACTATCATGATCAGTTTTTACCTTGAAGTGTCTTCCCATTAGGTAAGTTCGCCATTTCTTTAGTGCATGCAGTATTGCTAACATTTCCTTCTCATAAATAGGTTTTTGTAAATACTTTCATTTGATTGGACGACTTTCAAAAGCAATGGGTCTTCCTTCCTGCATTAAAACTGCACCAATTCCATTTCCTGAGGCATCACAGTCCATAATAAAGGTTTTTGTGAAGTCTGGCGTAGCTAAGACTGGTGCTAGGCACATTGCCTCTTTAAGATGTTCAAAGGCCTTAGTTGCTTTAGGAGTCCATGAAAATGCATCTTTCTTCGATAATGTTGTTAGAGGTGCTACTATTCTCCCATAATTCTTAAAAAACTTGCGATAATAGCCTGTTAACCCGAGAAATCCTCGCGACTGCTTTATTGTCTTGGGGACTTTCCATTCCTTAATGGCTTTAATTTTGTTAGGGTCTACTTTAACACCCTCGTGAGATATAATATGACCCAGATATTCCACCTCTTGTGCTCCAAAGAAACATTTGGATGTTTTTGCACCCTGTCAACATGTTCAACATGATCCTTGCAAGACCTGCTGTAGATTAGTATATCACCAAAAAATACTAGCACAAATTTTCTAAGGAAGGGTTTGAAAATGGAATTCATCAACCCTTGAAATGTAGAAGGTGCATTGGTAAGGCCAAAAGGCATGACCAAAAATTCATAATGACCCTCATGAGTTCGAAATGTTGTATTTGGAATATCTTCAGTCTTCATTCTAATTTGATGATATCCTGAACGAAGATCCAACTTGGTAAAATAAATTGCTCCATGTAATTCATCCAGTAATTCATCAATCACAGGAATGGGAAATTTATCTTTAATGGTGAGCTTATTGAGCTCCCTATAATCCGGACACATTCGCCATGATCCATCCTTCTTGTGTACCAATACTACAGGAGCAGAGAAAGAACTTTGACTGGTTTGAATTATACCCGCCTCTAACATTTCTGCAATCATACGTTCAATTTCGCTCTTTTGGAAGTAAGGATATCTATAAGGCCTGATGTTTGGAGGAACACTTCCTGGAATCAAATGAATAGCATGATCATGATCATGAATATGTGGGAGTCCTTTGGGAGTTTCAAACACCTTGGAATGATTGTCCAAGACTTGTTGGAGATCTGCCGAAATAGATGATTTTGATGTCGGAACGTCTAATGAGCATAATTGTGAAATTACGCCTCGTTGTTCTTTCTTTAGAAGATTTTTCATGACATTAGAGCTTATTATCCTTCCTGAATTCCCTTCAATACCCAATAATTCGACTTCCTTTCCTTCTGAAAAAAATTTCAAGAAAAGTTCTTGAAAATTAAAAGCTACCGTCCCCAAAGATTGTAACCATTGTACTCCTAGTACAACATCAGCACCTCCCATAGGAATGGAAAGCATTGGACTAGTCAACACATATTCCCCCATGGTTAGCTTGATATTATGCCATTTTCCAGAGCAATTTATAGTTCCTCCATTTGCAACCATCACTTGACATTCTGGTGCTGGGTATAGGAAACAATTTAATTCCTTGGCTACCTTACAATGAATAAAATTATGGGTGCTACCTGAATCAATCAACACTATTACCCTTTTCTTCTTGATCTGTTCTACTATCTTGAGAGTTTGAGGAGTGGTAATTCCGGCCAGTGCATTACATGATATGGTCGGATTCATTTCTTCCTCTTCTATGGCTGGTTCCTGGTGTATATCCTCTTCTTTTTCATTTTCTTCTTCTTCTTCACAATCTATGTAAAATAATTTCTTTTCAGCACACTTATGACCTTTAGTGTATTCGCTATCACAACTGTAGCAAAGCCCTTTTTCTCTTTTTTCTTCCAATTTTTGTGGTGTCAACCTTGTAGGTTGTGGAAATCTAGGCGTAGCAACACTTCCTTCTTTATAGAATTGAGTGGTAGGCTTCCTTGTCGCCATAATTTTACATTCAACTTTTCTTGCCAACCCGAATGCCTTCTCCAATGAATCAGGTTCCAAAACGCGAACTTCATGTTGGATGTTATCCTTTAAAGTGCCTATGAAGAGATCAATCCTGTGTTCCTCTGGAATATCAGTTACCCTTATATTCAATTTTTGGAAGTCCTCAATGTGCTGCCCCACTAAACCCTTTGTTTGAGATTTATCAATTGGCTAAAGAAGGTGTTGCTCTTTGTATCCTCATAATGTGCTATCATTTCCTCCGTAAAAATTGACCAAGTGACAATTTTTTTACGCGAGCAAAGCCATTGATACCATACAAATGTATTTTGTTCTAAATGTAAAGTTGCAATGCGTACCTTTTGTGTGTTTTGCACATTATGGAGATCAAAATATTGCTCTATCTGTAGTATCCATGTTACAGGATCCTTTCCATCAAACTTCCTCATATCCATCTTTGGAATATGGTGGTTCTTCCCGCCAACATTAGAGTTTATGAAATCACAATTAACATTTATTTTGCTCTCATCATGAGGTTCTTCTACTATCTTTTCACCATTAGGAAACCTTTCTTGTATAAACTTTGTCAAACCTTCCATGTCTGCTTTTAGAAAATTCTTCATGTTTTCCATTTTCTCATCGATCTTAGCTTCCATTTCATCCATCTTAGATTCCATGCCAGCCTTCATGCCATCCATCTTAGCTTCCATGCCTTTCTTCAAACCGTCCATCTTCACTTCCACGCCTTTCTTCAAAACTTCCATTTCATTTTTTGCTGCTTTTTGCAAGAGTGAAATTTGTTGCACTTGCTCTTGTAATTTTGATAGATCATGTTGCAATTCTTCATCTTCATGAGTCATGGTAGAGCCTTCTGAATGCTTAATGGGTGTTGAATTCTTTTTAGGCGCCATTTTAGAATCCAATATTGATACCTTTTACTTGCTTTGAGGAGATCGATATTGAAATTGAATTATCTCTGTAATTGAAAATATTAAATATCTAAAATTCAGTCCTGTAGTAGCCCTCTAAAGCTTATTTCAAATGCCACAGGTCTGATCTAATTTGGATTCTCCAAGACAAAGTTGTGTCCAATCTCCCACAATGACCTAATTTTGGACTGGTTCAGTAGAGAAAACTTGTAGGACTTGCCACGTGTCACTGTTTCATCCTTTGTCTCTGAAATTGATAGCCAAGAAACTACAGTCCGTGTAATTGCGACCACTTTTTACGGCACTCAAATCCACTGCCCAGAGAGAGAGTTATTGAACTTTTCCCACAATCACCTCTTTGATATGCAATTCAGGAGCTTGAAAAAGCACTACCTTCCACAGATCATATCTCCAAAAATATTGCGAACCAAGCTCTGAAAGTTTTTGACAAATTTCCTCAGGATTTCAGCTTTGCACCATACGAATTTCAGATTCTGAACCTTCGTTGAAACTTTTTTATAGCGACAATACCATGATGACCTGTTTAGGAGCTTGAAAAAAGACCTAACTTCCACAGATGATATCTCCGAAAATGTTGCGAACCAAGCTCTGAAATTTTTAGACAATCTTCCTCAGGATTTCAGCTTCGCACCCTAAAAATTTCAGCTTCTGAAACTTCGTAGAAAAAAAAGTTATAGCGAAAATGCCACGATGACCTGTTTGGAGCAGCGAAACCCTAGAATCCCAACCTCTGATACCAAATGTTGTGTAACCAGCTCCAAAAATAGAAGAAAAGAGATATGAACGCCTTAGAAATAAGCCACTTCGAGGGGGAAACCTCCAATACATTACATAAATGAACAATTCCTGGATGATACAATTTACAAAACCTCCTTTCTATATATAGGAGTCCATGGGGCCATAATGTAATCCTAGTGGGCCACAATGTAATCCTAGCCGACCTAACAATAATAATTTAAGGGCACAATAATAACAAAATGGAGGTTAAAAGGGTACAATAATAACAATAAGGGGGTTACACTAACAACAATAAGGGACTATACTAGTAATATAGGGACCTAACACCATGTGTCCCTTTGCATCGGCACATCGCATCGCTTCTATCCATCACATTGCAACTTTGCTCTTATGATATTCACCCCTCCGATCTTGCGATTTGTGATATGCGGGCCAGGTCCATGTCATCTCCACATCATCGTGCCACATCACCTTGCCACATCATCGCCATGTCACTGCCACATCATCTTGATTTATTTTCGATTTGTGGGGTCAAGTCCATGTCAGTTGGCACGTCACTTTCCACGTCATTCCCACGTCATCAGATCCCACTTTGCATTTTTTGTGACCATTGTATTTGTGTGTTTTTTCTCCTGCCCCAATTGCAATATGCGATCACATCACATCGCATCCATCGCATCGCATCTCCTTTAATTTCATCTGTTTGTTTACGTTGTCCTGCTCTGTGACACTCATCCCACACCTTTTATCATTTCACTCTTTATATACTGTTTTATTTAAAACAAAGCATGTCAGCAAAGTGTATTGGCCCCACATTATGTATGGCACCGAACCTCAAAAGGTGCTCGCATTATTAAATTAGATTCATGGTACTGTGGAGGCCCTCCTTGGTATGGAAAGATCATCGGGCTTATGCTACTGCAGTGAATGACAACCGTCGATCTGCGGTCAACGCTCGATGGGTAGGTCAACTGTGGAGGCACTGCCTTTGGTTAACTATCGGGTTGTCTTTGCCCCCGTGGTACCATTTATCCCAGATCAATGTTAACCGCACTCTTTCCTCCTCTTAACTCACAGTTTCGTTATGCCAAAGACTGTTGAGTCTCCGCCATTGTTCTTAGATTGATCCAACGGTTATCGCATTATCGTGTGCCAACTAGCCCCAATGGATAAAGTTTTTGAACCTACGCGAAATAGGTGGTTTCTGTATGCCACACGTTGACCTCCTAACTATATTGCGTCCATCACACTTAAAACCACTTATCCTCCAAAAGCGGTGTGAAAACCCTCTGGTGGTTTTCGAAACCACTTTCATTGTTCAATATTCACAGTTGATTCATGGTTTTTGCTTCTGTTCATCGGGTCCTCCACGCTGCTCCTCTCCTAAGCTTGTTCTTCTATTTGGTATTCACTCCTACTTGGGATTATTTCCCTTGCTGCATCCCTTAAATGCGCCGATCTCTCCTGAGCTTGTTTTGTTGTCTTTCTACATTCGCTGCCTCTTTTCTTTCACCGCTTCTCTGCATTTGTTTCTTAGCTACATTCGCTGCCTTTGATGATGGTCTATACTCCTTGCCTCCTTTTTTTTGCTTTCATATTGCATTTTTTACTCCACTTCTTCTTTTCCTTATTGCTTCTGCTTCTCTGCTCCTTTGCCTTAGTGGTAATTTAGGTGATGCTCCTTTGTGCTCCTTTGCCATCAATGACAATATTTCCAACATAGTTACCTCTTGTTGCTTAAAATCATAACTTTCCAGCATTCTTTCCAGTACTCTAATATATTTTTTCCATGGATTAGATATTCCCATAGATTCTTCTTCTTCCTTCTTTACTTGACTGCTCACTTGTATCAAATTTTCTCTAGCATTTGTAACAAAGCCTGTAATCATAAAAAATTCATTAAAATCAAAATCATAAGACCTTTGTGTCTCTTCTTTCTCTGGCAACATTTCAATTTGCTGCTCTGAAATTTCCTCCTCTATTAGCACATCAATATGTTGATTCAACTTCTCTAAATAATTTTTGAGACTATCAGCTAGTCTCTCTTCTATATCATCCATTTGAAGGATGTCTCTATGTTCTTGTCCACCGTAGTGAACTTTTTCCTCTGCAATATGACTGTCATATACTGAGTTTTCTAGAAAATATTCCAGCAATGCAATTTCTCTTTAACATTTCTTAAGAACTTCATCATCACTTACAATCTCTGAATTTTTACAAACATTGTCAGTTTGGAAATCACATTGTTCAACAGTCTCAACTGTTGCTTCACATATTAGCTCTTCAATCTGAATCTCATCTCCTTATTTCACAAGAAATTGTTCATGTGTTGTAATAGCTTCACATGCATTACTAACTTCTTTTTTCTACAATAAACCACTTCTTTTCTCATTCAAGAGACATTCTTCATCATTACTTTCTTCTTCAGAGTATTTATCTTCTAAAAGATACTCCTCCATACTTTCATCAATTTGTATGATAGTTTCAAAATATTCTTCACCATCTGAAAAACTTGTAATCACATCAAAACCATTAGTTACAAAAATACAAGGCTTTACATCCTCCCACTGATCTGAACTTGCCCAACAGTTCAGGAAATCATTAATAATGCCTTTTTCAGCAAGGTAAAATTCTTGCTGCCTTGAATCTTCACAATAATTCATAAGATCTTTCATAGATCTCCAGCCTTCATCTTGACCCAAGATTTCACCCTGTTCTGCTATACAAATGGAAACTTCCATTTTTTACTCTGTTTCTCTGAGTTTTTCTATCAACTTCTTCACTTGTTTCTGTTGTAACTTTCTTTGTAATTTAGACCACTTCCCTGTCTTTTTCCTCAATACCCAACCTCGTCTTTGTTCTTCTTCTATAATCATCTTTAATTTATTAAATTGTTCTCTTATCTCAGCAATCTCTTTGTCACGCTCCTCTTGACTCATCAGTTTCTTGCAGATTTTTTTAACACCCTTATTCTTCATCTTTTAGCTTTCTTCTGAACCTTGCACATGACTTTCCATTATCAACTTCTCTTCTATTTGAGCTTATGCACTTGCAACCAATAAACTTCCTAGTGATTTGATCTTCGTACCAAGATTCTCCTATGCCTGGTCATCAATTTCTCTCCTTCTCAGAACTTGTATTGAGCAGTCTTGTTCTCTTCTCTAGTTGTTGCACTCACTTCAAGGTCCTGCTACAATTTCTAAGAACTTTCAAAATTTATTCTTACAGTCATACTGCTGCAATTTTGTGCCAAATTTCCACTCTTTTTAATCTGTTGTGGTCTTGTTCAGAACCCCTGTTATGACTATCAATATTCATCTTCTTCTTTCCATCTCTATGATTTCATCACTTACTCCTCACTATGAGTTATTCTAAGCCTCTGCAATAACAAGTCCTCCTTGTCACAACTTACCTTACCAATCCTTTCTCTGGACTTGGACTTTTGGCAAGTACGGTTCTCTATCTCTGGAACCTCCTTTTGAGCATTTCACTCTACTCCTTCTAGGCTTTAACTCTTTTTCATTTTTAAGAACACAATTGTCCTTTTTATCCAATTTCTTCAAGGTTCTGCCACATTCATTTTCACTTAGAAACTCTTACCAGTTTCCTTGACCTCTTTTTTTTACTGAGATACTTCCTCCTTGTCTGCATATTGATATCTGCAAACATAATCTTGAAACCACATAACTCCTCACCTTCAATATTTCTGTGTGATCTTGTTTCACCTCTCATTTACACTTTGAATGGATTTTTCTCTAATTCTTTGCAAATTCTTCCAATATTTTGTTGCACTGCATGTTGTTTGTCAGATTTAAATTTGACCTCTTTTTCCTTTATACCATCACCATTTTACCTGTATACATATCTTTCAAAACATAACTTTATAAATCTTCAAAGCACATTTTCTTTTTTAACCTAGATTCTGCAGATCTGAATTTATTCATAATTTTAGACTATCAAGCTTTCACTGCATACCTTTTCGAATCTACAGCCGCTGCTAATCAGATTTAAAATCTTAGCTTCCCTTACTTATTTCATATCACATGCATTCTGTACAATTTAAAAACTTTAACCTTCAAAAGAGCTTTGCCAGCTCTGATACCACTTGACGCAGCCCTAGCTGCATTTCACCCACAATATCAAAGGAAATGCATATTCTCATGCATATAACCAAAATAAACCCCAAACAAAAGCATATGAATACTCTTCACATGCATGCATTCTAAATAAATGGAAATTCTTATGCGTATCTATATTCCTTAATCACAATTATGTTTCTCATTCCATAATTAAACTTCCACCTTATATAATTCCTATCTACGGATTTGACTTTGGATAAAACCCAAAAGTACCAACATATATATATTGGTACCTCAACCATTGTCAACGCATCTTTTTTTCGGTGATTTGTATGCATCCATCTCCACCGTTTTGCATGCTATGCCTTCAATCTGACGTATATCACATTTTCATCAATTGTGAAATAGCGGGTTTTTAAGTGCAATGTGGCACCTCCACAACCTTATCACGCTCCTTCAACAAATAAAACTTACCATTTTTGTTCCATGAGAAAACCACTGTTTGGTTTTCAAACCCATTTCATGGTTTCGTCCTTCCATTTACTCAAATTTCCTCTCGTTCATGCTTTCCAAATTTTCTGGTTCCATTACAAAACCCTTTCACTGTTCTGTTGCGCCTTGACTCAAGATTCCATGTTTAACTTACTCACAATTCCGGAGATAACTCAAGTTCCAACTGCGTTAAATACTGGATTTTAACCCAAATTTAAATGTTCAATTACATAGATCTGGAATGAAAACTCTTAATGCTTTAGCAGATCATCTTCTTTATTCCGTTAAGTAGTGTATGCTAGAATCAATTTCAATGTCCTGTTTCTTTTAATGATCACCATCGATTCATTTAGTGATCGATGGTTGATCTTTGAAATCTGAAAATTCATAACAAATTCAAATTTATTCAATACAAAATGAATGTTCGATTTCATTGAAACACCAAGTTACTCCATTTCATAAATTCTACAACTCAGATATATAATGATAGAATTTCATATTAACAACTTCTCGGCATTTGTATCGAGCTTCTCAATTGTATGCAAAATCACCATATCAAACCTCTATTGCAGAGTTTTATTCACGCATCTGTTCCTTCATAGCCAGAAACATTTATCACAGAGATTAAATTGAGATTAAAACTTTTTTCCCTCATAAAGTTTCTGCATTCAATTAAAAATCATGCACAAAACTTCATTTAAACAGAGATCTGTCTTATTTAATTAACACACACATAATATTTCTGAAAGAAATGAATCTCTCCTTTCAATCATAAACAATAATTACATAAGCTCAGAACATCTTGTGTTATGTCTATTCTCTTTTAGGCCTGATCCACATTCACTAGGCCATTTTTACTTTTCCCTGCCTGTAGGCTTCACTCTTCAAACCTTTTCTTATCTAAATCCTATATTTTTGTATCTTTTGAGACTTTACAATTTATACAAATGGTTCTGAAACCAATTTTGGTTTCAGATACTTTATCTTCTCAATAAAATCCTGAATATCCTCTAAGTCCTCATTTGACACAACTAATCCCTAAGGATCCTCTCTCATCCACAAAATCATGAAACCAATTCTAATTTAGGATTTACAGTTTAATTCTCAAATCTCTCAATCTTTCAACTATCTTAATTCTCTCATATTCTCTTTCGATAAAATTTCCTTTCAATAATTAATTAATCCAATATTCTAAATATCTCTCACTAAAATCATTCAAAATCTTAATAATTACATTAATTTGTTACATAAGAATCCAATCTTCTTTGAAACACGAGACCCCTATGTCTATTAAAATACAAAGGATTTTCTGAGCCAAATGCTCCTGCATCACACAGGCCACATGCATTACTTCTTTATACTTGCAACCATATTTCCATACAGAGAAAGAGAGTGAAGCGACATCACCTTCCAGTTGGGTTTTCTCTCGAAAGGGTTTCCTAGAGAGAATATCTTGTGTCCTATGTGTGTGTAAGCTTATTTTTTCATCCTACAAATTATTTCATAATTTATATCCGCATGCATGCACTAAATACAATTAAATATATAAATCTTAAATTTTAATAAAACCATAATAGTGTAGAATCTCAGATTTTTAATGTAATATTATCAGATCTAATGTGACAAACTCTCTAGTGCAATATCCATGGTAGTTTACAGATCATTTGGTTTCAGAGCAGTTTTCTTTGGTTTTTCTTGTTGATATTACACCGATCTATATTGAAGGGGCTGAAAATCATAAAACCCTGACCATGGCTGATGAATTTGTAAACGAACCTCATGATCGTCAAGAGATGAGGTTTTCACGGCTCAAACAACCAGTCGCGTATATAAATGCGATATAAACCTTGTCATGGTGGCCTTAAGAAATAATTTGGGGATATTTGGAGAATATGGGGGTTCGAATGGTGAGGAAAAATTAGAAGGGGGATCGGGAGATCAAGAAGACACAGAGAACTAGCTGAAGAAAGACCTCGGAAAAGATCAACCCAGTTCGAGTGTCGTGAATTACTCCCTACTTTAAGTGGAATAAAAATATTGATATCAAGTCTTCTCATGGTGAGATTGATGCTCAGAGGATGAACCACTGGTTGCAGCAATGGGAAGTTTATTTTAGTGTCCATTAGATTGACGAAGGGAAAAAGATATCATTTGTTTGGTTGAAATTAGAGGGCTATGCACTAACATGGTGAGAGAGCCACACAAAAACCCTGAGGTTGGAGAGAGAACCTCGAGTGACTAAGTGGGAGGCTTTCAAAACCCTAATTAAGTCACATTTTATCCCATTGGGTATGTGGAGGACCAATCGATCTAGTGGAATTACTTCAAGAAAAAGTTGGGCCAAAGAGTGCAGGAGTACACCATAGAATTCTGAAAGATGGCTATAATGTTGGGTATCTCTCCAAAGAATCCATATGTAATCCACAAGTATGTGGGGGATATTCACCTCCATCTACATGAGAAAGTGATGTTGTTCATGCCCAAATCAGTAGGCGAGGCTTGTGTGTAGGCACAATTCCTGGAGAACATAGGATTGGAAAGTGAGAAATCAAGTGGATCAAAGAAAAAGGAGCAACAAGACACTTCTAAGGATGGTAAGAGGAAGAAAAAATGGGGAAAAGATAAGAAGATGATAGCCACAACACACTAGTGTAAATATCCCAGCAACCACTGGAACCATTGCAACATTTTTGGACATACAAAGGAGAAGTGCTCAAAGTTGCATGCAGAGCTAAACCTGAAGAACAAGAAGAAAGATGACTAGAAGAAGAATCACATGGCCATTGATTCAAGAAACCAAGTTGAAAGCAACTCGAATGTGGATGAGAAGATAATTTTTACGTCAATACAGAAGGAGTTGAATCTGAGTAGCCTTCAACAACAAGAAGAGAAAGAGATGACCAAACTCTTCCATATAAAGATACAGGTCATGAAGACAAAGATTGATGCTCTATTTGACTCAGGATCACAAGCGAATCTCATAGTAGCAGAGTTGGTCAATAAGTCGAGGTTGGAATTTCGTGATCATCCAAACCCATATCCATTGGGATGGGTAAATAAGGATGTAGAGTTGAAGGTAACAAAACAATGTAGAATTATATTTGTTATAAGTGTTGATTTGATTGATGAAGTAGATCTAGATGTGGTTCTCCTTTATGTATGTGGAGTCGTATTTGGGAGTCCATACATGTATATGCGAGATGAAATATTCAAGAGGAGAGCTAATTAATACCAGCTCATCAAGGATGGAAAATCATTTATCATCAATGTTCATAAAGGCAAGTCAAAA
Source organism: Pinus albicaulis (assembly GCA_034641835.2). Lineage (NCBI taxonomy): Eukaryota > Viridiplantae > Streptophyta > Pinopsida > Pinales > Pinaceae > Pinus > Pinus albicaulis. Next base: position 763,838,618 of record CM076571.1, on the reverse strand, counting down.
ATTTCACAGGTGAGTGCCATTCAATCCAAACAATTGATCATTTCTAGCAAGAAATATGTTTTATTTTTTTACGAGAAAGTTAGTCTAAAGAGGAGCCAATAAGAGGCAAAGCCTACCTAAAGGGGTGTACTTAGAAATAAAATAAACAATTGGAGGATTTTTTACAAGAATACAAAGATGTGTTCCGAGAGCCTAACGGGTTACCACCTAAGAGTGAAGTGAAGCATGAGATCCAACTATTGCCAGACTCCCCATTGCCAAATATTGAGTTGTGCAGGAATTCTATTATAAAAGCAAGTGAGGTGAACAAATAGTTGCAACAACTATTGGAACATGGTGTCATTCGACCGAGTACATCATCATGTGGGTCAACCATCATCATTGTGTCAAATAAGGATGGGACTTGGAGGATGTGTATAGATTGCAAGGCGTTGAATAAAATCATGCTCAAGAATATATACCCTTGCCCAGGATAGATGATCTGTGAGATCAGTTGCAGCAAGAAAAATTCTTCACCAAGTTGGACTTGAAGTTTGGATATCACCAGGTTCGAGTGAAATAAGAAGACACGTTGAATATTGCCTTCAAAACCATGCAAGGTTTGTATGAGTTGTTAGTTATGCCATTCGGCCTATGTAATGCATCAAATACATTTATGACATTAAAAAATGATGTACTACTCCCTTTTATTCATTTTTTATTGTATATTTGGATGATATACTAGTATATAGTTCTACCTAGGAGGAGCATATTTCACATTTGACGTAGGTACTGGAAACATTGAAGAAGCACAAGCTACTAGAAAATCTCAAGTGTGAGTTTGCGTAGAAATATTTGGTGTATCTGGGGTATGCGATCAGTGGAAACACTGTTACTAATGAAATAGGTAACTGCACTGGTATCTACTTTTTGACATAGCAATAAAAGCACCCGATTTTGAAAAGTGGTGATGCAAAATCATTTTTTTTTAAGCATGTTTTTGGAATTTTAATTTTATTTATTTATTTATTTATTTTTTCTGTGATGCGTTTTATGTCGGTTTTGAATAGTGGTGGCATATCATCACCAACATTTTTTTCGAGGATTGATTTTGACACTATAAATTTTCTAATGTCTTCTTCTTCCGTGAGATGTTTATTTTTAAGTGCATTTATGTACTTGTATTCTAAAAAGATTTTTTTTTTTTTTTAAATAAAAATTTGTAACGATATCTTCACTTTTTCACATAGATAAAAAATGAAAAAAGGGTCAATATTATAAAGTTTATATTTTATACAAGTTTATGTATTTCTAATTAATTTTTCAATGCGAATCAAATAATTGTCGCTAGAAAACCAATATTTTGAATGATATGACAAAAAAATACAAATTTTCAATACAAATAGGATGCAAAAAATACACTTTTAGAGACATTTTGTTAAAAAAAAACATGTTAAATAAACTAATTTTTGGGAAAATTTTAACAAAAAAAACTTAATAAAATAGCATTTTTATTGAATTTTATGTCAAAAAATAATAGTAATCACATGTTTTTTGCAAAAAACAAGGATTCTTCTCATAAAATATCAAATTCTAAACATTACAAGTAAAATTGATTAATAGATCTAAAAAATGAGCTTTGTTTGCAAGCATAACTTAAAGATCCTCAACAATATCAACTAATACATGTTCAACATCATCTAGAACATTTTCTACTTCATTTTGGTCATTGTCATCTTCTAATGGATCTTTCATGTCTGCAAATCTTCCAAAGTGTTCCTTTCTAATCATTCCATATAATGGCGGTTGAGGTTCCTTTGATTTTTTTGCCACACGTGATTCATTAAAATCCCCTTTCCTCAAACCAACTTCTTGCTTCGCATCTGGAAGGAATTCAAGAGTGTTAATTATTTGTTGAATAAATTTGCATTGCACTGGGTATTTCTTAATGGCAATGCAATTTCTTCCTTTTGGTAGGCAACATGCTAGTGTTGTACCTAATCATCAAGTACAAAATAAATAAGTAAGGAAATTATTATAAAGACATAAAAAGTAAAATATAAAATATTTAAATTTAATTTTGTATAATAAAACTTACCTGAACCTGAAAATAGATCCAAAACCAAATCTTCTTCACTTGATGGTGTCTCTTGGCTCGCCTCCAGCCGCCAGCTAGGCGGAGGGCAATTCCAAGAATCGCCTTCTGCCCAGCCGAGGGTGATTCTCGGAATCACCCTCCGCCCAGCCAGGGGTGATTCTTGGAATTACCCTCTGCCCAGCCGGGAGCGATTCTTTGAATCGCCCTCCGCCCAGCCGGGGGTGATTCTCAGAATCACCCTTTGCCCAGTCGGGGGCCAGAGGCAGGCTGGGCAGCCGTCGACAGTGCCACCCTACTGGCCTCTGGCCCTCGGCTAGGTGAAGGGAGATTATTCGAATCACTCTCCACCCGGCTGGGGGCTAAAGGCCAGCTGGGAAGCATGGTCGAGGGCTTCCTAGCTTGCCTCCTGACCCCGGTTGGGTGGAGGACGATTTCGAGAATTTCCCTCCACCTAGCCGCGGGTCGAAGGAAGGCTGGGCATCCCTCGACGGTGCCGTCTAACCTACCTCTAGCCCCCAGCTGGGCGGAGGGAGATTCCGAGAATCACCCCAGGTTGGGCGGAGGGCGATTTCGAGAATCAGCCTTGGTTGGGTGGAGGGCGATTCTGAGAATCACCCCCGGCTGGGTAGAGGGCGATTCCGCTGGCCAACCTGGTGGCACTGTCGAGGGCTGCCCAGCCTGCCTCCTGCCCCCAGCTGGGCGGAGGACGATTCTGAGAATCACCCTCCAACCAGCTGCGGGTTAGAGGTAGGTTGGGCATCCCTCGATGGCGTCTCTCGGCTTGCCTCTGGCCCCCGGCTAGGTGGAGGGAAATTCCGAGAATCACCCCCAGCTGGGCAGAGGGCGATTCCAAGAATCACCCCCAATTGGGTGGAGGGCGATTCCGAGAATCACCCCCAGCTAGGCGGAGGGCGATTCCAAGAATCACCCCCAGCTAGGCGGAGGGCGATTCCTAGCCTGCCTTCAACCCACAGCTGGGTGGAGGGCGATTCTCGGAATCGCCTTTCACCCAGCGGGGGCCCGGAGGCAGGCCAAGCAACTCTCGACGGTGCCGCCTGACCGGCCTCCAACCCCCGGCCGAGCAGAGGGTGATTCTGAGAATCTCCCTCCACCCAAATGGGGGCCAGAGGCCAGCCCGGTGGTGCCATCGAGGGCTGCCCAGCCTCTCTCTGCCCAGCTGAGGGCTAAAGGCAAGCTGGGTAGCCCTCAATGACACCGCCCAGCCTACCTCCGGCCCCCAGGTGGGCGGAGGGTGATTTTGAGAATCACCCTCGGCTAGGCAGAGGGCGATTCTAAGATTCACCCCTGGTTGGGCAGAGGGCAATTCCGAGAATCACCCCCAGCTAGACAGAGGGAGATTCCGAGAATCACCCCCAGCTAGGTGGAGGGCGATTCTGAGAATCACCTCTGGCTAGGCGGAGGGCGATTCCGAGAATCACCTCTGGTTGGGCGAAGGGCGATTTTGAGAACCACCCTCCGCCTAGCTGGGGGTGATTCTCATAATCGCCCTCCGCCCAACCAGGGGCCAAAGGTCGGCCGGGTGGCACCGTCGAGGTCTGCCCAACCTGCCTCCAGCCCTCGGCAGGTGGGAAATTAATTTTTTTTTTCATTTTTTTCAAACACAAACTATTTACAATTTTTTTTTTTTAAAACAAAAACTATTATAATAAAAAAAATGTGTTGTTTAATATAAAAAAAATTAAAAAAAAAAAAACTATTCAATTAAAATTTTTTAATATAAAAAAACAATAAAAACAAATTAAAAAATATGTTTTAAAAAATAAACAAACAAATATAAAAAGATTTTATTTTTTAATTCTATTTTTTTTAATTAAAATAATTATTATTTAAAATATAAAAAAACAATTAAAAAAAAACTAAAATATGTTTTAAAATATAAACAAACACATATAAGAAGATTTAATTTTTATTTTTTATTTTTTTAAAACTAAAACAATTAGAATTTAAAATATAGAAAAACAATAAAAAAATAAAAAAAATATGTTTTTATATATAAAGAAACAAATATATGAATAATAAATTTTTCATTTACTTGTTCATTTTTAAAAGTTGTTTAAGTCATGTAATTTCTCCATAATTTCATGGTTCAAGTATCTTGAAAACTTAAGATTTAAAAAGATGAGATTTACAACTTGTCATTAAGGTTTTTATGCGCTGTGAAATTTTTTCTTTAATGTTATGGTTGAAAATAATTACAATTTTAGGGTTGTTTAGAGTCAAGATATTTTATGTTTAACAACCTGGATAAAAATTGTTCGAAATGATAAGCCCCTTAGAAATTATTTTGTTTATATTTAACATGATCTATGAAAAAATTTAGAATTCTACGATTTTTCAATGTCCTAATATGTTGTCTTTAATTCCATTGTTACAATGTGTCAAAAGTGTGACACAATGTTTTTTTTTGTTATTCCAGCATCAACTCGTTTTGTTTTGAGGGTGTTTTTTCAATCATTTTTTTAAGAAACAATTTCGTTTTTAGCATAATTTTATAAAAAGGTGAAATTTGACCTTGAGAAAAAATCAAATGCATTTTGGAATACACACTTTTTGTTTTTGGGGTAGTTTTTCATGTTTTTTGAGTATTTTTGGGCTAGAGTTCCCGTTTTGAGGTAATAGTTTTTGTTTCATCGGTAACATTGTTTGGAGGAGAGATGAAGATATAACCTTCCAAGATAGAGGCCATCATGAAATGGTCAATGCCTGCTAATGCTTTTAAGGTCAGGAGTTTCATTGGAGTAGCACAGTAATTGAGGACATTCATAGCCTCATTTTTAGCGGTAGCAACACCACTCCACGCCATAACATCAAGTGGCAAGAGTTTCCAATGGGGAAAATCTCAACAAAGGACTTTCGAGGAGTTAAAGAAGAATATCAGTCAAGCACCAGTTCTGGCATTACCAAATTTGCAGCGCCCTTTTGAAGTGGAGACAAATGCGAGTGGGTATGCTATGAGAGTTGTCTTGATGCAAGGAGGAAGGCATGTATGTTACCATTTTGGAGTTTTTCATGGGGTAGTTCTTAACTACGCTACCTACAATAAGGAGCTCTACACCATGGTGCAAGGTGTGAACAAGTGGAATCACTATCTGATGGGAAAGGAGATAGTAATCCACACAGATCACCAGTTGTTATAGTACTTGCAAGCCTAGAGTAAGTTGCAGCAGACAATGCACTACAAATGGATGAGGTTTTATAGTAGCTTCATTTGGTGATCAAGTATAAGAAGGGAAGAAAAAAAAGTTGTTCGACATATTGTCAAGGCCACCCACATGAAAGATCACAACTTTGGGAACTCTCATGCACATGGAGCCATTCACCCATGATGAATATAGAGAGGCATATTTATATGATGAGGAGTTCAAGGAGGTGTATCAACAGTTGCAAAGTAAGAGTCATGTGCACGATGGTGACAAAACCATTTAATACCATCTCCAGGATGGGTTATTCTACAGGTTGTATAAGCTATTCATTCCTAAAGGTGATTGATTGCAAGTTATTAGAGAGGATCATGCATCCAAGGTTTCAAGGAAATTTCGTGTAGGAAAGATTGTCGCTAACTTGCAAAGGTGTGTATATTGGCCCAAGATGCAAGAGAAGGTAGCTAGGTTCATAAGAGGATGCATGATTTGTTGTACCAATAGGCCTAGAAACAAGAAACAAGGTCTATATCATCCCTTACCTGTGCCTACTCTTCCATGGGAAAACATCTCCATGAAATTTATGGGAGGTTTATCGATAACCAAGAAGGGACATGACTACCTGTTCATGGTAGTTGACAAGTACAACAAGATGTGTGTTATTATGCCCTGTAAAAATACCATCAACGGGAAAGAAGAAAAAAAATTATTCTTTGGACATGTATGGGTGCCCTTTGGGATACCAAGGTGCATCATTTCAAATATGGATACAATATTTCTCATTGCATTCTGGACTACATTGTGGGAGATGATGGATACAAGTTAGAAGAGATATACAATATTCCATCCATAGATAGATAGGCAGACATAAGTCGTCAACAAGACTTTGGTGCACCTTCTCAGGGATACAACCAAAAGCATACGGAGACCTGGGATGAAAATCTGGTATATATACAATATTATTATAACATAGCAGTCCACACTTCTATAGGAAAGTCCCCATTTGAGACATTTTTTGGATATTTTCGACCTTCACCTTCGGATATTTCATATGGGAAGCAAGGAGGAGTGAGGGAAGATCTTACAAGAGATGCTTTGAGGGCTGAAAATTTTATAGAGAAGATTAGGTAGATCCATCTATAGGTATAGGAAAAACTGCAGAAGTTGCAAGAGAAGTATAATGCTACGCATGATCAACACAGAAAAAAGAAGTCATTCAAGGTGGGAGACAAAGTATGGTTACAATTGAACAAGGAGAGGCTGCAGGGGCCTGGTAAGAAAATCAAGGCTGTAAGCTATGGTCCCTTTGAGATACTAGAAAAAGTGGGTGATAATACCTATTGGCTCAATTTACCACCATATATGCACATTTACTCAGTTGTGAATGTAGAGAATTTGAAACTCTATGAGCCTTCCATGCTAGATCAGGAGGAGGAATAGGTCCTACCTTCTGTGGAGGATTCAGCACCAGGGGCTCAGGAATAGTTGATAGAAGATACAATTTTTCAGAAGAGATTCAAAACTACAAGACAAGGGTAGCATGATCTTTAGCATATTGGGCTGAAGGGACAACTTCCAGGAAAAGATAAATGGTACACTAGAGAGAAGGTGGAGGAAACATTTCTTCACCTCATTTAGAAAAATATTTTTGGGACCAAAAGCCTCCGAAAATGGGGAGGTTTGATCCGGATTGGATTATTATATTCTTTTTAATTCATATTGATGCATTTGGAGTGGAAAAAGTGGAAGTATTTGGAGTGGAAAAAGTGTAGGAATCATCTCATGGGACCGTTTTTACTGGTGGGACCCAGTTTGGCAAAACAAGGTCTCAAATATTCTAGGAGCGTTTTGATGCATCAAATGATGTTTTTTTCAGGTAAATTTTTTTCGCTTAATGACACACCCTTTCATGCTATTCTACACATACAGACCTTCCAACGACGCAAGAATCATGTCAATCAGAGTTCGTATGAAAAAGTTATTCCTCTCAGAATTTTACCTTCCTGTTTTCACAACTATAGTTTGAGAGGACGCCGCGTCAACCCCCATTATTCAAGGAAAAGGGGATAAAATTGTATTTTTGATATAAAATACACTAGAAGAGTTTATTTTGTAACTCTAGATAATAGTTGATATAGTCAAAATTAACCAATAGTAGGCTATTGGGTTCTCTTATAACCGGGCCATTAGGAGGAAGAGGCATTCCATTCTTTCAAGATTATTATGTTCCATAGTTGAGCAGATATAGATAGGAGAGATAGGAGGTAGAGTACACAGAGAGTATATCTTCATTGTAGAAGCCCACATACCACAGACATTGCTTCTTTGTACTTATAGCCATATTTCCAAATAGATAAAGAGAGAAAAGCAACCTCACCTTCTAGTTGGATTATATCCCGAAAGGGTTTCCTAGAGAGAATATCTTGTGTCCTATCTATGTGTGAGCCTATTTTTTCGTTTTGTACTTTTTTGCATAATTTATATTCACATGGATGCACTAATGACTATTAAATATACAGATCTTAAAGTTTAATAGAACGGTAATAGTGTAGAATATCATATTTTTAATATAATATTATCAGATTTGTTGTGTCTAACTATCTAGTGGAATATCCACGATAGTTTATGAATCAATATAATCATGACATCAACTAAGCAGAAAAAAATCCAATTTGTAGCAACGACATAAATATAACTCATGAAATTGTAGCATCAACATATGACCATCATCTCACATCATCCATCATGCACCAACCAACACATTTATATGATAGCAAAAATAAACAGGTCAAAAATATGTGCACCATTTGTGGGGGGGGGGGGGGGGGAATCATACACTTAAAGAAGCAGAAATCAAATCAACAGATCTCACATCATAAGATGAGCCTCAAACTATTATGGCAACAAACCATGGGTCCATAAAACTATAAATATGATTAACAACTCCTGCAACTAGTAACATCATACCATGTCATTGGTAAGCATCAAGTCATATATGCATAATTCCAACAATTAAGGATCAATTAATAATCTTCAACATGTAGCAGTAATGAACCGAGAAGGAGATCTACTAAATGCACCATAGACCAAGCAATCCCCAATCTCCTCAATAGTGGCAATGAACACATGCAACATGGTGAGAAATGAATCAATACATAATGGTAATAATGTCACATCACATGTAACAAAAAATAGCTACAGTATAAATTCCATAGGCATGCATATGGAGCATAAACACCATCAGCAGCTAAATAAAAAATTATCTTCTCAACAAATGAGTTCTGGCTTCTAATCACTATAACTAATGCATGAATGCTCAAAAAATAATTAATTGCATGCCACTGATATAAAAATATGGAGAATCATATAAGTCATATAAACTCAAATATGTTCTCCTCAACCTATAATAGCTCCTTCAATAGCCAATGTTGGATAAATATATCATCATGAGAAACATAGAAACCTCCTCCAAACAATCTCATGGAAAATTATGCCATCAATAAACCACTAGAAAATGAAAGCATGTGAGATTCTCCCCCTATAAATGTGACATATCTAAATAATCTCATGTAACAACAATTTTTAGTGCTACAAAATTATGCATCTTAATTCACGTTCAAACTTTTCAATATGGCATCACTTTTAATCATCCACTTGCAATCCATAATGCAACCATATGCTCGCCTTGAGACCACATAGACATTAGTTTTTAGTGGGAGTGATTTGTTTCTCCTTTCTTCTCCAAATTTTGTGTGTTTGATCCTTAGCATGCATATTCTTATCTGTCTTCTTGATTGATTGGCTTTGCATGACTTTATTCCTTTGATTTGATTGCTTGAAACACATGGGAAGTTTTCAATTCTTGGCCTTATGGCACAAATTATCACAACTATAACATCTAAAGTGCCCAAGAAATGTTGGAAAATGTTCATATATTTTTTTGATATGATTTTTATCCCCTAGTCCATAGGTCCTACAATCAACACCTTTATCACCAAAATCATTACATAAGAAACAATTCCCATAAAATACATGTGTACACCTAGAAAATGATGGGAATGATCTTTGAGGATGCTCCTTCTTTGGTTTCTTATCTGCTTGAGATTATTTATATTATTGTTACTGTAATTGGCTGAAATGTGCCCAAATTTTTTACAGATAAAACACTTAACATTTCTCATATTTTTCCTTAGCACATTTTTTGGCGCTTAACTTGCCACTCGATTTTACTGGAGGTTTCCTTCATGGATACTTGAACTTTATACTTTCTATTCTTCAACTTCTTCCTGATTTTTTCTCATGATGCTCTTTTATAATTCATATTGTATTTTTTCACAGTGGCTGATTTAATTCTTGACCTGACTACCAATTTCCCATTCAAATTTCCTTTCTTTCTCCAACTTGTTTTTTAGATCAAAATTCTCTTCTTTGAAAGTATGCTCTCTCTCTTCAAGAATCTGAAGAAGTTTCTTTATATTTTGTTCCCCATATTAAGATATTCAATCAACCTTGTTGGAGCTTTATTTTTGGATTCAAGGGTCACAACTCTTTTAATCTCTTCACCTTCAGATTCCTGCAATTTAAATACACCTTCCTCACTTCTTGAGGAATCAACTTCAAATCATCGATCATCAAATTCTTCAATAACCTAAAAATCATCATCATTAGATTGACAAGGAAAATTTCCATGACTAGAAATATTGTTGGCCATACCTTTTACCAACATAATAGGTTCTTTGGGTTTTGGAGCATCCTTCAATTGTTTGCAACTTTTTTTTGTCTGTGTTTTCTTATTATTATCCTTTGCCATAATCCCATGATCTTATCTCAAGCAATCAAGATTTACCAAGAGAATCCCCTTATGATACCAATTTTTAGAAATGTATTCACCATTGAGAGGGGTGGTGAATAAGTAGTGAATGCATTTCTTAACTTTTAAAATCCTTTTCAATTAATACAACACAATCTCCATTAACCCATTAGTAAATTAAATCATATAGAAAACATATGATAACCAAGAGAAATAACAAAAGAAACATGCACAAGAGGACATAGTATTTTTTTGGTGGAAAACCCCCTCTAGGTAAAAAACTACCCTTGTTTTTGTTGCTCTTCTCAAATAATTATATTAATCATCAATCAATTCAGTTACATATAATATATATATTTTACTACTATTAGTGAGAACTATGATCCTCATCTCATGACTCTATGGACACCCATATGATCAACAAGCCTTTTCCAACACCCATTGGACTTATGAAGACATTTGTTCATTATACTGAATTTGCTAGAGAACCCACTCCACTTTTCTATCTGACCCATGTTTCACAATATTTAAGGCTAGAGTAGATTTGAATCGTTGTTTTGGGAAATAATACCCTAAAGGTCTTGGGTTGACAACCTTCACAGATCAGGGGCATGCCATTCAAGAAGGACTCACTTAAACAACTTTTATACTAAGACCTAGATACTATTGGTTGCAGAACTTACTCGAAAATCCTTCGGTTGATGTAAATCCCGCAGGGTGCAAACCCCCTGCAACACTTTGTGCTCCAAAACCTATAAATTCACAAAGAACGAACACAAAAGCCTAGTTGTACAACATATATAGTTCCTAGATGTCAGTGAAAATCATGTATAATATCATAAAAACAATAGGAAATGTTCAATTACTGATTATTACACATGTATAAAGAATCATAAACACGTATTCCTTGGAAACAAGATGGTTCTTTTTATTATGAATGACACGTATAGTAATCAAAACATGGAGAGATCACCTGAATCCTGACATGACCTTCGAGCATACCATCCTCTCGATCAATCCAGCCCTAGCCTCGCAAGAATTCCTCCGAGATGTGTGCACAATGGATGTAATATAGGGTGATGAACATCTCAAGGAAACAAGGGTTTATTGAATATACCTGGGAAGTGTAGGAGGCACGAGAATATCAGACTTGAATAGGGCTCCAACAGAGTATAATATCTATATATTTATTTCTCCCCTTAGGCCATTCCTTTGAAGGGATTTTATACTCCCTCAAATTATTTTCTGTAGTTAAAAGCAGTTAGGCCACAGGCTGGGGTGGTTGAATTACTGGAATAACCATCAAACCTACCTCAAGTATATGGAAAATATATATTTTTTAATGATTAAAAAGATATGCGGATATATATAAATGGACTCGCGTATATACGCATAAAAGTCTGTGCAGAGTCGCGTATGGGTTTTAAGATACTGTTTTTTGTAACAATGTTCAAGTCTGAGGGGAAAGGGTGCCTAAGGCCAAAGTGTAAATCAACAAATACATGAAGGTGATAAATGACACTATAACATATGCCCCCCAATATATGAGGTCAGAAGGGGTACATGATGGCCGAAATGTATTATGTGCATAGAAAGAAACTTGCAAGGACTAGGGAGGACTTCGCCAGATTTCAGCCTTCCAAAAAACCAGTGAGAGAAATCAAAGAGATAGCTCATGTTTGAGGCGGGCATACCCATGCTTAGTGAAATAAAAGCATGTTCGCATATGAAATATAGAGCAGATCCAAAATGTATACAAGTATAGCTAAAAAATGTAAAATACATAGTGAATCATCTGATCACTGCCTGGAAGTAAAATTCAAGATCAAATCCAAGTATCATATATAGAAGACTGATCAATGACGCTGCAATAGATGTCTGATCACAAAAAGTCACAACTGAATGTCCAAGTACCAAATCATAAGTGATGGAACAAATGGTACAACAAGCAACTCGGGAGCCAACATATAGAATGTTGATGTAGTGGAACTGCAACATATAGGGGTGGATGGTGTCACTGGCAGAAAATTGAAGGAGCTGTCTAAATGAACCAAATCATACTGATGCAAACCCGAGGTCTTCACCGATCACTATGGCACAACTCTACACAATGGGAATAAATGAGCTGAAGTCGACCATGTGAGAAATCATTTGATTACCGGTCATTGATGTATACCGTTAACAAATGCGAGACAACCCACTGATAATGATAATGAGTTTCAAGGTGCCCCAGTACAATCCAACAAGTGTGAATAAATGAGTTGAAGTTGAACACTTGTAAGAATCTATCAATCAAGAGGCAATGATGTATCCTCACTGTTGATAGCGAAGAGTCTTCCACTGATGACTACAAACCCTAAGGTACTAACAAAAAGACTCAAGACCTTATTCCCAAAGCAATGATTTGAATTCGATGGGAAAATATCTGTTAGAAGGAAGGCATTAAGGCATCCCACATTAGTCCAGCGCGAGTGTAACCTGCAGGTCAATATTTGGAAGGAATCAGACGGAATAGAGTGAATTAACCAACTCGAAGTACGTTTCCGGCATGCACAAGATGAAGCTAGCGCATGGCAGAAACCCTCTGAACCAACCAATAATGAAATATGACAAAGAGGCGAGACATCCACTGATAGGGTCAAATGGAAATCAAGGTACTGCACGAATCCCAGGTGTGATAATGTGTACTGATGTCAAACACAAGGGAGACCACTCAGTCAAAGACCCATAATGATGATCAAATGCTGAGCACAAGGTCACCTATCAATGATGTAAATAGGGCCACGATGTGACTCTAGGTTTGCTCTCAGAGCAATATATCGTAGTTGATAAGAGACAAACCTGCCGGCAAGAAGTCAATGGAGACCTTCTCAAACCAGCACGAGTATAGGACCAAACATCTGATGTGATAGAACAAGACACTAACAAGTCCAGGAAGGCCAAATGAAAAATGAGTCAAGAGACACTGCATAAAGGCCAACTCAGGTTAACTTCCCTTGAAAAAAAGCATGACTCATGTTGACTATGGAAGCAAATGATAACTTTGTATAAGTTTTTCCGGCAGGAGGCATGAACAAACCCTCCATATGATTGGAAAATATAACCAATCGGGGGAGAACTGACACATGTAACAAGGTTATGGCTTCTCCTAAGTCAAAATTAAAACCATCCCAAATGAAGGAAAGAAAATTTTTTGTGCTTTGTTCAAGGGAGACAAAATTAACACTATAGCTGCCATCAAAATATGAAGTAATATCTCGTTCCAGCTCTTTTTAAATTTTTTATTTTTTTGTATTTTTCATATTCAAAGAATTAAAAATAATAAAATAACGTTGTACAATGGATAGAACGAGTATCAAGAAACAGATGCACTAGTGCCTGGGATAGGAACAATCCTATGCTCAATGAAAGGTGGTGGAAACTGGTAAGCGATACTCAAAGGAGTGTTCCATCCATGGGTAACAAGGTGTCAAGTCATGATAGCTAAGTGATTGCATAGTTAAATTTTACAAAAATTCATGGTCAAAATATGGCTTGAACATTAGGTCCAAATGAAGCTGGCTGAAGGCCAAGATAAGCAAGTAGTCAATATGCAATGTAGTAATACAACCTGACACAAAAAAGGGAGCCTCTAGGGTAATAGCCAGAAAAATGATAGTGAAGAAGAAGAAGAAGAAGAATGAAGCTTCAACATATATTTCATGGCGGGACTAAAGAGGACTCCCAAGCCTACATAAATTGCAGCATGAGCGACAAATGCTAGCAAAGAACTAACTAGGAAGACCATGTAAAGGAAGGCTCTACCACCAAGTCATGATTAAAAATCAGCGAGTGAAATGGGTAAGTACTCATGACATGATGGGATTGACCCTATGGAAAGTGATTAGAATGGAGGCTAGTATGCAAAAATTGAACGGAAAAATGGATTCCCTAACCTATATGCCAGTTCGAAATCATATACCTGCCATGATAGGTTAGCTGTCATGGATCCGAAAAAGCCAGAAAAAATCTTAACTGCAGTAAAATGTCCCTGAAAAAATACCTTGCCCAACACTTACAAGCAACGCGGTTATGCAGCCTTTGATAGATTTGAAAACTTAAGCACAAAGAAATTTTACAAAAAATTCCAAAAATTTGGGTATAAATACAATTTTTTACCTCATACTTGGTTCATTGTTACATTGCAAAATTGGAGAAGGAGCATTTTGGAGCAAAAATCCCTTTCCTCAAACCAGAGCAATCAACCACCAAATCACGCCCAATCAGCCAGGCAAGCTCTAAATTCATCTTTGTCATCAATTTCGTTCCATTTTAAGCTATAAATTTAGAATTTTGACAGTAGGAAAACTTTTTTTTGATGAAGCCCTCTGCGCATACATGGGTTTTTGTGGACGAACCTACGTATGATACGTGACTATGTGTAAATGAACCCGCGTATGCTTAGACTGAGAATTTAAAATATGAACCTAATGACTGATTTGATGAAATTTATTAGGATGTCAATTAGCTGGAGGGAGCGTGGGCATAGTGTTGTTAACAATAAAGTGATGGAAGACCAAAATTCGCTTGATATCCTTCGAAATTGCGGATTACTCAAGTTCTTTAAATGCCAAATATGAAGAGTAATGTCTGGTTTCTCCAAATGTTGGTAGATCACTAGGAGCCGGAAGAAGACTACTTTATGATAGATCAAATTCCCGTACGCATAGAGGTGGAAGACATATATTTTATCACTAGAATCTCTCGGAGAGGAGATCCAGTAGAATTACATGGAAAGCCTTTGGGAGGGCTTACCGTGGAAGATTACGTCCAAGTCTATTGCGTGGAGGGGTCTCAAAAAGTGGGTACACAGATTTAAATCAAATATTTGAAATAGTTATATATGAAAATCCTCCTTTTTACCATTGGCAGAGTAGCAGGGTCTGCTTCTCTACATTAGGCTTCAAGGACACAAATGAGTATTGCAGTGGAATGTTTGATTCACCTCTGATTGGTGTACAGATTTGTTAAGCAACATGAAAATACAGTTGACTTCAATCTGGAAGACAAAAAAAAACATTTTGGTTATGGAAGCATATTACTGACATTCTTCTTTGAGAGGATTCTAGGGCTTCGGCCCAAATTTATCTCAACCATCAATAGCCCTAGAGATCCAAGAATAGCCGATGGGCTGATCTGATGAAGAGATTGGGGGGAAGTGAAGTTCCCTGAACCACATGGGATGACGAGTTCTTCCAATGGTGGGAGGAACAAGTTATCGCTGCGGAAGATTATCCCTATGTTGGGATGGATTGTCGTGGTGATCCAGATCTAGTCCTTCCACCCGGAGCAGCATAGGGTGCAATCGGTGACATTTCAATTTTTTGATTTTTTTGATTATATGATTTTTTTTTTTTAAATATGATAAGAATGAAAATTTTTTTTTGATTGACCTCAAATGACTTACAAAATTTATTGATAACCATGAAACAAATATGGGACCAGTCAGACCTGAGGGATACCAATGGCATAAGCGCCATAGAGGTGAGACAGATGCAAAAGACCCTGGTAGAACACTCCATGCCAATAAGAGGAACTTGGAGAGTTTGACTCACTAAGTGCCCATTTATGTGATAGAGGATCTACCAGAGGCTATCCAGAGGCAGGTAGTCAGAGTACCACGAGACTGGGTGCGATTATTCCATCGTGTAGCTACTGCTATTGTGTTCTATAGGAACACGAATGTTGGGCAGGGACCACAGGATTAAATTTATAGATATTACCGGATGACTGTAATATATTTTTGATACTGAACATGATCGGGCATAAGCCCTAATTTTGTAGGACAGATGGGTCCAGATTTTGTATATTTTTGAACACTCTGACTATATATATATATATATATATATATATATATATATATACAACGATTTATATGATGTGATGACTCAAATGTATGAAAAAATGAATGATGTATTTGATATGTTGATTAAAATGTTCACTGATGAATATGCCAATCAATTGCTTGATTAGCCAATAAGTCTGCCATCCAATTGTCTGCTCAAGGAATGTGAATGAATGTTAAAAATTGAAATGATCTTTGCAACAAAGGTACCCTAAAAAACAATCGATGTAAAAATGGATCTCAAACTCAATATATGTTGTTCAACTATGAAACCACCAACTGGGAGTCCAAGAAAACTACTAATGAATTAACATCCAAGGATATTGCTTCCGAGAGTAGATAAACTACTGTAGTGTATTCTACTACGTTGTTCGAAGCAGGACCAATGCAGACACCTCTTGAAACCAAAAATTGATCGGATGGATAATGAAGTACCCAAGCCGTGGGAGCTAAGTTCTGGGTATGTCTACTAGCACCATCGACGAAACCAAAATGACCCATGAAATCCAACACCACCTGCCAAACCAGATCAAATGTATCATGATCACACCAAAAAATTGGAAAGTCAGATATGTATAGAAAACAAAAACAAAAAATATATACAAAAAGAAAAATGCTAGGCCGAAACCTAGGCATAATAATTTTTCAAATAGAGCCCATTTTTGCGCTCTGAAAACTCATTCCGATAAAAATAAATCAAGGTATAGGCTCCTTTTTTTAGCACCTTTTTAATGATGAAGGGGCCATACCACATAGATTTAAACTTGCCTACTCCTAGGGCATCCTTCTCTAGGGCATAAACCAAAACAAGGTCTCCTTCAAAGAAAACCCTAGGTTTGACCGCCTTATCGTACTGAACTTTAATCTGTTTCTTATGTGCCTCATTCATCGTGGCAGCATCCCGACGCTGCTCATCAAGATGTTCCAGATGAAGGAGACATTCTTTGAGACTAGAAGTGCTAGGAAGAAGCTCTACATCTAACTTAAGAGAAGGAATTTCACATTCGATGGGAAATATAGATTCCAACCCATAAGCTAGTTGAAATGGAGTAAAACCAGTTGCAGTTTTGACTGACATCCGATATTCCCAAAGCGCAGGATACAACATAATGTGCCAATTGGAATGAGATTTATCAATTGTTCGTTGAAGAATTGTCTTCAAGGATTTGTATACGACTTCAACTTGCCCATTGGCCTGAGGATAATATGGAGATGAGTGCTCTTGCTAAAAACCTAATTTCAGAGCCAACTCAGCGATCATGTTGTTCTGAAAGTGACTGTCGTGATCAGTGACAATCTCTTTGGGTATACCAAAGCGAGAAATGAAATAATTGAAGAGGAAAAGAGTTGTTTTCTCACCATCATTCCCAAAAGTAGGCATAGCCTCAACCCATTTCGTGAAATATTCTATGGCTACAATACTGTACTTGTGACCTTTAGCTGAAAGAGGGTTACAAGTAGTATAATCAATACCCCACTTTGTGAAGGGGCCAACAGTAATGACAGGAAAAAGCAGAGCTGGATGACTGCACATTTTTTGAGTATAAACCTAACACAGATGACACTTCTTGACCGCTTCCATACAATCTTTAAAAATTGAAGGCCAAAATTATCCTGCACGTAAGATTTTTTGGGCTGTAGCAAGCCCAGATAAATGACCACCACAAGCTCCACTGTGGCAATAATTGTTGTGTAACTAGCTCCAAAAATGGAAGAAAAGAGATATCAACGCCTTAGAAATTAACCACTTCGAGGGGGAAACCTACAATACATTACAAAAATGAACAATTCTTGGATGATACAATTTACAAAACCTCCTTTCTATATATAGGAGTCCATGGGGCCATAATGTAATCCTAGTGGGGACACAATGTAATCCTAGCCGACCTAACAATAATAATTTAAGGGCACAATAATAACAATATGGGGGTTACAAGGGTACAATAATAACAATAAGGGTGTTACACTAACAATAATAAGGGACTATACTAGTAATATAGGGACCTAACATGCCCCTCTCCTTCAAAAAAGTGTTGTCCTCAATGCTTGAGTAGCTCTAGGTACTTTGTATAAAATTCTCATCCTCCCATGTAGAATCTTCAATGGGTAAGTTCTTCCACTTGATGAGATAATATGAAATTGGTAAGTTGCGTAGCTGTCGAGTTCTTGTTTCCGTGATTGCTTCAGGCTCCAATATGATTTTTCCTTCCTCATCAAGTTCTGGCAATATTGTTTGAACTGGAATATTTTTACCTATAACCTTATTTAAGCATGAAACATGGAAAACTGGATGCACTCGTGAAGAAGCAGGAAGCTCCAATTTGTATGCCATAGTACCAATATTTTGCAACACCTTGTAAGGACCATAGTACTTTGGCGATAATTTATTATCCTTATTAGCTTGCTTGAGGGACATTTGTTTGTATGGTTGTAGCCGTAAAAATAACCAATCTCCTACATCAAAACTTCTCTCGCTGCGATGTTGATCTTCCTATTGTTTCATTTGATTTTGTGCCAAATTCAGGTTATCCTTTAAGAGTTGGAGAAATTCTTGTTGATGCTCGATGTGATCTTCCACTACTTGAAACTTTGAATTTTCCCTTAAAGATGATGTGATGGATGGTGGATGATAAAGTGCCATAAATGGGGTCATTTTTGCTTCAGTATGGAAGCAAGTGTTATACCACCATTCAGCGAGAGGTAACCACTTGACCCATTGTGTTTGTTTATTAGATACAGAAAAACGAAGATATCCTTCCAAAAATTTATTTACTATCTCAGTTTGACCATCATATTGAGGATGATAAGATGAGCTATGAGATAATTGAGTACCCAAACAAGAAAATAAATCTGTCCAAATATTTCCAGTAAAAATGGGATCTTTGTCGCTCACAATAACCCTTGGGCTTCCCTGTAGCTTTTGAATTGTGTCCGTAAATGTAGCAGCAATTGTACTTGCTTTAAATGGATGAGATAGTGCACAAAAGTGTTCATACTTGGTAATTCTATCTACTACCACCATGATGATACTCTTTCCTTCGGACTTAGGTAAACCTGTGATAAAATCCATTGAAATATCCTCCCAACATTGACTTGGAATGGATAAAGGTTGTAGAAGTCCCGGGGTCTTAATTTTCTCAACTTTATTCTGCTGGCAAACCAAACATCCTGCCACAAACTTTTGAATATTAGTTTTAAGGCCATCCCAAAGAAATTCTTTCTTCACCCTGTGGCAAGTTTTTAAAAATCCTGAGTGTCCTCCTAAAGGATAAGTGTGCAATTCCAAGAGAATCTTTTGTTTTAGTTGGGAATTCTTATAAACATATAAGCGATCTTTGTACCATAAGGAATCATTTTTCTAAATAAATGTATTAGATGTACTAGGATCCTACTGCAACTTTTGAATGAGAGTCCATACATCTTTTTCCTTCTTCCATTCATCTCTTACTTCAGTTATCCAATCTGGTTGGATAATAGAAATGGCACAAAGAAATGTTTCCACCTCTTCATTCTTTCTTGAGAGTGCATCTGCAACAACATTAAGCTTTCCTTTTTTGTAGATTATTTCAAAGTTATAACCCAACATCTTTGTGACCCATTTTTGTTGCTCTTCTGAAGATAGTCTTTGTTCCAAAAAGTGTTTAAGACTACCATGATCAGTTTTTACCTTGAAGTGTCTTCCCATTAGGTAAGTTTTCCATTTCTTTAGTGCATGCAATATTGCTAACATTTCCTTCTCATAAATAGGTTTTTGTAAATACTTTCCTTTGATTGGAAGACTTACAAAAGCAATGGGTCTTCCTTCCTGTATTAAAACAGCACCAATTCCATTTCCTGAGGCATCACATTCCACAATAAAGGTTTTTGTGAAGTCTAGCGTAGCTAAGATCGGTGCTAGGCACATTGCCTCTTTAAGATGTTCAAAGGCCTTAGTTGCTTCAGAAGTCCATGAAAATGCATCTTTCTTCAATAATTTTTTTAGAGGTGCTACTATCTCCCATAATTCTTAACAAACTTGCAACAATACCCTGTTAACCCGAGAGATCCTTGCAACTGCTTTATGGTTGTGGGGACTTTCCATTCCTTAATGGCTTTAATTTTGTTAGGGTCTACCTTAACACCCTCATGAGATACAATATGACCCAGATATTCCACCTCTTGTAATCCAAAGAAACATTTGGATGTTTTTGCATATAATTGTTTCTCTTGCAATAGTTTGAGCACCCTTTCAACATGTTCAACATGATTCTTCCGACATGATCAAAAAATACTAGCACAAATTTTCTAAGGAAGGGTTTGAAAATGGAATTCATCAACCCTTGAAATGTAGAAGGTGCATTGGTAAGGCCAAAAGGAATGACCAAAAATTAATAATTACCCTCATGAGTTTAAAATGCTATTTTTGGAATATCTTTAGTCTTCATTCTAATTTGATGATATCCTGAATGAAGATCCAACTTGGTAAAATAAATTGCTCCATGTAATTCATCCAATAATTCATCAATCACGGGAATGGGAAATTTATATTTAATGGTGAGCTTATTGAGCTCCCTATAATCTGGACACATGTGCCATGATCCATCATTCTTGTGTACCAATACTACAAGAGCAGAGAAAGAACTTTGACTAGGTTGAATTATACCCTCCTCTAACATTTCTGCAATCATACGTTCAATTTTGCTCTTTTGGACATAAGGATATCTATAAGGCCTGATGTTTGGAGGAACACTTCCTGGAATCAAATGAATAGCATGATCATGATCACGAATAGGTGGGAGTCCTTTGGGAGTTTCAAACACCTTGGAATGATTGTCCACGACTTGTTGGAGATCTGCAGAAATAGATGATTTTGATGTTGGAACTTCTAGTGAGCATAATTGTGCAATTACGCCTCGTTTTTCTTTCTTTAGAAGATTTTTCATGACATTAGAGCTTATAATCTTTCCCGGCTTCCCTAAAATACCCCATAATTCGACTTCCTTTCCTTCTTAAAAAAATTCAAGAAAAGTTCTTGAAAAATTAAAAGCTACCATCCCCAAAGATTGTAACCATTGTACGCCTAGTACAACATCAGCACCTCCCATAGGAATGGAAAGCATTGGACTATTCAATACATATCCCCCCATGGTTAGCTTGATATTATTTCATTTTCTAGAGAAATTTATAGTTCCTCCATTTGCAACCATTTGCGGGAGCAAAGCCATCGATACCACACAAATGTATTTTGTTCTAAATGTAAAGTTACAATGCGTACTTTTTGTGTGTTTTGCACATTACGGAGATCAAAATATTGCTCCATCTGTAGTATCCATGTTACAGGATCCTTTCCATCAAACTTCCTCATATCCATTTTTGGAATATGGTGGTTCTTCCTGCCAACATTAGAGTTTATGAAATCACGATTAACATTTATTTTGTTCTCATCATGAGTTTCCTCTACTATTTTTTCACCATTAGGAAACATTTCTTGTATCAACTTTGTCAAACCTTCTATGTCTGCTTTTAGATCATTCTTCATGTTTTCCATTTTAGCTTCCATGTCATCCATCTTAGATTCCATGCCAGCTTCCATGCCATCTATCTTAGATTCCACGCCTTTATTCAAACCATCCATATTATTCTTCACACCATCCATCTTTGCTTCCACGCCTTTCTTCAAAAATTCCATTTCATTTTTTTCTGCTCTTTGCGAGAGTGAAATTTGGTGCACTTGCTCTTGTAATTTTGATAGATCATGTTGCAATTCTTCATCTTCATGAGTCATAGTAAAGCCTTCTGAAGGCTTAATGGGTGTTGAATTATTTTTACAGGGAATTTTTTAGAACCCAATACTAATATCTATTCTACAATATGCTCTTGGAATCAATTCAAATTGATTCTTCAAACAAGACTTATGCAATTCAGAAAACAAATACACACCTTTTCCTTGCTTTTGAAGAGCTCAATATTGAAATTGGATTATCTCTGTGATTGTAGCTCTTCAATATCTGAAATTCAGCACTAAAGTAGCCCTCTGAATTCTCTTTTGAATTCCATAGGTCTGACTAGATTTGGATTCTCCAAGACAAAGTTATGTCCAATCTCCCACAATGACCTAATTATGGACTGGTTCAGTAGAGTGAACTTTTACGACTTGCCACATGTCATTGTTCCATCCTTCAGCTCTGAAATTGATAATCAAGAAACTGAAGTCTCTGTACTTGTGACCACTTTTTACGACACTCCAATCTGATGCTTAGAGAGAGAGTTATGAAACTTTTCCCACGATCACCTCTTTGCGATGAAATTCGGGAGCCTGAAAAAGCACTACCTTCCACAGATCATATCTCCGAAAATATTGCGAACCAAGCTCTGAAATTTTTTGATGAGTTTCCTCAGGATTTCAGCCTCATACCCTAAAAATTTCACATTCTGAACCTTTGTATAAAAAATTTCTAGCGCAAATTCCACGATGACCTGTTTAGAGCAGCAAAACCCTAGAATCCAAAGCTCTGATACCAAATGTTGTGTAACTAGCTCCAAAAATGGAAGAAAAGAGATATCAACGCCTTAGAAATAAGCCACTTATAGGGGGAAACCTCCAATACATTACATAAATGAACAATTCTTGGATGATACAATTTACAAAACCTCCTTTCTATATATAGGAGTCCACGGGGCCATAATGTAATCCTAGTGGGGCCACAATGTAATCCTAGCCGACCTAACAATAATAATTTAAGGGCACAATAATAACAATATGGGGGTTACAAGGGTCAATAATAACAATAAGGGGGTTACACTAACAATAATAAGGGACTATACTAGTAATATAGGGACCTAACATGTCCCTCTCCTTAAAAAAAAGTGTTGTCCTCAACGCTTGAGTAGCTCTGGGTGCTTTTGTATAAAACTCTCATCCTCCCATGTAGAATCTTCAGTGGGTAAGTTCTTCCACTTGATGAGATACTCTGAAATTGATCGATTCCGTAGTTGTCGAGTTCTTGTTTCCATGACCGCTTCAGGTTCCAATATGATTTTTCCTTCCTCATCAAGTTCTCGCAATATTGTTTGAACTGGAAGATTTTCACCTATAACCTTCTTTAAGCATGAAACATGGAAAACTGGATGTACTCGCGAAGAAGCAGGAAGCTCCAATTTGTATGCCATAGTACCAATCTTTTGCAACACCTTGTATGGACCATAGTACTTTGGCGATAATTTATTATCCTTCTTTGCTTGCTTGAGGGACATTTGTTTGTATGGTTGTAGCCGTAAAAATACCCAATCTCCTACATCAAAACTTATCTCGCTACGATGTTGATCTGCCTGTTGTTTCATTCGATTTTGTGCCAAATTCAGGTTATCCTTTAAGAGTTGGAGAACTTCTTGTTGATGCTCTATGGAGATTTTTACCTATAACCTTCTTTAAGCATGAAACATGGAAAACTGGATGCACTCGTGAAGAAGCAGGAAGCTCCAATTTGTATGCCATAGTACCAATCTTTTGCAACACCCTGTAAGGACCATAGTACTTTGGTGATAATTTATTATCCTTCTTAGCTTGCTTGAGGGACATTTGTTTGTATGGTTGTAGTTGTAAAAATATCCAATCTCCTACATCAAAACTTCTCTCGCTGCGATGCTGATATGCCTGTTGTTTCATTCGATTTTGTGCAAAATTCAAGTTATCCTTTAAGAGTTGGAAAACTTCTTGCTGATGCTCGATGTGATCTTCCACTGCTTGAACCTTCAAATTTTCTCTTAAAGATGATGTGATGGTTGGTGGATGATATCCATAAAGTGCCATAAATGGGGTCATTTTTGCTGCAATATGGAAGCAAGTGTTATACCACCATTCACCTAGAGGTAACCACTTGACCCATTATGTTTTTTTATTAGATAAGAAAAAACGAAGATATCCTTCCAAACATTTATTTACTATCTCAGTTTGACCATCGGATTGAGGATGATAAGATGAGCTATGAGCTAATTGAGTACCCAAACAAGAAAATAAGTCTATCCAAAAGTGTCCAGTAAAAATGGGATCTCTGTCGCTTATAATAATATTTTGGTTTCCATGTAGCTTTTGAATATTTTCTATAAATGTAGTA
The DNA here is from genome assembly GCA_034641835.2 of Pinus albicaulis. Classification (NCBI taxonomy): domain Eukaryota; kingdom Viridiplantae; phylum Streptophyta; class Pinopsida; order Pinales; family Pinaceae; genus Pinus; species Pinus albicaulis. The sequence continues at coordinate 763,814,593 of CM076571.1, read as the reverse complement.
GCAACTGTACTTGCTTTAAATGGATAAGATAGTGCACAAAAGTGTGCATACTTGGTAATTCTATCAACTACCAACATGATGACACTCTTTTCTTCGGACTTAGGTAAACTTGTGATAAAATCCATTGAAATATCCTCCTAACATTGACTTGAAATGGATAAAGGTTGTAGAAGGCCCAAGGTTAATTGTCTCAACTTTATTTTGTTGGAAAACCAAAAGTTCCACCACAAACTTTTGAATATCAGATTTAAGGCCATCCCAAAAATTCTTTCTTCACACTGTGGTAAGTTTTAAAAAGTCCTGAGTGTCCTCCTAAGGGAGAAGTGTGCAATTCCAAAAGAATCTTTTGTTTTAGTTGGGAATTCTTACAAACATATAAGTGATCTTTGTACCATAAGGAATCATTTTTCCAACTAAATGTATCAGATGTACTAGGATCTTGCTGCAACTTTTAAATTAGTATCCACACTTCTTCGTCCTTCTTCCATTTATCTCTTGCTTTCGTTATCCAATCTAGTCGGATAATAGAAATGGCACAAAGAAATGTTTCCACCTCTTCATTCTTTCTTGAGAGTGCATCTGAAACAACATTTAGCTTTCCTTTTTGTATATTATTTCAAAGTCATAGCCCAACATATTTGTGACCCATTTTTGCTGCTCTTCTGAAGATAGTCTTTATTCCAAAAAGTGTTTAAGACTATCATGATCAGTCTTTTCCTTGAAGAGTCTTCCCATCAGGTAAGATCGCCATTTCTTTAGTGCATGTAGTATTGTTAACATTTCCTTCTCATAAATAGCTTTATGTAAATACTTTCCTTTGATTGGAGGACTTTTAAAAGTAATGGGTCTTCCTTCTTGCATTAAAATAGCACCAATTCCATTTCCTGAGGCATCACATTCCACAATAAAGGTTTTTGTGAAGTATAGCGTAGCTAAGACTGGTGTTAGACACATTGCCTCTTTAATATGTTCAAAGGCCTTAGTTGCTTCTCAGAGTCCATGAAAATGCATCTTTCTTCAATAATTTTGTTAGAAATGTTGTTATTCTAACCATAATTCTCGCAAACTTCAGAAACATTACTCCGTTAACTCCGAGAAATCCCCGCAACCGCTTTATGGTTCGCAACCGCTTTATGATTGTTTGGACTTTCCATTCCTTAATGGCTTTAATTTTTTTAGGGTCTACCTAACACCCTCATGAGATGTACAATATGACCCAGACATTCCACCTCTTGTACTCCAAAGAAAAATTTGGATATTTTGCATATAATTGTTTCTCTTGCAATAGTTTCAAAGACCTCTTTCAACATGTTCAACATGATCCTTCCAACATGATCAAAAAATACTAGCACAAATTTTCTAAGGATGAAAATGGAATTCATCAAGCCTTGAAATGTAGAAGGTGCTTTGGTAAGGCCAAAAGGCATGACCAAAAATTCATAATGACCCTCATGAGTTTGAAATATTGTTTTCGAAATATCTTCAGTCTTCATTCTAATTTGATGATATCCTGAATGACGATCCAACTTGGTAAAATAAATTTCTCCATGTAATTCATCCAATAAGTCATCAATCACAGGAATGGGAAATTTATCTTTAATGGTGAACTTATTGAGCTCCCTATAATCTGGACACATGTGCCATGATCCATCCTTCTTGTGTACCAATACTATAGGAGCAGAGAAAGAACTTTGACTAGGTTGAATTATACCTGCCTCTAACATTTCTAAAATCATACATTCAATTTTGATCTTTTGGACATAAGGATATCTATAAGGCCTAATGTTTGGAGGAACACTTCCTGGAATCAAATGAATAGCATGATCATGATCACGAACAGGTTGGAGTCCTTTGGGAGTTTCAAACACCTTTGAATGATTGTCCAATACTTGTTGGAGATCTGCAGAAATAGATGATTTTGATGTTGGAACTTCTAGTGAGCATAATTGTGCAATTACGCCTCATTTTTATTTCTTTAGAAGCTTTGTCATGAAATTAGAGCTTATTATCTTTCCCGGATTCCCTGCAATACCTCAGAATTCGACTTCCTTTCCTTCTCAAAAAAATTTCAGGAAATTTTTTTGAAAATTAAAAGCTACCATCCCCAAAGATTGTAACCATTGTACTCCTAGTAAAACATCACCACCTCCCATAGGAATGGAAAGCATTGCAAAATTCAATACATATTCCCCCATGTTTAGCTTGATATTATGGCATTTTCCAGAGCAATTTATAGTTCCTCAATTTGCAACCATTTACGGGAGCAAAGTACCGATACCATACAAATGTATTTTTTTCTAAATGTAAAGTTGCAATGCGTACTTTTGTGTGTTTTTCACATTATGGAGATCAAAATATTGCTCCATCTGTAGTATTCATGTTACAGGATCCTTTCCATCAAACTTCCTCGTATCCATTTTTGGAATATGGTTGTTCTTCCCGCCAACATTAGAGTTTATGAAATCACGATTAACATTTATTTTGTTCTCATCATGACGTTTTTATACTATCTTTTCACCATTAGGAAACATTTATTGTATCAACTTTTTCAAACCTTCGATGTCTCGCTTCAAATATTCCTTCATGTTTTCCATTTTAGCTTCTATGTCATCCATCTTAGATTCCATGGCAGCTTCCATGCCGTCTATCTTAGATTCCACGCCCTTCTTCAAACCATCCATATTATTTTTCAAACCATCCATCTTCGCTTCCACGCCTTTCTTCAAAACTTCCATTTCATTTTTTTCTCGTCTTTAAGTAGAGTGAAATTTGGTGCACTTGCTCTTGTAATTTTGATAGATCATGTTGCAATTCTTCATCTTCATGAGTCATAGTAGAGCGTTCTAAAGGCTTAATGGGTGTTGAATTATTTTTACGGGGCATTTTTTAGAACCTAATACTGATATCTATTCTATAATATGCCCTTGGAATCAATTCAAATTGATTCTTCAAACAGGACGTATGCAATTCGAAAAACAAATACACACCTTTTTCTTGCTTTTGAAGAGCTCAATATTGAAATTGGATTATCTCTGTTATTGTGGCTCTTCAATATCTGAAATTTGGCACTGAGGTACCCTTCTGAATTATCTTTCGAATTCCATAGGTCTAACTTGATTTTGATTCTCCAGGCAAAGTTATGTCCAATCTCCCACAATTACCTAATTATGGACTGGTTCAGTAGAGTGAACTTGTACGACTTGCCACGTGTCACTTTTTCGTCCTTCAGCTTTGAAATTGATAGCCAAGAAACTACAGACCATTTAATTGTGATAAATGTTTACGGCACTCCAATCTAATGCTCCAAGAGAGAGTTATGAAACGTTTCCCACGATCACCTCTTTGAGTTGAAATTCGGGAGCCTGAAAAAGCACTACCTTCCACTGATCATATCTCCGAAAATATTGCGAACCAAGATCTAAAATATTTTAATGCGTCAGGATTTCGACTCGCACCCTAAAAATTTCACATTTTGAACCTTCGTAGAAACAAATTTATAGCGCAAATGCCACGATGACCCGTTTAGAGCAAATAAACCCTAGAATCTAAAGCTCGATACCAAATGTTGTGAAACCAGCTCCAAAAATAGAAGAAAAGAGATATCATCGCCTTAGAAATAAGACACTTCGAGGGGGAAACCTCCAATACATTACATGAATGAACAATTCTTGGATGATACAAATTACAAAACCTCCTTTCTATATATAGGAGTCCATGGGGCCATAATGTAATCCTAGTGGGGCCACAAATGTAATCCTAGCCGACCTAACAATAATAATTTAAGGGCACAATAATAACAATATCGAGGTTATAGGGGTACAATAATAACAATAAGGGGGTTACACTAACAACAATAAGGGACTATACTAGTAATATAGGGACCTAACAATCATTCAGCACAACCTTAGCCTCTTCAAGAGTTAAGCATCTTCTAAGGATTGAATCAACCCTGCGACGATATAAAGTGTCACCAATAATCAAGTAAATTTTAGCTAGGTGACGTAACTTACGACGCTCATCTTTCCAAAAAGTCGAGGGAAACTTCGTAGTATGGAGATATACTATGAGATCCCCATACCAAGGATCCTGTGAAGAAATGAGAAAAATATGTTCATCTGGGAATGATTCATCATAAACCATCTCTTCTCCACAAGGCAACTAAAAAACTAATTCTGCGAAAACCAATGATTTCTTAGACTTGGAAGACATAAACTCAAGATAAAATTCCTATAAAATCACAATCCATCGATTGTATTTGCCCCCAATCACTTGCCTTCTAAGAAAAAACTGAAATGGATTGACTGCTGCCAAAACATAGGTTTTTCAAAGAAGAATGTAATGT
>CM076571.1:763625957-763810151 GCA_034641835.2 Pinus albicaulis | reverse complement strand
CATGTTTCACTATATCTTCCGCAAGTATATCTGGAGTAGGCATAGGTACATCTGGAGTAGGCACAAGTATATAATTATGTTCATGGTCTGTAATTTGAAGCTCAACTTTTTTATACCTCAGATCTTTCGATTGATAAATATAGACCTCATCAGTGTATTCTTGGTCATGCCTAAAGTAGGATAGAACATAGTTATATATAAAAACAATAGTTTTCTGAATCCAAATTAAGCTTGGATACCTTCTCTTTCTAGGATGACTAGTCATGTTTTAGGTTCTTCCTCCAGTGGAGTCTTTAGGTCTATGGAGAGTTGTGGAGTCGCCAGGTGGATGATTTAAACTATTTTAAGGCAGTCTGCTATCCACCATCAACAAGTGAATACCAATCTAAGGATTTTTGTGGGTTTTCTGAGTTCTTAAGGATATCTAAGCTTGTTACTTACTCAAGTCCCACCATGATCGCCATTATGTTAGGTCCCTGTAATTTTTAATATTGGTGAGAACAAATGAACAGGGGTAACATCAAACCAGTCTTTGGAGTCCTAGGACCTAGCCTTCCTGGAATCAGAGATGACTCTCTCTATTTTGTACAAAGGATGTGAACTTGTTTTCTTTTAGGTTGATGATTTTAGGCTAGTTGTTAAGTTTAGGATTTGTTTGTTTGTTTGGATTGGGTAAGATGGTCAAGTAGAATAGATAGAGTGAGAGAGTTGTCAATTCATTGGGCTATGGAGTCTACAAAAGGTCATGGGAAGTTTAGCAATGGATTAGGGTGCATCACAGGGCAAATCTAACATGGTCAAATGGATCTTCAAGGTTTGTGTGAGATGAAATGAACATTAAGTTTGTGAGCATAATAGGTGTATAATGGCAGTTAAGAATCCTTAAACAAATACCTTTGAATAAGAAATGTCTTTAATACTAATCAGCATAAGGAAATAATCATAAGACAGGGCAAACAAATAACTCTTTAATTAAACTTAAGCAAATACGCATTCAAGATAAACAATTCAGTGAACTATAGAAGGCAAGAAACTTGAACAACTTCTAGTGATTTCACCTTCAAGGTTAGAAACATTTAATATAGACATATAACATCAATCAAAGAAGAGGTAACTCCTAAAATTCATTGATCAAGCTATGAAGACCTTTAAGGCAACCTTTCAGGCATGGACAAAGGGCATGATCAAAACATGACCTCCTTGGCTAAACCCAATCAATGGTACTTTAAAGAAATATCTCAAGAACAGTGTTTAAATAGCATCCAACAAGTAGGGCCAAACATGAAACATCTTTGATATCCATTGTATTGAACCATTCATGAAATAAAAAAGCATAGGTGGGTCTAAAGAGCAACTAAGAATTCTTTAAACTGACCTAGAAGATGAAAACATAGAGGTGGTGAAGAAACAAATAGAGCTAAGGTGCCTTTGGAAACATTTATTAGTCTAAAAATTTTGTCCTACTGCAATATAGAAGGATGAAACAAAATGATACATGAGAAAAAAAAATACTAAATAAGAACACATCACCATTAACCATGCTCAGGGATCCTACAAGCAAGCCTTCTCCATCATTAGTCAAAACAAGCCATCCACAAATTTCACAACACCAATTTCTCTTCAAGCTCAAAAAAACTATGTATTTATCTCAAGGGTAATCAAATGCCAACCTTTTACAATAAGGCCCTCATGCTCTATTTTTCTAGGAAAGGAGGGAAAAAACCCTAACTAGGGTTTGAAAATGTTAAAACTAGTCATAAATGTCATTTATGCCTAAGAGACCATGCAAGGCCCAAGGCACAAAAATATATCATCAAAAAAATGCAAAAATAAATACTAACACCTAACTTTGGAGTGATTTGCCCCAAAAAACACTAAAATATCATTTTTCCATTAATGAGTGTCTTTTGTTGACTTTTGGCACATGAGGGCGCACAGTGAGGTCTGAAGGCGTAGCGTCTGCACAAGAAAAATGGGTCCACTTGCAACTAAGCTTTTATCCCCTTCCCGATGTCGGAATTGGTTCTGGGATGGCCAGTTGGAAAGCCTATCAATTATACTTTCCAAAAATGCCATTTTTTCTGATTGGGCCCCAATATCCTGTCCAAAAAGTGAATCTCCCAAAGGTTCTGTAGGCGCAGCACCTACACTGAAAATGAGGCAGAAAGATGAAAAATAGGGTTTTTTTTAGCCTTTTGAGGGACCCAAAATGCTCCAAATTCTTTGAATTTGGTGATCATACTGTAATTGAGCTAAGGATTCCATAAATTCAAAGCTTTCCTCCTGAGTATGCCTGAGGTGAAAGCGTATCGCCAAGGGTGTTGTGCCTAAAGGCCTAAAAATTTGTCAAAAACCAAAATTTGTCAAAAAATTCCCAAAATTGGTGGATATCTTCCTTATGGGGTTTGTGAGGCACGTAGAGAAGCTTCAACCAAGATTTAAATTTTTTCTTAGTGTTTGGCCTCCTTGAGTGATTGAATTTCAGCAAGGGCCTCTTTGAGCTTGCCCCTTGCAAATTTGTTTTTCAAGGCATAGTGCTTGGCTATATTTTTCTTAGGCCAAGGTTCCTTTTTATCTTCTTCATCTACTTAATCCATTTCCACTGTCAGCTTCTTCATTTTCTTCACTGTCATCATCCCCTATGTTTCCATGTTTTCTGCCTCTTTTTGGCTTGACTCACCATCACTTTTGCTCTATGCCTTATTACTCTCTCTTTCATTGACATTTGACCTCCTCCTTTATTGACTTGTGCCTCATCACTGTTAACATGGCTTGTTGAGCCATTGTCAACACCCTCACTGATTTCTTTATTCACATTAGCCTCATTGCCCTTACTGATATTATTTGTCATTGTCATCTCCTTCTTTGTTAGATGCCTCATATTTTATCTATTTTATCCTTGACCTCATCTTCAATGATTTATTCTTCCATGCCCTCTTTCTCATTTGACATTTTGGCCACTCTGTTTTGAGAAAAACCCTAGGACAGCACAATAGAAAAGAAATTAAGGCATGGATGATGGCAGTCTTTGTAAGTGGATGATATGGATGGGGTGAGTGAGGGTGAGGGTATAGGGATATGAGTGGGAAAAAAAACTCAAGGAAAACCTCAGCTGTTGACTTTAATTCTACTTTTGAAAAAAAATTGCATTGATGGAAAATGGATATGAAGGAGGAAAAATGAGTGAATGGAGTGGGTGAGTACAACTTTAGATGGATGTGCAATCTTTTAACAAGGCAATTCTGTGTGTGTTATTTACTCTCTTTTGCAGACAGGTGGATGAGGGTCCTTTAAAAAATTGTGTTCAAGTATAAAATTTAGGTTTTCCCCCTTAGGTCTTTAATTTTACAAACCATCAAATATTTGGAGGGGTGTATGACATCCACTTATCAACTAGAAATGCTTTGAAAACCTTTGATGGAATCTTGGAGGTATATTTTGGATGTTTTTTGGAGTTTGAAAGTGTAAAAAGGAGCTTTAGGTGGAAGTGTACTTCCTAAACATGTTTTCGAGTCCCTTCTGCCCTAGGCACAGTGCCTGAATGAATTCCTAGGTGTCGGGCCTCATGGGCGTAATGCTTGAACGCTTTTGGCCTGTCGGGCTTCCCTATGCGTAGCGCCTATTGTAGAGGGAATTTGGAGGCCTTCCCGATGTCCAAATTGGACCAATGATAGCTTTTTGGAAATATTATCCTATCTACTTTCCAAATATACTCTTTTTTTGGTGATTGGAGTTGATTAGACCTATCAAAATTTGATTCTCCCAGCACTATTCAAAAAGTGCTGAATGATGGTGTATAATTGTAGAGTGCTGGTGCAGACAACGTTTGGATGCCTTCCTCAACTCCAAATCAAGCTCATGATAGCTCATTGGAAATATCTTCCAGTATAGTTATCATTTGAGTCATCAAGGAAGTCAAATGGACAATACATCTCTGAGAAAAATTGATTTTCCCAAGGTCAATCCAGAAGTGCAGCAATTCTCCTGTGACACCTGAATTTTTTAAATTTCCCCAAAACCATGATACCTGTGTAAAATTGAAAGGAGGTTTTTCTTTTTGGACCTCTGATGGACAAAAACCTCTCTCATGTTTGTCAAATTCATCTCTGTTTGGTCAGAAACATAGTTTGAATCAAAACTGGCCCTATGAGTGACAAATGGCTTGACTCTTGGAAAATTATGGATGCATGATGTGTGTGAGTTGGTATGAAATTATGCTTGCTGATATGACCTTTCATATGGATCCTCTGCTCCTATGCCTCTTTTCCATAGCAAACCCTAGCTTAGTTGGAAGAGGAAATTAGGGCTTGGTGTAGGCAAAACAGGGGATTTAGGACTACCTTGTAGAGGGAGGGGAATGAAGGGGTTAAGGGTTGTCTAAATTCTTGGGGAAATTTTTGGGGATAGGGATAGATGTTGGATAGTAGGGGAAAGTAGAATTTCAAGGATTGAGTGAGAGGAAAGGGTCCAAAAGGGAAAAACACAGGCCTAGTCTCGAAAATGATGAGTTTGAGGGATAGGAGTGATGAGAAGTTTTTATGAAGGTATATTAAGGATAGGGTAAGGTGTAAGAGCATTAATATACAAGCCTTGTTGATGAGTTAACCATGGAATTCATGAAACCAATAAAAATTCCCTAAAAAACCCTAGCCATCTACAAGAACAAAGGTAGGTAAAAGCACATAAGAAGTGTTTTACGAGCAGCGGGGTGACCATGGAATGGCAAGCTGGTGGAATGGTGAAAATTTTGGTTTAAGGATAATGAAGGCAGTGAGATTTCTAAAACTCACAATATTCATGAATCTTGTTTTTAGAAATCTAGGATCAACATTTAGTCATCTACAAATAGAAAAAATTATTGATGAGTTACAGTGGCTCCACGTGGGGAGGGCAGCTCCTTTTTAGGAGTGTCCAAAACCTCAGAGCTCAGACCTCTGAGTTTTGAAGACCAGTACCTTACTTGTACTTGGCAGATCCCTCTTCCTTCATTTTCTGATGTTCTCTTGAAGCTATTATCTCATAAAATCTGAACAAACATGATTGCTTCAATCTCAGTACTACCTACCCATCTTACTTAGCCTAACATTTTTTCTTCTTCCAGGTGCACTTGGACTGGCAAACCCTTGACATCAATTTTTATTTTGAAAGAAAAAAGAAACTATCTACTTGTACCCTTATCACTGCCAAGAGTTCAAATTAGGCTAATGAACTCTTTTATTATCTACCTATTCTATTCATTTGTCAAGGTTAAGCTGTTTGACAAACTTTATTCTCTAACCTACTGACATGAAATTAAAACATGATCAAATCAAGATTAAGCAATCTGATTTTCCATTGGTTGTGGCATTTGGACAAGCTAGAAAACATGAGGGTTGTGATCCAGAATTTTTTAGGCATCCCTCTTTTTTCTTTGGTTCAAATTTGAGCATTGAGAGCCATCATCTTTTCCTCATCTAATCTACTGAAAAGCTAAACTTAGATTGTTTGACAAGTTCTCTTTCACTAACCTATTAGCAGAAATTTAAAACATGTTTAGTCATCATTAGGCTAGATGACTGAACAAGACTTTTTCCTTAAAGGTAGTTGCATTTAGAGTTGCACACTTTTAGAAGTACTCCCTTTTGGTATGGGGTTGTACCTAATATTTTCATCTGCCCTCTTTTTCATCTTTTATGTGTTTTTATATTTTCAAGATCAGCATTCTAAAACTAAAAACTAGAAAGATGTTCATAGTGCTGAGCTTATTTTCTTGCCTATCTATCCTAATTTAACCTATACATGATATACATTCACCTGGTGAACTCTCTTTTCCAATACAGCCAATCAAGCAGATGATTCCATGAGGGATCTTGGTTTAGCTCTTTGAGTGTTTTGAAAAAATCAAAAGGCCACTCTCACCTAACTTGTGTTTGAACAGTAGTACCTAAAATGTTCTTCAAATTCTTCACAAATTACCCTTGACGTGTTTTACTCCCTCTTCCAATGTCTCTAACAAATCAGCAAAGGTATCTTGAAACAATACCTGAATGTGAAGATTTGGAAAATAAGCTTGATCTAGGACTGCTTCTTCCTCCACTTCGTTAAGCTTGAGATTCTTTTGGGAAAGAAAATCCACCTCTTCCTCATGATCATCAGAACTGGCAGCCTCATTATAAATTGAAACGTTGTCTTCCAGCAAACCTAATTCTTCATGAGGCAAGGTTGCAACATATAAATCAACAGGAGAGTAAATAGAAAAAGTCTCTTTATATGAAAGATTAGAAGCTGGCTGTATGCCTAGACCTTGATTGATTTCTTCTACAGTTAGAGGAGGAGGCATTTTCCTTTTCCCTGGATAAAACCACAACTGTTCTCTTTCTCTTGTGAAGGGTGGTCATATGGTTGAATGTCTTCTTTGTTGTTAAAATCAATACCCAAATATTGTTGACTTCTGATTGTATTAATTTTTTCTTTGATGAACTAAAATGAAGCACAATAAAGAGGTAAAGAACCTTCCCTTTCTCCAAAACTTTCTGGACTTTCTTCTCCATTGTCATGGCATAGAGGTATTTTCTGATCACTATTTTTGAGCTGTTGAAAATGACTGTCTTTGTCCCACAAACTGATCAGTGATTGTTTTGTAGTGTTAGCTTGAGTCTGGAGAACATAATCATTGTCATATTGATCATACTTGGGCATCTTATTCATAGGAGGAATGTCATCCATTATTCATACTAGATTAGCAGATTGTTCCACCATATTAAAAGGAGAGTGTTCATGGCCAATAACTTCTCCTTTAGAAATTTGAAATGATTCGAAGCACAAGGGTAGAGACTCAAAAGGTATTGGCTCATCCTCCATTTCTCGTTCTGTAATCCCAGTAGCTACACCAAGATGTCAAAAGGGGAGAAATTTTGAATTTGAAAAAGGGTTTGTATTATCTATTTCTTCCCTTACTAATTCTTTAGAGAATTCCACCTTGTTTCCATTTGCAATTTGCTTGTAATGCTCTCTTAGTAGTGAAGCACAAGATATAGGAAGGTATCTAGTACTTACTTGACAACTTTTAGCATCTTCTTCTTTGTAATCTTGCTCAACACACATATTTTGATTGTTATTCTTCCCCTGTAATGACTGAGATTGTTCTTCCCAAGGAAGAGGTATAGTCTATTTTGAATAAGAAGCAACAACCTCAACCTTGTACTCTTCCTCTTTCCTGCCAAGTATATGCATAATTTTTCTCATTGTATCTATCAACATATCTAGCTTTACCTCTGAAGATATCAGTTTCTCTTTATCTGCTCTGTCTTTCTCTATTACTCTTAGCTTTGCCTCCCTGTTTAGTATGTCCAAATTGAGCTCATGATAGCTCATTGGAAACATATTCTAGTATAGTTATCATTTGACTCATCAAGAAAGTCATTTGGACACTCCAGCTATGATAAAGCTTGATTTTCCCAAGGTCACTCCAGAAGTGCAACAATTCTCCTGTGACACCTTTATTTGTGACATTGCTCCCAAACCATGATACTTGTGTAAAATCTAAAGAATTTTTTTCTTCTTGGACCTATGGTGGACAAAACCCTCTCTCACGTTTGTCAAATTCATCTCTTTTTGGTCAGAAACATAGTTTGAAGTAAAACTCACCCTATGAGTGACAAATGGCTTGACTCTTGGAATGAATTCTTGGAAAATGATGGAGGCATGATGTTTATGAGTTGGTATGACTTTATGCTTGTTGATATGACCTATCATATGGATCCTCTGCTCCTATGCCTATTTTCCATAGCAAACCCTAGCTTAGTTGGAAGAGGAAATTAGGGTTTGTTGTAGGCAAAATAGGGGATTTAGGACTACCTTGTAGAGGGAGGGAAATGAAGGGGTTAAGGGTTGTCTAAATTCTTGGGGAAATTTTGGGGGATAGGGATAGATGTTAGAGAGTAGGGGAAAGTGGAATTTCAAGGATTGAGTGAGAGGAAAGGGTCCAAAAGGGCAAAACACATGCCTAGTCTCGAAAAGTGTCAAATTGTAGCAATAGGCTAGGTTTTGTAGAAAAATGATGAGTTTGAGGGATATGAGTTATTAGAATTGTTTATGAAGATATATTAAGGATAGGGGAAGGTGTAAGAGCATCAGGATACAAGCCTTGTTTATGATTTAACCATGGAATTCATGAAACCAAGAAAAATGCCCTAAAAAACCCTAGTCATCTACAAGAACAAAGGTAGGTAAAAGCACATAAGAAGTCTTTTAGGAGCAGCGGGGTGACCATGGAATGGAAAGCTGGTGGAATGGTGAAAATTTTGGTTTAAGGATAATGAATGCAGTGATATTTCTAAAACTCATAATATTCATGAATCTTGTTTTTAAAAATCTAAGATCAACATTTAGTCATCTACAAATAGAAAAAATTACTGATGACTAACAGTGGCTCCACTTGGGGAGGGCATCTCCTTTTCAGGAGGTGTCTAGAACCTCAGATCTCATATCTCTGATTTTTTAATACCAGTACCTTACTTGTACTTGAAAGATCCCTCTTCCTTCATTTTCTGATGTTCTTTTGAAGCTATGATCTCATAAAATATGAACAAACATGATTGCTTCAATCTCAATTCTACCTACCCATCTTACTTGGCCTAACATTTTTTCTTCTTCCAGGTACACTTGGACTAGAAAACCCTTGAAATCAATTTTTATTTTGAAAGAAAGAATAAACTATCTGTTTGTACCCTTATCACTTTCAAGAGTTTAGATTAGGCTAATGAACTATTTTATTCTCTACCTAGTCTATTCATTTTTCAAGGTTAAGTTGTTGGTCAAACTTTATTATATAACCTACTGACATGAAATTCAAAACATGATCAAACCAGGATTAAGAAATCTGATTTTCCATGGTCTGTGGAATTTGGACAAGTTGCACATAGACATTATTTTTGTACAATCAAAAACTAGAAAACATGAGGGTTGTGATTCAGAATTTTTATAGGAATGCCTCTTTTTTCTTTGGTTTAGATTTGAACATTGATAACCATCATCTTTTCCTAATGTAATCTATTGAAAATCCAAGCTTAGATTGTTTGAAAAGTCCTCTTTCACTAACCTATCAGCAGAAATTTTGAAACATGTTTAGTCATGATTAGGCTAGATGACTGAGCAAGACCTTTTCCTCAAAGGTAGTGGCATTTAGACTTGCACACTTTCAGAAGTACTCTTTTTTGGTATGGGGTTGTACCTATTCTTTTCATCTGCCCTCTTTTTCATGTTTTCTGTGTTTTTGTGTTTTCAAGATCAGCATTCTAAAACCAAAACCTATAAATATGCTCATAGTGCTAAGCTTATTTTCTTGCCTATCTATCCAAATCTAACCTATACATGATATACATTCAGCTGGTGAACTCTCTTTTCTAATACATCCAATCAAGCAGATGATTCCATGAGGGATCTTGGTTTAGCTCTTTGAGTGTTTTGAAAAAATCAATAGGCCACTCCCACCTCACTTGTGTTTGAATAGTAGTGCCTAAAATGTTCTTGAAATTCTGCATCAGACTGCTCTTGACATGTTTTACTCCCTCTTCAAATGTCTCTAACAAAACAACAAAGGGATCTTGAAACAATAACTGAAAGTGAAGATTTGGAAAATAAGCTTGATCCAGGATTTCTTCTTCTTTCACATGGTTAAGCTTGAGATTATTTTGGGAAAGAAAAACCACCTCTTCCTCATGATCATCAGAACTGGCACCCTCATCATAAATTGCAATGTTGTCTTCCAGCAAACCTGATTATTCATGAGGCAAGGTTGTAGCATATAAATCACCAGGAGAGTAAAAAGAAACAATCTCTTTATATGAAATATTAGAAGCTGGTTGTATGCCTAGACCTTGATTGATTTCTTCTTAAGTTAGAGGAGGAGGCATTTTCACTTTTCCCTGGATAAAACCACAATTGTTATCTTTCTCTTGTGAAGGCTGGTCATATGGTTGAATGTCTTCTTTGTTGTTAGAATCAATACCCAAATATTTCTCACTTATAATTGTATTAATTTTGTCTTTGATGAACTGAAATGAAGTATAACAAAGAGGTAAAGACCCTTCCCTTTCTCCTAAACTTTATGCACTTTCTTCTTCACTGTCATAGCTGAGTGGTATTTGGTGATCACTATTTTTGAGCTGTTGAAAATGACTATCTTTGTTCCACAAATTGATCATTGATTGTTCTGTAGTGTTAGCTTGAGTTTGGAGAACATAATCATCATCATATTGATCATACTTGGGTAGCTTATTCATAGGAGGAATGTCATCCATTATGCATACTAGATTAGCAAATTATTCCACCATATTAAAAGGAGAGTGTTCATGGACAATAGCTTCTCCTTTATCAATCTGAAATGATTCGAAGCACAAGGGTAGAGACTCAAAAGCTTTTGGCTCATCCTCCATTTCTCGTTCTATAATCCCAACAGCTACACCAAGATGTCTTAAGGAGATAACTTCTGAAGTTAAAAAATGGTTTGTATTATCCATTTCTTCCCTTACTGATTCTTTAGAGCATTCCACCTTTTTTCCATTTGCAATTTTCTTGTAATGATCTCTTAGTAGTGAATAACAAGATATAGGAAGGTATCTAGTACTTAGTTGACAACTTACAGCATCTTCTTCTTTGTACTCTTGCTCAACATGCATATTTTGATTGTTATTCTTGCCCTGTAATGACTAAGTTTGTTCTTCCCAAGGAAAAGGTATAGTCTGTTTTGAATAAGCAGCACCAATCTCAAACTTTTACTCTTCCTCTTTCATGCTAAGTATATGCATCATTTTTCTGATTGTATCTGTCAACATCTCTAGATTTACCTCTGAAGATATCGATTTCTCTTGATTTGCTTTGTATTTCTCTATTACTCTTAGCTTTGCCTCCCTGTTTAGTATGTTGGCTTCCACATCAACTGCTATCCTTTTCATTTCCTCCAGGGTCAAAGGATCTCTTTCTCTTATCTCGAAAGTCATGTTTGGGTCAAAAGAATTTGGGTAGTGCAAGAGAGCCCACTCTAGGGGTTGCTTTATCTTAGCAAGTATTGCATGGTATAATTTATTGAAATTGGCTGAAAAGTGTTGTACTGACTCCCCTGGATGTCTTTTCAAATGGTCGTATTCCCTTATGATGAGAAAAACATTTCCCATGACTACCCACCTATCTAAGAAAACTTGAGTGAATTGATGAAAGTTGTTAATTATTGCAGCTGGAAGGTCCTTAAACCAACTCTTAATTTTTCCTTGTAATGACAAGGAAAACATTATAATACACACATCATCTTCTCCTATTTCAAATAGGTCAAGTAAATTCTCAAGATTTTGAATGTGATCTTCAGCGTTGACTTTTGAGTTTCCTCTGTCAAATCTGGGTAGTTTATTTGCAAGATTTGCAGGGAGGGCTTGGAACATAGGAGGTAAAATCAGAGGCTTGTATCTATCTGGGAAATTTGTGGGTATAGGTAGTGCAAAAAGAGATTTATAACTATTTAAGGTTTCAGCAGGAGCAAGAAAGACATCATGAGGTTCATGTTTCACTAGATCTTCCACAAGTATATCTTGAGTAGGGATAGGTACATTTGAAGTAGGCATAGGTATATAAGTATGTTCATGGTCTGTAATTTGAAGCTCAGCCATTTTAGACCCAAGATATTTCCATTGATAAATATAGACCTCATCAGTGTATTCTTGGTCAGGCCTAAAGTAGGATAGAACATAGTTATATATAAAAACAATAATTTCCTGAATCCAAATTAGGCTTGGATACCTTCTCTTTCTAGGATGACTAGTCATGTTTTAGGTTCTTCCCCCAGTGGAGTCTTTAGGTCTATAGAGAGTTGTACAGTCGCCAAATGGATGATTTCAACTATTTTAAGTCAGGCTGTTGTCCACCATCAGCAACTGAATACCAATCTAAGGATGTTTGTGGGTTTTCTGAGTTCTAAAGGATATCTAAGCTTGTTACTTACTCAGGTCCCACCATGATCGCCATTATGTTAGGTCACATAATTTGCTAGATTGATGAGAACAAATGAATAGGGGTAACATCAAACCAGTATTTGGAGTCATAGGACCTAGCATTCCTGGACTCAGAGAGGGCTCTCTCTATTTTGTGCAAAGGATGTGAACTTGTTTGCTTTTAGGTTGTTGATTTTAGGCTAGTTGTTAATTTTAGGATTTGTTTGTTTGTTTGGGTTGGGTAAGATGGTCAAGTAGAATAGATAGAGTGAGAGATTTTTAAATTCAATGGGCTATGGAGTCTACAAAAGGTCATGGGAAGTTTAACAATGGATTAGGGTGCATCACAGGGAAAATCTAACATGGTCAAATGGATCTTCAAGGTCTGTGTGAGATGAAATGAACATTAAGTTTATGAGCATAGTAGGTGTATAAGGGAAGTTAAGAATCCTTAAACAAATACCTTGGAACAAGAAAGGTCTTTAATACTGATCAGCATAAGGAAATAATCATAATACAGGGAAAACCAATACCTCTTTCACTAAAATTAAGCAAATAAGAATTCGAGATAAACAATTCAGTGAAATATAAAAGGCAAGAAACTTGAACAAATTCTAGTCATTTCACCTTCAAGGTTAGAAACATTTAAGATAGACATATAACATCAATAAAATAAGAGGGAACTCCTAAAAATCATTGATAAAACTATGAAGACCTTTAATTCAACCATTCAAGCATGGACAAAGGGCATGATCAAAATATGACCTCCTTGGCTAAACCCAATCAGTGGTACTTTAAAGAAAGATCTCAAGAACATTGTTTAAATAGCAATAAACAAGCAGGGCTAACCATGAAAAATATTTGATATCCACTGTATTGAACCATTAATGAAATAAACAAGAATAGGTGGGTCTAAAGAGAAACTAAAATTCTTTAAACTGACCTAGCTGAGGAAAACATAGAGGTAGTGAAGAAACTGTTAGCCCCCCTATAAAACTTTTGGCAAGCAAAATAGGGGGCTAAATTGTTCCTGAGTCTTCAAGGAATGCATTTCCCCTAAAAACACAGTCTCCTTGAAGCCTCCATGTGCCTTTTATCCTTTGATAAGTTCCCCTCTGCTGCTTCCTATCATAAAGCCTCTCTGTTTGTGAAGAAATTCCCAAAGGCCCTTTTTCCTCTTATTCCACCCCCAAGGAGCCTCCATTTTATCCCCCTTGTCTTCCCCTTCTTTTTCCCTTCTTACCCTTCAATTCCCCCTAAAATTCCCTTTAAATTTCCCCCCTAGCCTTTGTTGACCTTCTTCCCCCTTTATCTCTCTATCGTTACCCTTCCCAACCTTCAAAATCCATTAAAGCGGTCCAAAACCCATCCTCCGACCTTATGATAGAGCTAGCCCCTTTCCCGTCAGCCCCAACCACTTCCCCACACATGACTCGGTGCTGGGACCAAGCGCTTAAGTCCCAAGCGCTAATCGTAATCGGAAGCCGGGCGGGTGTGAAAATCCTTTGTAAAAGCGAAAAGCTCTGACGCGATTGTTTAACACATAAGTCCCGCGATGCGTTTTGCGCCGTCGATCTATCACGAGATCCGACGGCAGGGTGCTAATCGCAGCCCCCCGCCCAATCGCAATCGCAACCTGTTATGTGCACCCTTCGATCGGTCAGTCGCAAGTGATTGCGATGCGATTGATCATGAGTTCTTCCGTCCGAGCTCCGATTGCGACCCTCCGATCTATTCTTGACCGTTGATCTGTCCCGCCGATCCAACGGCCCTGCGCCAACCGCTCCATCGCAACCGCATAACTCAATCGCATGCCTTTTTCTCCGTGCTCCGATTGTGATCTCCCGACTTAATCCCAACTGTCCATTCTCCCTGCAGATCCGACGGACCAACATTAATCGCACCCTTCGCTCGGTCGCAATCGAAACACCTTCCCTCCGTCTCCCGATTTAATCCCATCCGTCCGTTTGATGCACGATCCAACAGCTATCGCTCGTCCTCCTCAATCGCAATCGGAAGTTTTTATATGTGTCGCCCTGTGTTCCCCCCGATTGCGATTGATCTGATTACATCTCCGCCGTCCATTTCCTCCCGGATCTGACGGCTCAGGTTTAATTTCCCTCCACCTCCACTAGGTCCCACTTCTTACATGCATTTCGTTGCATTTCTTTGAATTTCCATACATTTTCGCCAAAGTCTAAGGTTTTGATATGTTTGATAAGTCAACCCGCAGGTCAATCTCCGCCGTCGATCTTCATCTCCAGGCCTAAATCCAATGGCCTGCGCTGCATATTATCACCAAACCCTATTACTCATACATTTTCACTGTTTCATTGCATTTTGTTACCACTATAGTAAAAGGCTATCGCTCCACCACCTCCGGACTACCATTTCGTCTGCCCTGCATCCATTGTTCCGCCCACTGTTTTCTTCATGAGTTTGCGGTGTTGCAGAGTTTCTAGAGGAAGAGGACCGCCGCTGTTCAATGTACTACCTCAATGGCGAGCGGCGCAGTCAGGATCAAATCTAATGAGCTAGTACCATCAGGAAAATCAAGGAATGGGGATGTCAGGACTTACATTAAAGGAAAGCAGAGTTCAAACGCCGAAAGTCCTGTTGGCGCCATTTAAAGATCGAGCTAACTCAACAGAGGCAGTAATGAAGCAGCAAGGAGTTTTAGTACAGAGCAGGGGGATTAGGGCGCATCAACGAAGATCTTGAGCTCTAAATCAGGGGTTTAAAGAGGCAAAGCATCATTTTGAAGACCCTGAGGATCGATCTGGAGATCCTGAACATTAATAAGAGGTAATATCAAGGTTTACTTATCAGCAGGATGTTTTCCCATAAAGCACAGGTTTCCCATACAGTCTTGATTATGCGCCATGTCCCTGAAGGAGTTTTCCACCCCATCTATAGTTCAAAACAATCTAACTTCTATGAGGCAGACCTCTCAGCAGTTTCTTTCATTTTGTTCAAATCACCCGGAGTACTATAGCCAAAAGGTCCAATCATATCCAAAGCATATCTTTCTTTCACCAGGAAGGTGACAAAGATTAAATATACAACATGTCAAGCAGAATGGGTCTCAGCCCTGCTTTAATTGTTGGGTTTAAATGTAACATTTAATATTCACTTACCTCCTCAGTCGATCCTCTGTGTCTCTTCTTCTATAAATCACAGAAGGATATCATTGTAATGGTTGTTGATGAGATATCAGAGAAATGCAAGCATTTTCCTCTTGAGGCAAGTTCTCTGTGTAATACTGTAAGATAGGCTGAGAGTCGATGTATTCAGATTGAATGTTCAAGCTGTGGGCAGTGTTGTACCTGATTGGTGTTGTTTTCAATATGACAAGCATTTTTCTTTGGATCTTGATCTAAAGCAAATGGTGATGTTTTCCCTTTCTCTGTATTTGTGATTAACTTGTTTTCATTCCCACATTTTTCTGCGGGCAGGCATCAAAAGTTTAACATAGGATTCACCCTTGTTAGGTCCCCTATGTTCCTACTCTCCATGCCTTCAATGTTTTCTGCTTAATGTTTATCTATTAATTGATTTCATTGATTTAACCAGTATAGTGGATGATGTTGCCTGCTTACTGATGTCTGGATTAATGTTATCTGTTATTAGATGTTCTTGTTAAGATTTTAATGGAATGTGTTGAGAACACTGGGAGGTCTAGAACCCTATATCTGCCTCACTAGGATCTTTCCATTCCCTTTAAGCCTTTTCAAGTTCCCTTGTGCTGCCTCTGATTTTGTCCAACCAGGCCTAGAGTTAAATGACCTCTGGCCTGATCTATAGACAGAACTGGATGGCTCTCCCCCTCTCATTTTCATCTTTAATGTTCCATTCCACCAATCAGCCTTTAAGATCCAAATGCTCTAGATGACTAGCCCAACAAAAGCTTGCACATTGAACACAAGTAAATCCTTTCTTGACTCCATTGCCCAATGGCTTTGATGTTCTCTGAGTTATCTATCTCTGCCTAAGCTTCTCTCTTGCTCATCCTTGTCTTATATTGGCCCTTCTTTTCCTGATTCCCTCCAACCAAACACAAACAATCAAATAAACAACCTCGAGCCTATAACTAGCCTAAAATCTTATACTTTAAGCCTCAAAGACTCATCCTTTGGCTTCATAGAGAGATGCCTCTCTGGACATAGGAGGGCTAGATCCTAAGGTCTGAAAGTGGTTCTATGTTGTCTCATCTTTTGGTCTTTGTCAACCTGGCCAAAACATGGGAACCCCAACATAATGGCGACTCCGCTGGGGAGTTCTGAGTATATTTCACCTTAAAAATCCGTAAAAACCTCAGAAACTTGGAACTCTGGTTAGGTTGACAGTAAGTCACCCCTTTCTTGGATCAATCTCCATTATTGAATATCCACCATACTCTTAGACAGAGCCTGGAAAGGGCCAGGTAGCCTCCAGATCTCATCCTCTATTCAGAGGTGACATATCTGGTAAATTCCCTCCCAGTCTATCTCTGATTGGAGCTTGTTGTTTTAGAAGATATTCCTGAAAAGTGATAGTGCCTGAGCACTGTGGTGGACAGTGCACTCCCTAGAAACATTCTAAACCCTCCACCTGGCGACTCCATTGTTCCTAAACGTTAAAAGACTCCACTGGTGATCAGTAGGCCTGCTGATTATCTTGGTGTCACAATCAGACTCCACTGGGAGACCAGTCCTGAAACATAATGAAGACTCCACTGGGAGGCCAGTTCCTGAGACAACATTGACCACAGTAGAAGTAACAAGTAGGGTTAAGCTACTTGGCTTATAAACAACATTCTGGCTTTCAGAACCATTCATACAAGAGCTTATCCCAACCCTGACCCACCGGAAATAGTTGAAAATCCAGAGAGTATCCTCAGAAGAGCTCCCACACTAAGCAGACCAACTATTTCCAGTCACATTCATAGAGCTAATTCTGCACCAGAAGATCTTGCAGCTCTATTAGACCCTTTCTTCGACCTAGACCTTCAAAACAGATTACCTAGAACTAGGTCATTCAGTGTTTCAGACCAGCGAGACCCTAGGGACAGTGAGACCCCTCCTTCCACACCACCTCATCTTCACTTCCTCCAAAACTTGGGGCTCTCTCACGCTAGATCTGCTCAACAGACTTCTGTTGGTCCAAACATCCCTGTCATCCAAATACCAGCTGCTCAATCCAACCCTATACCTCATCAGAACATCAGCATGGTAGCCTGGTATGCACCTCTAGCCCTACCTCAGCCCCTACTACCCTTACCAAATGATTATCAATCAAAAATCCCGCACTTCCCTGCTAAAGAGACTACAACAACACAACAACATGTAGATAAAATGGAGGACTCTTTTGACTATATGGAAATTGATGATGAAACAATCAAAATGAGAATTTTTGCGCAAAGCCTGGGGGGAGAGGTTAAAAAGTGGATTAAAAATCTACCTGCTGGTAGTATCCAAGATCTCCCTGCTTTATACCAGCCTTTCATCAACAAATGGGAAACTAGGGCAAACCCTCGCCAGCTCCTAGCAGAATACATGTCCCTTAAGAGAAACGTAGGAGAGAGTGTTCACAATTACACCACTAGATTCAATAGCATTTACAATGCTCTCCTCCCACACATGAAACCTCCACAAGGTATGGCCCTAGCAAAATACCCTGAGGGGTTTGATGCTGACATGGCTTATGAGCTCAGGGATAAAGAGTACACCACCTTGGAGGACATGCAGAAAGGAGCTGTGAACATAGAGGCAAATCTGATTGAGAAAAAAGCAAAACTGAGATCCGAGAGGAGGGTAACATACAAGGATGACCATGTAGCCTCCACATCTGATCCAAATATTGACAGACTGTCTAAAAATGTGGACAAGCTATACCAAATGATGGAGAAAATGGTTGTCACTCAGAACAGGAACCAAAACCCAAACCAAAACATTAGAAGAAAAAATGCTGCTCCCAACAGGCAAAGAGAATCAGACCAACAAATTATTCCCCCTTTCCAAAACTTTCTAGATGAGGATGAGGGAATCATAGAAGAGTCTGAAGGGAATGTGATAAACATGTTTGAAACAAAAGACTCAATCCATAACTGTGATTCAGAGGGAGACCAGCCCTTGTCCACATATGGGGATGAGGAATGGTTGGAAACTGAGGATTACAGATTAGGATTTGAAGATACCATGTTACAGGTCAGAGAACCATACGAACTTCGGAGAAAAAGGAGTCAAGAAAACCTCAAAGCTAAGACTCCTGAGGTAACCATCAAGAAAAGGCCTGAAAAATATTCTAAAGTAACTGCTGTGAACAACAATTCAGCAGCCAAGAGTTCTGAGAGTAACAAAGAAAAGAACAACCAAAACATGGAAAAACAGGGTCAACAAACCAGTAGCACTAGCACCTCAGTTAGTGCTCCTGATAAAACTGTTTCTACACATGTACATAATGAGAAATCACAAACTGATTCAGCTACTAAGGTAGTAGAAAATAAAACAGATTTGAACATTCCCAAGAGCCAATCCATTTTCAATTTGGAAAGTGAGATTGCAAAAATCAAAATCTCTGTACCATTATCTGAGCTGGCCACTCAGGATGTGTATAAAAGCCAGATTTTGAAAGCATTAAATCTGAGTGTAAATAATGACACTGTAAATTTGAGTGATGATCAGCCTGCCCTCTTATTTGGTCCCAAAATTGAGGGGAAATATCAGGAAGGGGTAGTGCCTCCTTTCTATATCAGTCTCAACATTCATGATAAGATCCTTGACAATGCAATGCATGATTCAGGAGCATCACACAACTTAATGCCCAAGGTAGTGATGGAAAGACTAGGTCTAGAGGTAACCAGACCCTACAAAGACGTATACTCATTTGACTCTAGCAGAGTAAAATTCCTTGGCCTGATCAAAGACCTGTGTGTGAGCCTGACCCAAATCCCTGCTAAATGTATGGTCATGGATGTTGTGGTGGCAGATGTGCCACCCAAGTATGGCATGTTATTATCAAGATCATGGGGAGCCAAACTGCAAGGAATATTGCAGATGGATGGCTCATATGCCACAGTCCCTATATTTGGCCAGCCTAGAAGACTGTATAGAGAAACCCAGATGAAATTCTTAATCAGCAGCCCCGAGAAGCCTAAGAACTCCCCTTTATACTCTATACACACCGATCTGGACTCTTTCATCTTGTACAATGATCAATCCTTAGAGGAGCCAGAATCTGAAAATAGAAGTGCAAATGGAGAGGCTGTGAATACAGACCTGAGTGTTAGTATGAATCCTTTGTCGAAGTGTATGAAAAAGGACCTCTTTAGCTACGCATAACTAATAGCCCTAACAACAAAAGTGGCTGCTAATATCTTCAGATTTGCGGTTAGTAGAACAAGAAAAGAGCTGCAAACAACCAGATCTATGCATGAAAAGACATTAAGCAGTAAAAACAAGGGTTTGCTCCATATACCAATAGACAAGACGAGAACAATTTTTGAAAGAATTTT
Organism: Pinus albicaulis; assembly: GCA_034641835.2. Classification (NCBI taxonomy): domain Eukaryota; kingdom Viridiplantae; phylum Streptophyta; class Pinopsida; order Pinales; family Pinaceae; genus Pinus; species Pinus albicaulis. Next base: position 763,790,699 of record CM076571.1, on the reverse strand, counting down.
TGTATTAATGGGGCACCTGGGAGGAAAACAAGAAGGAGTATCCAATTCCCCTCAGTGGGATGGGTTCTTGGAAGTCCTCAGCACTTCCGATCTAAGATTTCTCTCTCTAGTTGATGTAGAAAACCCAATGCAAAGAGTAGAGCTCAATGGGAGCAAATGGTGGAGATATGTGACCAAGTGTATAGATCCCGAGTGATCTAATAGGCAACAAAAGGTGAAGAATGATGGGAAAAACCCTCCTATTTATAACAAAATATTGGGTCATTCTAGATCTTGGTGCATGATTAAAATAATGTTAACCAAATCTAGATCCACCTTTTATGGAATGTTTTATTATATTTGTTGGAGGGAAAAGGTATTTGACTTGGGTCAAATCCCTTGATTAGTCAAAAATAAATAAATAAATGATTTATTTATCTTTTTAAGGAAGTGGTTGGAAGATAATCAAATAAATAATGATTTATTTAATTATTTAAGGAAGTGGTTGAAAGATAATCAAATAAATAATGATTTATTTAATTATTTGTGAGTGATTTGGTCATATTTAACAAGGAATATTATCTAAATAAGATTTAAATAATTATTCCTAGAAAATAATAAGATAAATAAAGGTTTATCTAATTAATTTCTTTGTTTTTTGGGTTAAACATGACTGGGAATAATAATTAAATTATGGTTTAATTAATTATTCTATGAGGAAAATCAAAAAAATATAGGTTTGTTTAATATTGCCTTTTGGGGTTTCCTGTTTGGACCATAAACAACCTAATAAATGTGGTTTATTAAGTTATTTAACATAGTGAAGGCAATTTTACTTAGGGTAAAATTGGTCTTACATGGTGTACTTGGGTCCATCTAATGATAATAGGTTAGATAACCAAAAAATGGTGTAACAGATTGCCCCCCAGCGTGCGAGTGTCAGGAGCAAATCATATGACCAAAGTACATTGTAAGAACTCAATCACCAGACAACAAAAGGGAAGTCAGAGAGAGAAATGCAAGGTAGATAGTGTGCTGAAGAACTAGACCCTGAGGAGACGAGACTCACAGGTGCAACAAGTCTCCTTTTATGAGAGGGTACTTGTGCTAAAGGCGGTGGGGGAGGCATACCTATGCCCGCCGAGACAAAGTACAAAAGAATAGTGTGTCCAGTAAACAAGGGACCGAACCATAGAGTACAACCGGCATGAGCCTGAGAAAAATACAATGAGGAATCCCACATACATGCTGTGCCTGGGATAACAGCCAGGACTGGTACAATAATATCTGAGTACATGAGATTAATACAACCCAAATGCCCCCCTGTAAATGGGGAAGGGCTCACAAAATCTGACTGATACATGCAAATCAAAGAGGCGGTGCAAGTGGCTAAGGCCAACATCATCAAATATCTGGAGCTGCATCAAAGGCTGCAAGGAAGAGGACATCCGGGCATGTGGGGGGCTACCTGCAGGGCCACCCCCTCATGAGGGTTGAGACATCTCACACACACCCGGGAATCATCAAGAGCTACTGCTGTATCACTGAACCATCAAGTATACATATCTCGGTCATGCTGAAAGGAGCTAGAGAAACAATCAAGTCAAAGGGAAATGGGAGATCCCTTTGCCTGATCCGAGGCACCGAACAAGAGTGGAAGCTGGAACCAAGGTACACCGCACTCTAGACCTGGCTTCTGGAATGAATGAGATGATGTCGACAGAAGGAGGTCTGCCATAGGTGAGGCAATGAGAGATCCTCAACTAAGGCACGAGAGAAAATAGTAGAGCGACGGACAGACTGACACTAATGATGAGAGTGAAATGGAAAGGACTGAGTAGCGAATGGACAACTTCCCTTGTTAGAGCATAAAGGGCATGAATGACATGGCAGCGACTGACACAATATCATAAGGGATAGGGGATAGTGGGACTGAAGGCCATAATGTGCGACACAAGAGAGAAACCAAGCAATGAATGGTGGAGGGCTATAGCGGGGTACAAAGGGACTCGGGATAGACTCCATGAATGCGATGATGACTCAACTTGGATGCTCTAAACAAGGGTGCCTTGATGGTGCTGCCACACAGTGAAGGCCCAATGGGGGACCAAGAAAACATGAGTACAAGATGGTAACTCATGATGGAAATCGACACGAACAAAGACAAGTAAGGAGGCAAAATGGTGCCCCAAGTACAAGTGTTGTAAGTGAGGAAGTTCGATTTGAAGGAGAGGTGAAGTGATCCTTCTTGGACAAAATAGGTCTTGGCAGAGGATGAAATTACAAAAAAAATGTTGGCTATATAACAGAACATAAAACACGCATCTCAGAAGGGAAATGCTAAGGGTAATATTTCTTAAGATAGAGTTCATTTGCGAGGATTAGGAAGAGGATTGCCTTCAAAGTCCTCTAAAAGGTATGCCCCCTTACCAAGATCCTTACTGATGACGTAAGGGCCTTGTTGTGTAACCAGCTTCAAAAATAGAAGAAAAGAGATAGAAACGCCTTAGAAATAAGCCACTTCGAGGGGGCAACCTCCAATACATTACATAAATGAACAATTCTTGGATGATACAAATGAACAAAACCTCCTTCTATATATAGGAGTCCATGGGGCCACAATATAATCCTAGTGGGGCCATAATGTAATCCTAACCGACCTAACAATAATAATGTAAGGGCACAATAATAAAAATATGGGGGTTACAGGGGTACAACAATAACAATAATTGGGGCTACACTAACATAATAAGGGACTACACTATTAATATAGGGACTTAACATGCCCCTCTCCTTCAAACAAGTGTTGTCCTCAACGCTTGATTATTTCTTGATGCTTCTCTATAAAATTCTCATCCTCCCATGTGAAATATTTTACAGGAAAGTTCTTCCACTTGCTGAGATACTCTGAAATTGATCGTACTTGTTGAGTTCTTGTTTCTATGACTTCTTCATAACTTCTTTCGATGTGATGTTGATCTTCATGTTGTTTCATTAGATTCTGCACCAAAGTTGGGTTATCCTTTGAGAGTTGGAGAACTTGTTGTTGATGCTCGATGTGATCTTCCATTAATTTATCATCCATATTTTCTATTATTTGATCCTTCGAACCATCCAACTTAGCCTCCATTTCTTCTTTTAAACCATCTATTTCATCTTCAATTTCTCTTCGTAAGATTGAAACTTGTTGCACTTGGTACCGCAATTTTGATATCTCATACTGCAACTCTTCCTCTTCATGCGTCATAGTATAGATTTTTAAGGGATTAATGCGTATGGAATAATTTTTTTGAGGCATTATAGAACCCAATACTGATAAAAATTCTAAAATATGCCCTTGGAATCAATTCAAATTGATTCTTCAAACAAGACTTATGCAATTCGGAAAAATACACACCCTTTTCTTGCTTTTGAGGAGCTCGATATTGAAATTGTATTATCTCTGTGATTGCAAATCTTCAATATCTAAAATTAATCACTAAAGTAGCCCTTTGAATTCTCTTTTGAATTTCACAGATCTGACCTAATTTGGATTCTCCAAGACAAATTTGTGTCCAATCTCCCGCAATGACCTAATTCTGAACTGGTTCCATAGAGCGAACTTGTACGACTTGCCACGTGTCACTGTTTTGTCCTTTGTCTCTGAAATTGATATCCAAGAAACTACAGTCTGTGTACTTGTGACCAATTTTTACGGAACTCAAATCCACTTCCCAGAGAGAGAGTTATTGAACTTTTCCCACGATCACCTCTTTGAGATGAAATTCAGGAGCCTGAAAAAGCACTACCTTCCACAGATCATATCTCCAAAAATATTTCGAACCAAGATCTGAAATTTTTTGACCACTTTCCTCAGGATTTCAGCTTTGCACCATATGAATTTCAGATTCTGAACCTTCGTAGAAAAAAATTTATAGCGAAAATTCCACGATGACCTGTTTAGGAGCCTGAAAAAATACCTAACTTCCACAGATGATATCTCCGCAAATATTACGAACCAAGCTCTGAAATGTTTAGACAATCTTCCTCCAGATTTCAGCTTCGCACCCTAAAAATTTCAGCTTCTGAAACTTTGTAGAAAAAATGTTATAGCGAAAATTCCACAATGACCTGTTTGGAGCAGCGAAACCCTAGAATCCCAAGCTTTGATACCAAATGTTGTGTAACCAGCTCCAAAAAGAGAAGAAAAGAGATATCAACGCCTTAGAAATGAGCCACTTAGAGGGGGCAACCTCCAATACATTACATAAATGAACAATTCCTGGATGATACAAATGAACAAAACCTCCTTCTATATATAGGAGTCCATGGGGCCACAATATAATCCTAGTGGGGCCACAATGTAATCCTAGCCGACCTAACAATAATAATGTAAGGGCACAATAATAACAATATGGGGGTTACAGGGGTACAATAATAACAATAAGGGGGGCTACACTAACATAATAAGGGGCTACACTATTAATATAGGGGCTTAACATGCCCCTCTCCTTCAAACAAGTGTTGTCCTCAACGCTTGATTATTTCTTGATGCTTCTGTATAAAATTCTCATCCTCCCATGTGAAATCTTCTACAGGAAAGTTCTTCCATTTTCTGAGATACTCTAAAATTGATCGTACTTGTCGATTTCTTGTTTCTATGACTACTTCATAACTTCTTTCGATGTCATGTTGATCTTCCTGTTGTTTCATTAGATTCTGCACCAAAGTTGGGTTATCCTTTGAGAGTTGGAGAACTTGTTGTTGATGCTTGATGTGATCTTCCACTAATTTATCATCCGTATTTGCTATTATTTTATCCTTCAAACCATCCAACTTAGCCTCCATTTCTGATTTTAAACCATCTATTTCATCTTCAATTGCTCTTCGTAAGATCGAAACTTGTTGCACTTGGTACCGTAATTTTGATATCTCATACTGCAACTCTTCCTCTTCATGCGTCATAGTATAGCTTTTTGAGGGATTAATGGGTATTGAATTACTTTTAGGAGGCATTTCAGAACCCAATACTGAAATATATGCTCAATAGGCCCTTGGAATCACTTCAAACTGATTTTTCAAACAAGATTTATGTAATTCGGAAAACAAAATACACACCTTTTTCTTGCTTTTGAGGAGCTCGATATTGAAATTGGATTATCTCTGCTATTGTAGCACTTCAAGATTTTAATTTCAGTACCAATGTATCCCTCTGAATTATATTTTTAATGCCACTGGTCTGACCTGATTTGGATTCTCCAAGACAAATTTGTGTTCACTCTCCCAAAATGACCTAATTTTGGACTAGTTCAGTAGAGAAAACTTGTAGGACTTGCCACGTGTCACTTTTTCGTCATTTGTCTCTGACATTGATAGCCAAGAAACTAAAGTCCATTTACTTGCGATCAATTTTTACGGCACTCCAATCCGATGCCCAGAGAGAGAGTTATTGAACTTTTCCCACGATCACCTCTTTGAGATGCAATTCTGGAGCCTGAAAAAGCACTACCTTCCACAGATCATATCTCCGAAAATATTGCGAACCAAGCTCTGAAATTTTTTGAAGAATTTCCTCAGGATTTCAGCTTCACACCATATGAATTTCAGATTCTGAACCTTCGTAGAAAAAATTTTATAGCGAAAATTCCACGATGAACTGTTTAGGAGCTTGAAAAAATACCTAACTTCCACAGATGATATCTCCACAAATATTGCGAACCAAGATCTGAAATTTTTAGACAACCTTCCTCAGGATTTCAGCTTCGCACCCTAAGAATTTCAGCTTTTGAAACTTCGTAGAAAAAAAATTATAGCGAAAATGCCACGATGACCTGTTTGGAGCAGCGAAACCCTAGAATCCCAAGCTCTGATACCAAATGTTGTGTAACCAGCTTCAAAAATAGAAGAAAAGAGATATAAACGCCTTAGAAATAAGCCACTTCGAGGGGGAAACCTCCAATACATTACATAAATGAACAATTCCTGGATGATACAAATGAACAAAACCTCCTTCTATATATAGGAGTCCATGGGGCCATAATATAATCCTAGTGGGGCCACAATGTAATCCTAGCCGACCTAACAATAATAATGTGAGGGCACAATAATAACAATATGGGGGTTACAGGGGTACAATAATAACAATAAGGGGGGCTACACTAACATAATAAGGGGCTACACTATTAATATAGGGGCTTAACAGGCCTAGCCATAATGAGTCAAACTTCCCGTGACCAAGGACATCATGGGCTTGGTCATATACTAGAACAAGGTCACCTTGGTGAAAAGGACGAGGCTGGACTTTTTGGTCATATTGAGCTTTGGTGCATTTCTTGGCCACTTCCATGGTTTGAAACGCAACACGGCGGTCTTCAAAGGCACGCTCAAGCATGATAAGTCGTTGTTCTAGAGGTTGGGTGTCAGGGAGAAGTTTAACAGCCAGATGAAGGGAAGGGATTTCACACTCGATTGGTAAGACAACCTCCTCTCCAAAAACGAGGTGAGGAGGGTTATGGTTGAGGGGTATAGGTGCCCCCGAGCATGGTGTGGTCATGCCGAAATGTATTTAGAAAAATGGGAATCTAAACACATTTAAATGATGTGGTTTGCCATTTGTTCTCGTTATGGTTATGCAGTTTGAGAAAGGGAATGGAGGATTACCAATCTCTTTTGGTACTGCATATAGGGATCAAATGGATTCTAAGTTTCCGAGTTGGCATACCTGGTGTCACTATCCCAAAAAGAGGATTTGGAGATAATGAACTGATGCTCTCGTAGAAAAGCTATAGGTTGGTCAACAATAATGTCTAAGAGACTGGGTTGCTGATGTAAGATGAGGAAACGATAAGGGGTATCATCCCTAGAGTGATCTGAAGTGATATGGGACTCTAGAGGTTCTTCTAAATGTGGAAGAATACTGGGACTAAAGTCAACACGACCAGATACACTAGGAGAGTTGTGGATAATTGCTTCTCTTGGTCTCTCAAATGTGGGTGCCCCCTTACCCAAACATGGGGTTTCAATGTAATGGCCACAAGGTGGATGTGGTGTGAACGCATGGGTTCGATGTAAGGGCGAATAGATAAAGTCAGGGGTGGGTATTTTTTCCATAATGTTGTCATCGTGATAGAAGATGGGGTGATTGGTGGAAGAAAGACCACCTCACGTGGTGAAGCGACCTGAATCATCATCATGAGAAGAGAGGTTCACATGCACATCGTCACAAGGGGTGACCGAAGAGTAAGTAGATAAAGGATCTACCGATGTTGAGCCCAAGATGATCGCTGAAGGAAGGTCAAGAAAAACAACAAGGAAGGATTCAGATGGAATGTTCCCTGAGGGTCTCATGGATGATGATAGGTAGAAAATGCTGGACGAAGGCTCCGTCATCTCGACATCAGGAGGGGGAATGTCAATGGGAGCAGTCATATCTGGTAGCTCTGCTGAAGCAGAATGCGCAAATAGGGGAGAGGTGGACTCATTGCGCTTGGCCTCGAATTGGTGGACCGCGGCTAGAGAGGGGCGAAAATCCTCGAGGCGGGGACAAAGGTGGGTGTAATGGCCATGGTGATCACACAAAGCACAGGGGTGTTTGGTGTGAATAGTCTTTGGGTTCTTGATTGCGGTCGCGGAAGGAATAGAGGCTTCTGGGACCGTGGACTCAGGTAACGCGACATTAACCATGGGCTTGAGATGAAGAAATTCAGGACAGGTATGGGTGGCGTGGCCGACAATGTCACACAAAGCACACTGGATGGTATGCTTTGGAGGCCGAGGAGGGGCAAGTTTTGTCGAGGTAGCCTTATCCTTTGATGCCCCCTTGCAAGCTTTACCCTTCTTACCCGAAGCGGTCGCAACAGGAGGTGGTTCCTGTTGAGGTAACTGAGGCACTATTGCAGTGGGCGAAGTCATGGGGACCGGTTGAACCGGGGTCAAAGCAATATAAGGTTTGGGTTGACCAGGCATGGTTGCTGCTGGAGGATCATGGTACCAGACGGGAATCCCAAGGGTCAAGTTAGGAAGAGAGAGGGTAGCCATGACTGGTACCGTGTACACTCCTGGTGGGGGAGCTAGGAACGGTATCTGACTAGAGGGGTAATGGCCAGGTGGGACGGCTCCTAAATGGATAAGGCTTGGAGGAACCATGCCAGGAGGATAAAGAGGCTCATGACTACCAGCTGCAGGTGAAGGGCTAGGAGCAAGTTGCGGAGAGCGCGGTTGCTGACTAGTCGAAGCAGGTTGCGTGAGAGCAGCCCGAGACGATTACATCATGCAAACATTCAATGAGCTGGGGTCAGAGACAGGAGGAGGAGGAAGACCAGGGAAGGTCCCAAGCAAAGAGGAATCTTTGTAGACGCCGGGGGAGACACTGGTCAAGGAGTCGACGGTTTGCTTGTTGGCTACAGAAGAGATGGTCGTCTCAGGTGAGGTCGGAGATTTTGGCTCATGATATCTCAACTGGTCAATGGTGACTATCTTTCCATTATGGGGGAAAGACATCTTGCGGAAAACCGCGGATGGGACAGCAGACATAGCATAGGTGTAGCTTCACCCCAATAGAATGTTGTAGTCTAGCGGGGCGTCTATGACTTCGACGTCAACGCAAACAGTCTTACCAGCGAGGGTGATAGGACAATTACGGAAGAGGCCAATGGGCTGGGAGGCGTGGCCATCCCACGCTCGAAGGGTGATCGTGGAAGGGGCCAACTCAGGAGATCCGAGTTGCTTCCAAACCGAAGCAGACATCACACAAGTGGATGCCCCCTCATCAATTATACACCGAGAAACGTTGGCGTTCCGGATTTTGACTGGGATTTGGAAGGCGACGGAAGCAGGAAGAGGAGGGTGCTCTGATTGATGGGCATCGAAAACAATCATTTGGTAATCAGCAGGATCTACAGCGCCCACGGCAGATAGTAGAGCCTTCTTTTAGGAAGGGCATGACTGGAGGAGTTCCAGTGTGGAAATGGCAGCAGGAGATTGCGCCAAATCATCTACTATGCTATACGAGTGAGCAGCTCAACCGGAAGCAGCGTTTCGACGTAATGGTCCCTTAGGAATCTTCGTATGAACCTCAAATTTGGGTTGAGGGATATGTAAGGGGCCATTCGGTGTCGAAAGAGGCTTTGTAGAACCTGAAGAAGGAGGCTCAGAGGCAGACTGAGCAGGAGGCTTGGGGTACTGGCGAGACCGAGTTTGAAGGTGAAGGTGGACGGTCGGGGAAGGATCGGAGTTCATCATGAGGATCTGGTAATTGGAGGAACCAGAATGGGAAGGTTGAGGGGCCACCTGTCCGTCAGGTGGTTGGGTAGCCATGAATCCCTGCTATGCATCCACCTGCTCATGAGGGGGCGGTGACTGCTGTTGCAGGGGTTGAGAAGGAGGCGAAAGCGCATATGTTGGAGGAGCTGGCGCACCAGGCTACAGATAAGGGTAATGGTTAGGTTGGGAAACATTGAGGTAAGCAAGAGGTTGGGCAAAAGGATGAGGCATGCCTTATCCTAGCTGCGTGTTACTGGGAGGGGGAGAAGTGCAGGAAGTGGTGCCCCCTCCCCCAGGAAAACCATAGCTCATGAGAGGTTGAGCGGATGGATGAGAGATAGATCCATCGATACTGTCGGCGGCATGAGGTGCCCCCGATGTATGGGCATCACCGGGTCTGGGGAGATCAGGTAGGACAGTAGGATCATAACCGGTCTGAGCATAGATTAGGTCCTACTTTAACGCCATTTGGAGGGCATCTTCTTCGGTTTGAGGAAAATAAAATGCAACATCTTTCCCGATAGGGGACAAGAGAGATCTAAGGAACCAGTCCATGTAGACATGGTCTTCGAAGGTAGGAGATTGACATAGGCTCCATCTTCTTCGCCATTCCTGGACATGGGTAGAAAGGCGGGTCGAAGAGGTTTTCTTGAAGGAAGTCAAGAGTTCGATACCAGTGTCATAACGAAGGGGAAGCTGGAAGTAAGATAAAAAATCCCGGGCAAGAGTTGCAAAGGTGGTATGGGAGGAAGTGGGTTGATCAACATACCACTTAGAAGCTTCTCCTGTAAGCGTGCGTTGGAACAATCTAAGACGAACAGAGTCATCGGTAATGGAGGTAGATGAACACCACATGTGGAAAGATCGAACATGATTTGAAGGATCTTCTCCAGCACGGCCTTCAAACTTTGGGATGTCGGAAGGGAGCTTTGTCGGCATAGCAGGCCAACTAGCGTCATGGTGTATAGGGTCGTTGATCAACCGGTCCAAATCGGGGAGGCTGAGGCCTGCCAAGAAGGGGAGCAAGGGTGCAGCCGAGGTAGTTCCTGTGGTGGTTCCGCTAGTAGTAGGGCCAACATTAGGGCCGGGAGAACCGCTAGCGTTAGGCCCTGGACCAGACATAGTGAAGGTTAAAGGGGGGGAACCAGGAGGAGAAGGAGAACCTGATGAATCAGGACAGGAGTCGGAGTGCGGACTCGAAGGAGGACTGGCTCGACGACGGCGGGGAGGAGCATGTCGATCAACCGGAAACTGAGGGTGAAGGCCAAGAAGTCTCCGGGAAAGGCGCCTTGGGGGCGTAATGATGACAGGAAGAAGGAAACCGACAAGGGCAGAAAGGGACAAAATCAAGAGAGGTCAGGGGCAGACAAGGTGCAGTGACAATTGATTTTAGAGTCTTTGCCAGGCGGTGTTAACCAGGCGCTTCTTCACTTAGGGTCAGTGTGTGGTGTGCGTTAATTTTAATTTTTAAACCCTTTTCATTTTGAGAGCAAGAAAAAGTGTGCTGCGTAACTGAAAAGAAATCTGCAGAGAACAGTATATAATGCTGAAATAACAGAACATTTAACAGCTAACCATGCATCAATCTATCCCAAAAAGGCGGGTCTCTCAAAACTACTCTAAAAGAGGGCAAAAATCTAGTCAAAACACACATAAAAAGAGGCCAATAGATCAAGGGTCAAAAGGGACAGGGATCTAAAGGATAAAGTTGCGGAAAAGAGGTGCAGATCACAGCCAAGAGACAGAGGCAAGGTGGCTGGAAAAAGGAAGGTGATCAGCAAAAAGCAGAGGGGGCAAGGAGGAGGCCCTAAAAGTAGATCCAAACAAATCTTCAGGAGGGGATTTGAGAGGTAGAAGAGCTGATTACAATGGATCTGAAAGGGAGGTAACATATCTAGAAAAAAAAGGAGGCTGAAGCTCTGAAAAATAGACGGCTGAAATAGCTAAAAATCTTCCACCAAAAGTGGAGGGTACTAAAGCCCTAGGGGGATAGGTTCCCACTTAGATGAGTAAAAACATATTAGAACTTGGTCAAAGCGGGCTGAGACAGAGGCTAGAAGACCCTGACAGAAGCTGCAGTAAAACCCAGAAAAATTGTAGAAAAATCACTGAAAAAATTGGCAGGTCGCAGGTTCTGACCTATTTTTAGTGCAGGTCGCAGAAAAGTGCGACCTAGAAATCCAGGTCGCAGGTTATGGGCCAAAAAGTGTGACCCCCCGTTCTGGTTGTCTCGGCGGCATATTTTCAAAAAAGTTGTCGTCTCAGTTGCGGCTGGTCTCGCTTACCTGCGCAATAGGGCCAGAAACACACGGAAGTTAGAAATTTTGATGTTTTAGGGTTTTATGTGAGAAAAACAACATAAAAATAGGAAAAATAAACAACTGAAAAGAAACCCTAGGGTCTGAAGTAGCTGGATATGCAGGAATATGAAAAACGACAGCGGTCGTAATTTAAAACCCGTGTGGAGTCGCCATTTGTTAGTATGAATCCTTTGTCGAAGTGTACGAAAAAGGACCACTTTAGCTACGCATAACTAATAGCCCTAACAACAAAAGTGGCTGCTAATATCTTTAGATTTGCGGTTAGTAGAACAAGAAAAGAGCTCCAAACAACCAGATCTATGCATGAAAAGACATTAAGCAGTAAAAACAAGGGTTTGCTCCATATACAAATAGACAAGACAAGAACAATTTTTGAAAGAATTTTTGTATTAATGGGGCACCTGGGAGGAAAACAAGAAGGAGTATCCAATTCCCCTCAGTGGGATGGGTTCTTGGAAGTCCTCAGCACTTCAGATCTAAGATTTCTCTCTCTAGTTGATGTAGAAAACCCAATGCAAAGAGTAGAGCTCAATGGGAGCAAATGATGGAGATAGGTGACCAAGTGTATAGATCCAGAGTGATCTAATAGGCAACAAAAGGTGAAGAATGATAGGAAAAACCCTCCTATTTATAACAAAATATTGGGTCATTCTAGATCTTGGTGCATGATTAAATAATGTTAACCAAATCTAGATCCACCTTTTATGGAATATTTTATTATATTTGTTGGAGGGAAAAGGTATTTGACTTGGGTCAAATCCCTTGATTTGTCAAAAATAAATAAATAAATGATTTATTTATCTTTTTAAGGAAGCGGTTAGAAGATAATCAAATAAATAATGATTTATTTAATTATTTAGGGAAGTGGTTGAAAGATAATTAAATAAATAATGATTTATTTAATTATTTGTGGGTGATTTGGTCATATTTAACAAGGAATATTATCTAAATAAGGTTTAAATAATTATTCCTAGAAAATAATAAGATAAATAAAGGTTTATCTAATTAATTTGTTTGTTTTTGGGTTAAACATGACTGGGAATAATAATTAAATTATGGTTTAATTAATTATTCCATGAGGAAAATAAAAAAAATATAGGTTTGTTTAATATTTCCTTTTGGGGTTTCCTGTTTAGACCATAAACAACCTAATAAATGTGGTTTATTAAGTTATTTAACATGGTGAAGGCAATTTTACTTAGGGTAAAATTGGTCTTACATGGTGTACTTGGGTCCATCTAATGATAATAGGTTAGATGACCAAAAAATGGTGTAACACTGAGCATAATGGCCACCTTGGAAGAGATTGAGGAAGAAAACATCACTGAAGCCTGTAGGATACGCGGTGGACCTCTAGTTTGAAGTGAACAAGAAACAGAGGGTAAACAACTAACTGAATATTCCCCACAAACCCATGTGCCACATGAAGAAAAGAATGTTGAACAATCCACCGTAACACAAACTCAGAATGAGCCAGAAACACGATGCAATCAGCCTATTATTCATGCCCCTCCAACTGACACATCACGAGAAGAATTGAACCACCCACAGCCTAGCGTAGCCCCCATAACGCAGCATAATGGCGAACCCCTATGGGAAATGAATTTTGATGGGTCCTGTACTAGGAGAACTGCTGGAGCTGGGGCATGGCTACGAAACACAGAAAACAACTACGCAGAGAGCTTGGCTGTTAATCTGCATTTCAAATGTACAAATAATATTGCAAAATATGAAGCTCTCATCCTGCGCTTAAATCTGTTAAAAAATTTAGGAGCCCGCAGGATAACTGTCCTAGGAGATTCTGAGTTAGTGATCAAACAGGTGAATGGTGAGTACACAGCAAAACACCCTAGACTGAGGGCATATAGGAATGATGCCCTGGATATATTGAAAACCTTGCTGGAATACAAATTGGTGTTTGTTCCTAGGGGTCAAAACGCTATTGCCAACGGATTAGCTTGCCTGGCTAGTTCATATCCCAAGACCCCAGCTGACCAAAACATCATCATTCAAACTAAATTCAGACCTGCAGTGCCAGACAATGAAAAATACTGGCAGGTCTTTGAAGGAGACAAACAGATTGAAGATTTCCTGATGGGCAGAAATGAGTTTGAATTTTCTGATTCAGACTCATCTCTGATGACAGCTGCCCAAGTGAGGATTCCCCAGATGAACTAGAAACACCTTGTAGTATAGAAATAAATTCTTTTTCTGAAGAAACTGGAGATTCGGCCTTAAAATGTGAAAACGCAGGTAGAGAAGAAATGGAGGTGCTGCAAGCCAAAGACAAGAACATACCAAGAGGCTTAGCACCCTTAGAGGATCTTTTTTACTTTGACGATGTAGCAAAGAAGCCCACCATAGAACATGCGGAATCAGATATAGAAGAATGCAACATAGGCACTGAAGATAAGCCCAAAATGATAAAACTGGCTAAGTCTATACCTGCAAACATGAAGAAAAATTACGTTGACTTGTTTAAGGAATTCATTGATGTGTTTGCATGGAGCTATGAAGACTTAAAGGCCTATGACACCAACATCATACAACACAAGATACCACTAAAGGAAAATCAGAAATCTTTCAAACAAAAACTCCGTAGGATCAATCCAAAACAATTGCCTACAGTAGAGAAGGAAATTAAAAAGATGTATGAGGCAGGCATAATTGTCCCTGTAAGGTTTTCTGATTGGGTGTCAAACTTAGTGGCTACAAGGAATAAAACAGGGGAGATTAGACTGTGCATAGACTTCAGAAACCTCAATAGAGCCTCCCTGAAAGATAACTACCCTTTGCCTAGAATGGAGCATATCCTACAGAAGGTAGTGGGCTCTAAAAGAATCTACTTGCTTGATGGTTTTTCAGGATACAACCAAGTTCTGGTACTCCCAGAAGATCAACTCAAAACAGCTTTCACCACTCCATGGGGCACCTTCATGTATGTGAAAATGCCCTTTGGATTGATGAATGCTAGAGCTACCTTCCAGAGAGCAATGGATATTGCTTTCTCAGATGAGATTGGACACTTTATAGTTATCTACTTGGATGACTTAACTGTATTTTCTAAAACAGAAGAAGAACACTTAAAACATCTGAGGAAAGTTTTTGAAAAATGTAGAAGGTACGGTCTGTCCCTAAATCCTAAGAAGACTGTTTTTGGGCTACAAGAAGGTAAGCTTCTGGGCCACATCATATCTGAGAAAGGGATTAGGATAGACACCCAGAGAGTTGAGGGAATACTTCAAATTTCGCATCCAAGAAATATCAAGGAGTTACAATCCTTCATTGGGAAGATCGATTTCCTTAGAAGATTTATCCCCAATCTTGCTGAGCATCTTAGGAAAATGACTGAAATGCTAAAGAAAGATGCAGGAATCAAGTGGACTGTCGAAGCCAAAAAATCTTTTGAGTCAGTAAAGCTCGCACTCACCCAAGCCCCTGTCCTTATCAGCCCTGACTTCTCAAAAGATTTTCTGATCTTTTCATTTGCTTCCCCACACACAATAGCTGCAGTTTTGCTGCAGAAAAATTCAGAAGGTAATGAACAGCCTATAGCCTTATTCAGTAAAGCCTTAAGAGATGCACCCTTAAAGAGCAACATCATGGAAAAGCAGGCCTATGCCCTGATTAAGGCCTTAAAAGACTTTAGGGTGTACATTCTGCATTCTCACACCATTGCCTATGTGCCAAATATAGTGGTCAAAGATATGCTGTCCCAAGACCTAGATGGGAAAAGGGGCAAATGGATTGCTACAATTTTAGAATATGACATTGAAATCAAACCCACCAAGCTGATCAAAGGTCAAGGCCTGGCCCAATTGATGGCTGAATCTAATCTGCAGGCCCTTGATATTAACATGATGAATGCCCTGGATGAGCAGGAAGGATTGCCCCATCCAACTATTGAGGAGCAGTTTCAGAACTCTCCTTGGTACACTGATATCCTTTACGTGCTCACACACCTCAATGCCCCTCCAGAACTGTCCAAAACAAAGGCCAGATTTATAAAACTAAAAGCTAGAAATTACTGCATTTTGAATAAGAACCTATATTGGAAAAATCTGAATGGTCTTTTGCTGAAATGTCTATCTGAAACTGAAGTTGAAAAGATCAAACAAGAATTTCATGCTGGGGAGTGTGGAGGCCACCTGAGTTGGAAAACCACTGCAAATAAGATACTCAGGGCTGGTTACTATTGGCCTACACTCTTTAGTGATGTCAATAAAATGATTCTTGCCTGCCATAAATGTCAAATCTTTGAGGGCAAAAGAAAACTCCTTCCTCTCCCTTTGCAACCGATCACCATAGAAGGTCCCTTCATGCAATGGGGCCTAGACTTTATAGGAGAAATCCACCCTGCCTCCTCCGGACAGCATAAATGGATTTTAACAGCCACTGATTACTTCACGAAATGGATATAAGCTATACCCACTAGGAATGCCACTGACTCTGTCATCATTAGGTTCCTAGAAGACTTCATCCTATCTCGGTTTGGTTGTCCAAGGAAAATAATCACTGACAATGCTGCTGCTTTCGGATCCAAAATAATGATTGATTTCTGTCACAGGTACGGAATAGCACTTGGACATTCAACTGCCTATTACCCCCAGGGTAATGGCCTAGCTGAATCATCAAATAAAAGCCTGGTTACCATCATTAAGAAGCTGTTGGAAGAGAACAAAAGATCATGGCATAAAAAATTGATAAATGCCTAGTGGGCAGACCGGCTCACTACAAAGAAATCTATTGGCTTGTCACCCTTTCAGCTGGTTTATGGGACAGAAGCATTTTTTCCTACTAGCCTGGGGATACCGGTGGTAAATCTCGTCCAAGAAATCCAATCAGAAGAGGAAATCATGATAAGAAGAATTAATGAAATAATCCATCTTCAGTAGACGAGGGAATAGGTTTATAACAGAGCGGCCAGAGTTCAGGAAAGCATAAAAAGGTAGTTTGACAAAAGGACCAAAGCTTCAAATTTCAAAATTGGTGACAAGGTTCTAAAGTGGGATTCAAGGAGAGAAGACAAAGGAAAACATGGCAAATTTGACAGCTTGTGGCAAGGTCCATATATCATACAAGCCACTGTGGGTCCTAATGCGTTTTTTCTGCAAGAACTTGATGGCACAGAAATGTTTGGGGGTCCTGTCAATGGCAGGTTGCTCAAACATTACTTCAATTGATTTTCCATTTCTAGTTTCATCTCCATTGTACATACCATTGCAAGTTTTCATTTTCAGAACAAGAGAAAATGTTCCAAAAAAAAAAAGAATGAAAAGAGAGGTTCAGACAGGCTCAAAACATGAACCTTTGAAGTAAAAAGCATGGCTCAAACCTGATCAAAATCTGAGCCAAAGGAGGCAGAGCAGCTGATCCTAATATGCTCAAAATTTGGATTAGCAGTGAAAGAAGAACTAGCTCTAATATGCCCAAAGTCGGAGCTGAAACAAAGAAAAGAGGTGACTCAAATATGCTCAAAACCTGAGTCACAAAAAAGAAAGAAGGATGTTTCACAGTTGCAGAATTCCATGCCTTCACAGTTTTGTTTTTTTACAAGTTTCTGTCCAGCAAGTCAGACAATCCAATCCTGGCTTGGCTGTGTTTAAATTCCCTGTCTTAGAATGTAGGTGAAGAAACCTATTGGACAGTTTAATCCCAACAGGTAGTAGATTAGGTAGAGAAATAGATGAGGTCAACAGTCTAATCTGGCCTCATGGAGCAATAAGAGTAGATTTAGAATAGGTTTGTTTTTTGTTTTGCAAAATAAATAGAAAGGGTCTGCTAGTTCAAATGCACTCAAGGGAAAATGTAGGATTGTAGTTTGGGTAGGTAGATTGGTTGGGGAAATGTTTTTGCTGATGTTTATATCACACTGTGGCAGCTAAGATTGAAGAATAAAAATGGCTTATGACAGCAGGCATCTGGCCTACTCCAAAGATCACATCTAGTTTCTTGACTCCTTCAAGAAGAAGCCATCCCCATGTGGAGCCACTGTTAGCCCCCCTATAAAAATTTTGGCAAGCAAAATAGGGGGCTAAATTGTTCGTGAGTCTTCAAGGAATGAATTTCCCCTGAAAACACAGTCTCCTTGAAGCCTCCATGTGCCTTTTATCCTTTGATAAGTTCCCCTCTGCTGCTTCCTATCATAAAGCCTCTTTGTTTGGGAAGAAATGCCCAAAGGCCCTTTTTCCTCTTATTCCACCCCCAAGGAGCCTCCATTTTATCCCCCTTGTCTTCCCCTTCTTTTTCCCTTCTTACCCTTCAATTCCCCATAAAATTCCCTTTAAATTCCCCCCCTAGCCTTTGTTGACCTTCTTCCCCCTTTATCTCTCTATCGTTACCCTTCCCAACCTTCAAAATCCATTAAAACGGGCCAAAACCCATCCTCCGATCTTATGATAGAGCTAGCCCCTTTCCCATCAGCCCCAACCACTTCCCCACACATGACCCGGCGCTGGGACCAAGCGCTTAAGTCCCAAGCGCTAATCGCAATCGGAAGTCGGGCGGGTGCGAAAATCCTTTGTAAAAGCGAAAAGCTCCGACGCGATTGTTTAACACATAAGTCCCACGATGTGTTTTGCACCATCGATCTATCACGAGATCCGATGGCAGGGCACTAATCGCAGCCCCCCGCCCAATCGCAATCGCAACCTGTTATGTGCACCCTCCGATCGGTCCGTCGCAAGTGATTGCGATGTGATTGATCACGAGTTCTTCCGTTCGAGCTCCGATTGCGACCCTCCGATCTATTCTTGACCGTTGATCTGTCCCGCCGATCCAACGGCACTGCACCAACCGCTCCATCGCAACCGCATAACTCAATCGCATGCCTTTTTCTCTGTGCTCCGATCACGATCTCCCGACTTAATCCCAACTGTCCATTCTCCCCATAGATCCGATGGACCAGCATTAATCGCACCCTCCGCCCGGTCGCAATCGCAACCCCTTCCCTCCGTCTCCCGATTTAATCTTTTCCGTTCGTTTGATGCACGATCCAACGGCTATCGCTCGTCCTCCTCAATCGCAATCGGAAGTTTTTATATGTGTCACCCTGTGTTCCCCCCGATTGCGATTGATCCGATTACATCTCCGTCATCCATTTCCTCCCGGATCTGACGGCTCAGGTTTAATTGCCCTCCGCCTCCACTAGGTCCCACTTCTTACATGCATTTCGTTGCATTTCTTTGAATTTCCATACATTTTCGCCAAAGTCTAAGGTTTCGATATGTTTGATAAGTCAGCCCGTAGGTCAATCTCTGCCGTCGATCTTCATATCCAGGCCTGAATCCAATGGCATGCGCTGCATATTATCACCAAACCCTATTACTCATACGTTTTCACTGTTTCATTGCATTTTGTTACCACTATAGTAAAAGGCTATCGCTCCACCACCTCCGCACTACCATTTCGTTTGCCCTGCATCCATTGTTCCGCCCACTGTTTTCTTCATGAGTTTGTGGTGTTGCAGAGTTTCTAGAGGAAGAGGACCGCTGCTGTTCAATGTACTACCTCAATGGCGAGTGGCGCAGTCAGGATCAAATCTAATGAGCTAGTACCATCAGGAAAGTCAAGGAATGGCGCTGTCAAGACTTACATTAATGGAAAGCAGAGTTCAAACGCCAAAAGTCCTGTCGGCGCCATTTAAAGATCGAGCTAACTCAACAGAGGCAGTAATGAAGCAGCAAGGAGTTTTAGTACAGAGCAGGGGGATTAGGGCGCATCAACGAAGATCTTGAGCTCTGAACCAGAGGTTTAAAGAGGCAAAGCATCATTTTGAAGACCCCGAGGATCAATCTGGAGATCCTGAACATTAATAAGAGGTAATATCAAGGTTTACTTATCAGCAGGATGTTTTCCCATAAAGGACAGGTCTCCCATGCAGTCTTGATTATGCGCCATGTCCCTGATGGAGTTTTCCACCCCAGCTATAGTTCAAAACAATCTAACTTCTATGAGGCAGACCTCTCAGCAGTTTCTTTCATTTTGTTCAAATCACCCAGAGTACTACAGCCAAAAGGTCCAATCATATCCGAAGCAAATCTTTCTTTCACCAAGAAGGTGACAAATATTAAATATACAACATGTCAAGCAGAATGGTTCTCGGCCCTGCTTTAATTGTTGGGTTTAAATGTAACATTTAATATTCACTTACCTCCTCAGTCGATCCTTTGTGTCTCTTCTTTTATAAAGCACAGAAGGATATCATTGTAATGGTTGTTGATGAGATATCAGAGAAATGCAAGCATTTTCCTCTTGAGGCAAGTTCTCTGTGTAATACTGTAAGATAGGCTGAGAGTCGATGTATTCAGATTGAATGTCCAAGCTGTGGGCAGTGTTGTACCTGATTGGTGTTGTTTTCAATATGACAAGCATTTTTCTTTGGATCCTGATCTAAAGCAAATGGTGATGTTTTCCCTTTCTCTGTATTTGTGATTAACTTGTTTTCATTCCCACATTTTTTTGCGGGCATGCATCAAAAGTTTAACATAGGATTCACCCTTGTTAGGTGCCCTATGTTCCTGCTCTCCATGCCTTCAATGTTTTCTGCTTAATGTTTATCTATTAATTGATTTCATTGATTTAACTAGTATAGTGGATGATGTTGCCTACTTACTGATGTCTGGATTAATGTTATATGTTATTAGATGTTCTTGTTAAGATTTTAATGGAATGTGTTGAGAACACTGGGAGGTCTAGAACCCTATATCTGCCTCACTAGGATCTTTCCATTCCCTTTAAGCCTTTTCAAGTTCCCTTGTGCTGCCTCTGATTTTGTCCAAGCAGGCCTGGAGTTAAATGACCTCTGGCCTGATCTATAGACAGAACCAGATAGCTCTCCCCCTCTCATTTTCATCTTTAATGTTCCATTCCACCAATCAGCCTTTAAGATCCAAATGCTCTAGATGACTAGCCCAACAGAAGCTTGCACATTGAACACAAGTAAATCCTTTTTTGACTCCATTGCCCAATGGCTTTGATGTTCTCTGAGTTATCTATCTCTACCTAAGCTTCTCTCTTGCTCATCCTTGTCTTATATTTTCCCTTCTTTTCCTGATTCCCTCCAACCAAACACAAACAATCAAATAAACAACCTCGAGCCTATAACTAGCCTAAAATCTTATACTTTAAGCCTCAAAGACTCATCCTTTGGCTTCATAGAGAGATCCCTCTCTGGACCTAGGAGGGCTAGATCCTAAGGTCTGAAAGTGGTTCTATGTTGTCTCATCTTTTGGTCTTTGTCAACCTGGCCAAAACATGGGAACCCCAACAGAAACAAACAGAGCTAAGGTGCCTTTGGAAACATTTCTTAGTCTAAAAATTTTGTCCTACTACAATATAGAAGGATGAAACAAAATGATACATGAGAAAACAAAGACTAAATAAGAACACATCACCATTAACCATGCTCAGGGATCCTGCAAGCAAGCCTTCTCCATCATCAGTCAAAAAAAGCCATCCACAAATTCCACAACACCAATTTCTCTTCAAGCTCAAAAAGACTATGTATTTCTCTCAAGAGTCATCAAATGAAAACCTTTTACAATAAGGCCCTCATGCTCTATTTATCTAGCAAAGGAGGGAAAAAACCATAACTATGGTTTGAAAATGTCAAAACTAGTGATAAATGTCATTTATGCCTAAGAGACCATGCAAGGCCCAAGGCAAAAAAATATCTCATGAAATATTATGCAAAAATAACTCCTAACACCTAACTTTGGATTGATTTGCCCCAAAAAAACTAAAATATCATTTTTCCATTAAGGTGTGTATTTTTTTGACTTTTGGCACATGAGGGTGCACAGTGAGGTCTGAAGGCGTAGCGCCTGCACAGGAAAAATGAGTCCAATTGCAGCTAAGTTTTGATCCCCTTCCCGATGGAAATGGCTCTGTGATGGCTAGTTGGAAAGCCTGTCAAGTCTACTTTCCAAAAATGCCCTTGGTTTTCTGGTTGGGCTAAACTAACTTGTCCAAAAAGTGAATCTCGTAAAGCTTCTCTAGGTGCAGAACCTGCCCTAAAAATGAGGCAAAAAGGTGAAAATAGGGTGTTTTTGAGCCTTTTGAGGGACCAAAAATGCTCCAAATGCTCTGAAATTTGGTGAGCATACTATACTTGAGCGGAGGATTCCAAAAATACAAAGCTTTCCTCCTGAGGATGCCTGAGGTGAAAGCATAGCACCAAGGGTGTTGCGGCTAGAGGCCTCAAAATTTGCAAAAAACCAAAATTTGTCAAAAATTTCCCAAAATTGGTGGATATCTTCCTTATGGGGTTTGAGTGGCATGTAGAGAAGCTTTAGCCAAGATTTCAAGTTTTTCTTGGTGTTTGGCCTCCTTGAGTGATTGAATTTCAACAAGGGCCTCTTTGAGCTTGGCCCTTGCAAATTTCTTTTTCAAGGCATAGTGCTTGGCTATCTTTTTCTGTAGGCCAAGGTCCCTTTTTATCTTCTTTATCTGCTTAATCCATTTCCACTTTCAGCTTCTTCATTTTCTTCACTATCATCATCCCCTCTATTTCCATGTTTTCTGCCTCTTGTTGGTTTGACTCATCATCACTTTTTCTCTCTACCTTATTACTCTTTGTTTCATTGACATCTGACCTCCTCCCTTATTGACTTGTGCCTCATCACTATTAACATGGATTTTTGAGCCATTGTCAACACCCTCACTGATTTCTTTATTCACATTAGCCTCACTACCCTTATTGATATAATTTGTCATTGTCATCTCCTTCTTTGTTAGATGCCTCATATGATATCTGTTGTATCACTTACCTCATCTTCAATGCTTTCTTCTTCTTTGCCCTCTTTTTCATTTGACATTTTGACCACTCTGTTTTGAGAAAAAACCTAGGACTACATAATAGAAAAGAAATGAAGGCATGGAGGATGGCAGTCTTTGTAAGTGGATGATATGGATGGGGTGAGTGAGGGTAAGGGTATAGGGATATGAGTGGGAAACAAAAATCAAGGAAAACCTCAGCTGTTGACTGTAATTCTTCTTTTGACAACAAATTGTACTGATGGAAAATGGATATGAAGGAGGGAAAATGAGTGAATGGAGTGTCAGAGAGTACAACTTTAGATGGATGTGCAATATTTTAACAAGGCAATTCTTTGTATGTTATTTACTTTCTTTTGCAAACAGGTGGATGAGGGTCCTTTAAAAAATGGTGTTCAAGTATAAAATTTAGGATTCCCCCCTTAGGTCTTCAATTTTACAAACCATAAAATATTTGGAGGGGTGTATGACACCCACTTATCAACTAGAAATGCTCAGAAAACCTTTGATGGCAACTTTGAGGTGTTGGGGTCCTGTGTTTTGATAGATTGGCTTAATAAAATACAAGGCAACATCATAACCAATCTTTAGAGTTCCAGCATCTAGTCCTCGTGTTCTCAGAGAGGGATCTCTCAAATTATTTGTTTGCAAAGGTATATCTTGTTTGCTTTTAAGTATTGATTTTAGACTAGTTATTAAGTGCAAGTTGTTTTGTTTGTTTGTTTGGTTGAATTGGCACATAAGAACATGAAAGGTATAAGTAGTATAGATGGAAAGGAGAAGTGTTAGATTGATTGGGAAATAGAGTCAAGAATGGGTTTATGACAAACTCATCAATGGATATGGGATATCAAAGGGCAAATCTAACTTGGCCATAGGATCCTTTAGTTTTGTGAATGAGATGGACATTAATGATTTGGAAAGAGAAAATGAATTCTCAACAAAGGGAACTTGAAAACATAACTTGAACAATAAAGAGGTATTTGATAGACAGGGCTAACCATGAATTCTACAAACCACGCTTTAAGCAAATAATGATTTGAAGACAACTTTCAAAATGAAATCTAAGATTCGGGAGCACATCCTATTACCTCAAAGATTTTATTTCAAATGACTTAGAAAACATAAAATATTCACTGATAATTGCAGTCATAGAAGAGGGAACACCTAGCACATGTATGATCACAACTATAAAGACCTTTAAAATAATTGTTCAAGCAGGGACAAAGTGTATGATCAAAACATACCTCCTTGGCTAACTATAAACAATGGTACTTCAAAGGGAGACTCCAAAAACAGTTTTCAAGTGGTAGCAGACAAGCAAGGAAAACCATAAATCATGCTGAAACCCACTATTTGAACTATTAGAGAAATAAACAAGCATGAGGACTAAAGAGAAATATTAAGACTCTAAAATACCTCAGCAGAAAAAAACATAAAACAGTGAAGGATAAACAGGTCTAAGGTGCTTCCAGGAGTCATTTCTTAGCCTAAAATTTTCATCCTACTGTAGTAAGAATTTATGAAGCATAATGAAAACAGGAAAAATAGCAGACAGTTCAGAATACATCACCAACAGCCAAGCTCATGGATCCAATGATAGAGCCTTCTCAAGAATAAGCATGTCACAACACAATCAAGCTTCCAAGACTTCAATTTCTTCCTCAACTTCAGACAAACTATGTATTATTTTAGAGAGTTTCAGTGTTACAACTAGTGACCAACCAACAAATTCTCATCTTGTTCAGAAGTATTTATAGAAGAAATGAGGAGGTGGAAGAGTTTTAGGATTGAAGTGTAATTAATTCTACACTAAATGCAACTCCTAGCCTTGAAAACCATGCAAGGCATAAGGCATGAAAGCATTGAATTACAACTCTGTTTCATTTACTTTGTTTCTGCTTTTTTAGGCTTAATGGGTAAAAATATTGACTTTAAGGCCCTTTTCATCATTTATAATAACTTTACTGACAGTTTGAAATATCTTATTTTGTTTGAAATAACTGTTCAGTTGTCTTTAGGGAAAATATCACTGACTAGGCAATAACTATGCCATCTTCTGATTTATTGAGGCTACAATTGGCACTTTGGTAGCTGAAGAGGATAAATAGCCTCTTTGATGTGGCTCTGAGGTGTCTTTTGACTGATATTTCTTTGTTTTACCTTTAAAACACTTTGATTTTTTTTTTAGTTTATGTTTAGGCTTAATTAGCCTTGAGACTTTACCCTTAACCATCCTCGAACTGTTGACTATGCTTATCTGCTTCCTTTGTGGATTAGGCCTTTGATCTTCAAAATTATGCCTTGATCCCTTTAAACTTTGATTTAAAATCATTAATTCTTCACTTATGCTCTGATCTTATCCTTTGACACTGATTCTCTTTGTTTATTTGATGTTGACTGTGTTTGCATGTTTGCAAGTGCACAGAGGGTTTCATGATATCATCGATGCTCATGAGGCATGAGTAAAAACATAATTTGAACCCTATAGATTCCCCTTCTTTGTGAATAATGGCCGGTGGATTGTCATCCCTGGCCTTCGCATTATTTTTAAAACTATGGGAAAAACCATATATTCTACAGAAAACAAACAAAAATTATAAAAAACCTGTGAAAAATAGGTTCAAAGACTGCTTTGGAGGTTTGGGCGTGAGAGAAAATTGGAACCGTTGGATTAGAATAATCAACGGTTGAGATTAATCGGTGGGGTCGCTTGGGAAAATAGATGGATGGAAAATGCACAGGGGAAAAATTAAGTTAGGACCATCCGATCTCAGAGATCGATGGCTAGGATCAAATAAGGAGTTACATTGTGGAGGGGGGAGCAGTATAGCAGAAAACCATTAGTGGTCTTCGCGCGACATTCGAGCAGTTTTAGATTTTGGTTGAAAAAACTTGATTCCATACATCGTGCGCCACACGTCTTTTCAAAACCGCCCATATCACGTAATTTTGGAATGTTAACGTTTAGGCGCAAAAATTATGCAATATGTGGTTCTAGCTGTCGGATGAGGGGCGCCAGATCAAACGGCGTGGGTTGAGCGCGATCGATTCAGAGTTGCGGGGTAAAGGGCTATGCGGGGTCCATGGTGACGTCAGGAAAATTGGCGCATAGTGGATGGGTGCAATGGGCTATCGGGTTAAGTCCTGATCATTAGATTTCTTTGATGGATGGTTGGATTTAAGAGAAGAATCAAATATGAAGAAATGAAGGGAAAGGGAACGGGCATAAAAGATGGGTCTTGATGGCCTTTGATCTTTGTAGATCAATGGTCAGGATTTTGTTTAAAACTATGTTTGTCAGGAAAACAAAAAACATAGGAAAGTTAAGGCTTGAAGGAAATTGGCAGAGAAAAACAAGGAGAAGTGAGGGCCCACCTTTTTATAAAGGGTGGAAGGAAGGATTAATGGGAGCCGTCGGATCATGAGGATCGACGACTGAGATCTGTCGATGGGGGAGAAAGAGAGGGGCGGGGTTTAAAAAGCAGAAGTGTTGTGGGCCGTTGGATTTGAGAAGATCAACGGCGGAGATTAAAGATGGTGGATGAAGGATCAAGAGGATGGCGAAACTGCGATGAAGCGTGGGCCGTTAGATCAAGGGAAATGAACAGTGGAGATCTCATCGGAGAATCGCATCGGTGGAGGTCAAAGGGTAAGGGACTAGGCCTTTGCGATATGCGATTATGCGAGGGAAATCCGATCTAAAGGATGATCGACGGTCAGGATTTAATTGGTAGGCATGATGCCGGAGGGCTATGGGCGGATCGCGATTGAATCTTGGGCGTCGGTTCTTGCGGATTCGACGGCTGAGATTAAATCTAGGGATCAACATTAGAGGAGGAAAAAGAAAAGGATAAGGGAATTTTCGATTTCCGATTGTGATGGAGCGATTGCGATTAGCGCTCGGTCGCAGCTCTGGGTCATATAAGGAAAAGGGGCTGGGGCTTAAGGCTGAAAGGGGCTTAAGGCCTTATAGAAAAATGAAGGTTTTTAGGCCAAAATGAGGGTTTTTCAAAGGATTTTGAGGGTTTCAATAAGGGAAAAAATGGTTTTTAAACCAAATGAGAGGAGGAAATAAGGTTTAAAAAGGGTTTTGGAATGGTTTAGAAGTCAAATGAAGGTCTTCATGGATGAATATGGAGAATGAAATGGAGAAATGAAATGAGGGAAAATGGAGCCTTATGATCAGTTTTTCTTCTTTGGTAAACAACAAGGGTTTTTAGGATTAAAAGGGAAATAGTAGTGAAGATTATCTCAAAGGGTAAAAATCATCATAAAAAATTCAAAAGATGATAAGTTTTTCAGAGGGAACTATCTCTTGAATTTTTGAAGACAAAATCTAGCCACCTCTTGGTATAACAAAATTTATAGGTGGCTAACAGGAGGTATATTTTGGATGTTTTTAGGCGTTTACAGGTGTAAAATGGAGCTTCAGGTTAAATTGTAGTACTTGAATGTGCTGTCAGGTCCCTTCTTCCCTAGGTGCAGTGCCTGAATGCGTTCTTGGGTGTCGGGTCTCCTGGGCACATCGCCTTAACGTGTTTTGGCCTGTCAAGCTTCCCTACACGTAGTTCCTTTTGCATAGGGAATTTGGAGGCCTTCCCGATGTCAAAATTGAGCCCATGATAGCTCGTTGCAAATCTTATCCTCTTTAATTTTTAAATATACATTTTTCTCTCTGATTAGAGTTAATTTGTCTTATCAAAAGTTGATTCTCCCAAGACTGGTCAAAAAGTGTTGAATGATGGTGTAGAAATGCAGAGTGCTGGTGCAGATAACTTTTGGAGGCCTTACTCAATTCCAAATTGAGCTCATGATATCTCATTCAAAAGATTTTCTAGTCTAGTTACCATTTGACACATCAAGAAATTCATTTTGACAATCCAGCTATGAGAAAACTTGATTTTACCAAGGTCACTCCAAAAGTACAACAATTCTCTCGTGACACCTGTATTTTTGACATTGCTCCCAAAACATGATACCTGTGTAAAATATGAATGAGTTTTTTCTTCTTGAACATATTATGGAAAAAAAAAATTCTCACTTTTGTCAAATTCATCTTTGTTTAGTCAGAAACATAGTTTGAAGCAAAACTAGCCCTATGAGTGACAAATGGCTTGAATTTTGGAATGAATTCTTGGAAAATGATGGAGGCATGATGTTTATGAGTTGATATGGCTTTATGATTGCTGATATGACCTATCATATTGATCCTTTTCTCTTATGCATCTTTTCCATAGCAAACCCTAGCTTAGTTGGAAGAGGAAATTAGGGTTTGGTGTAGGGAAAACAGGGGACTTAGGACTACCTTGTAGAGGGAGGGGAATGAAGGGGTTAACGGTTGTCTAAATTCTTGGGAAAATTTTGGGGGATAGGGATAGATGTTATAGAGTAGGGGGAAGTGGAATTTCAAGGATTGAGTGAGGGGAAAGGGTCCAAAAGGGTAAAACACAGGCCTAGTCTAGAAAAGTGTCAAATTGTAGCAATAGGTTACGTTTTGTAGAAAAATGATGAGTTTGAGGGATAGGAGTGATGAGAAGTGTTTATGAAGGTATATTAAGGATAGGGGAAGGTGTAAGAGCATCAGGATACAAGCCTTATTGATGATTTAACCATGGAAGTCATGAAACCAAGAAAAATGCCCTAAAAAACCCTAGTCATCTACAAGAACAAAGGTAGGTAAAAGCAAATAAGAAGTCTTTTAGGAGAAGCGGGGTGACCATGGAATGGAAATCTGGTGTAATGGTGAAAATTTTTGTTTAAGGATAATGAAGGCAGTGAGATTTCTAAAACTCACAATATTCATGAATCTTGTTTTTAGAAATCTGGGATCAACATTTAGTCATCTACAAATAGCAAAAATTACTGATGAATAACATAATGAACCACTTAGCAAGGAGTTGATCAGGAATAAATTTCTTAACCATTCTACGACGACGATGCCACTCATGAATATGATCAGAAATGTGAGTAGAATTTGTCTATTTAAAATTAGTCAAGAGGTTCATTCCAGTTTCATATCATATGGGTAACTGGAAGTGGGTCAAAAAGACAGTAGCTAGGGCAGTGAAATTATCAAAAGAAGATCTTGGTAAATCAATGTACCATTTTGCAGCTGGACTAGTGAACGTACATTGGAAAATACGTAGTCGAACAGAGTCATCATTTGGGGAATTAGATGAACACCATAAATGATAATTCATAACACGAGTCGACGGGTCTTCCCTAGGGTTTCCATTGAAATTAGGAATATCCGAGGGTAATTTATGGGGTATCACCGGCCACCAAGGAGCATAATTAATTTTGTCATTGGTGAGCTGGTTTAAATCCGGTAACTCTAAAGTTGAAATAAAGGGTAGCTGTCGATTAAGGTCGGGTTGAGCATAGCCAGAGTATTATGGAATTTCTTGGGCAACAGGCCTTTGAGCACCAGCATAAGGAATCTGTTGCTAGTAACCCAGATAGGGTTTGTTTTGATAAGAAAATGTTTGAGGATTATGTTGACTAAAACCTGTGTACGTTACTTGTTGAAATGAAGGTTGTGGCATTTGCGGTTGTGGCTACCAAGGGGTCTGTCCACCAATAGTATAACCCAAACTAGGATAGCTTGGATTCGGTTGTGGATAGGTATAACCTGGTTGCGGCTCCGACATCCCATATTATGGTAATCTAGCTTGTGAATAAATGATTCCAAATATAGGCGGTTGTTGTAAACCAACCGAAGGAGTTGGAGTCTAAGGGCCCAATACTTGAGGGTATTGGGTTGAAGGAACTACTTGAGATGGTTGAGGTATAACAGTTTGAGTTTGTAGCAGGGGTAAAGATGTATTAACAAGTGGAGTCGATGTGGGTGAACAGGTTGAACCGGTTGATACGAGTGTACAATTTTTTGTGGTTGGATGGGCAGAGTGGGCTTCCATTGACAAACATTCATTCTGACATTATGATGACCAAATAACGATGGAGTACTATCGAAGTGGGTGACCATAGGTTGTCCCCCAGCATGAGGAGTATAATAAGATGGAAAATATTTTTCTCCAAATGCAGGGAGTCCAGTGGAAATTGTATTGGATGGAATATACACATATGGACCAGCTTGATATTACCCTGATGATGTGTATAAAGGATCAAGTCATTTAGTACTCACTATATATCTACCATTTATAATACCAGACGATGACATTGGTGAAGTCCATGGGTTTGAGGATGCACCAGAGAAGGTTCCAGATAAATATTGGTAACCAAGTGGGATAGAAGGGCCACTATATAAATGTGACTCTATTGAAGTTGTGAACATCAACAGGGTAGCGAGAGCAGGTGCTGTCACAATTGGAACAGATGGTCTAGCCGAATATGTTGGCCCAGGCATGGTTATTCGACCAAATGTATACCCTATTAGATCTACGAGAACTCAAATAAACATTGGATCAACAAAAGCACAGGCAGGCGATTGAGGAAAAGACTTGTACTAGTAAATCTCTACCCCAAAATGAGTTGGAGTTAAAGGTGTTTCAGCTTGTGGTATTTATTCAATTGAAATTAAACTAGGTGGAAGGATTTCGCCGTCAAGCCCAAAGTATATTTCAGGAGGTTGACTGCATGATATGGGAGACTGAATGGCTACTATAGATTGTGGGGTGACTGATACAGGAACAACTTTTGGTCATTCGACTTCGAGATGTAGTTGTTCTGGTAAAAAAGTGACAGGATCTGGATCAACTTCCAGTTGAACAACATCGAGTTTGGGAGGTATGGTCTCACTGATTATATGGATCATGACCATGAGTAGCTATGACAACTCCGTCTCGAAAATAGTAGATGAACCAGGATTTGTAGAAACAACTTGTGCCGACTCTGGTATATGTGAGGATGATGTCACACCAGAGGTACTGATAGTACTAGTTTCGGTAGAGCGATGTCACCTTCGCCGACCAGAAGTAGCTTCTGGTAGTAAAGGTGGTTTCAATGTTATTCTACGTGAACGACGGGGAAATGGATGTTATTCTTCCACGATGACTAATTTATTTTGTGACGAAAACAAATAAATAAAAAAAAGGGTAATTCTAGGTAAAAGGTTTACTAAGTAATTGTGAACTGCAGAATACCCCCTGGCAAACCAAGAAGTACGGGCAGGAAATCTCCCCGAATGTTGTGTTCAATGTATCACAAGTTACAAGGTGACCAACTCGGTTCAGTATGGATGCATAGCAACCTGAATTTGTCCTCCCAAATATACCCGAAGGTACGTGGAGGCGCAAGTCCATATTAGCACTGTCTAATGCAAAACCACACAGTGAGAGCACCCCCTTATACTTTTCGTACTAGAACACCACCCAATATACCCAAAGGTATGTGGACGAGCTCCGATGTACTTACGTACATGGAGTGATGTATCACACTCGGAATGTATCGTAGACAATTAATGACAACTGCTATGTTTAACGACGTTGGAGCACGTCTCTAGCCTAGACCTTCTAAATGTTAGGTTATTGTTCCAATGCTTTCTTAGGTAAATTGATGTAAATTTTAAGTTGATATTGTTTATCAATTTGCCTTTTGACATTCACCGCATGATGTGATGGAAATTCCTAAAATGCAAACCAAATGATAAGCAAAATTTTCAATTTTAGTTTTTTCAATGAAAATCCTAGCTACTTAAGGGAAATAGCAATCGGTTTTGAGAGCAAACAACAAAGAGCACAAACTAATATGCATCTTTCCTAACTTGTTCCTATACAAAATACACAATTCACTATATACAAATGGATGTTTTTCTTTTCAAATCCCTTAATGTGAATGCAAAAAGGAAACTATATGCATCAAATCAACAAAAAACAAATGTTTTCTTCTTTAAGAAATGAGGAATTTAACAACAATTTCTCTTTTAGGAAAAACGAAGAATGGAACTACAATTTTTCCTATAGGAAACAAAGAATTTAACGACAATTTCCTTTACAAAAAAAATGGATCTAATGCAAAAATAAAATACTTTGAATTTGATTTGTCAATGATAAATAAAAACACTTAAAGAGACATTGAACAAACTTACTTTTCAAAGGAGGAAGAATAAGGAAAATTCATTGGTCTCTAGGAGGTATTAGACAATTGAAAACACAACAAAAAAATAGCTGAGAATGATGGCAATGAAAAATTCAAATGGAATTTAGTTAGCTAAGGGGTAAACATAGTCTCTAAGGGGAGACAGTGCATTATAGTGCACCCCTGACAGGGAGACAGTGCATTGCAATGCATTGTGTCTTGACCAACAGTGTGTTCGGAACAACAAAGATTAAAAATTCAAGCTGCAGAACACACTTCTAATGCAATTCTTTGATTCAAAAGTCTAATAAGTGAAAGTAGATGCTACTAGGTGGATAAGCAGAGGCAAAAACACCAGGAATGATAGGAAAATGTCCAGTGGAGTCGCCAATTTGTTATGCAGAATTATGATCTACAAATAAATCAAATTCCCTAAGTGTAGTGCTAGGCACTTACAACAATAGATTAAATACTTTGATATCACTTTCTCTAAGAATAAATAGACACACAAAAATATAGAAGAACATACTTGTGATACAAGCGCTTCCTATTCTCCTATCTCTTTTGCTGTAGTTTTGAATCCAACTTAGATCACTAGATTGATTCCTACAAGTATAAACAACGAACATAAAACATATTGAAATATACAGATGTCTACTTATCTGAATCACTTAAATCGATTAAACATGAAACATATATATCATTCAAGAGTCCATTGCATGAGAAATAGAAACATAAACATATACATATATGGAAAAATGAACAACAATCATTATTAAAGAGTAGAAGGGGGAGGTTACAACCAATGATTGATTTGATGTCACCAACTCCATATTCATCCCAGCCTCATCACATTTAACATCTCACCAGCATCATATCACTTCTTTCACTCTCTCAATTGAGAATCCCACAACATTTCTTTACCAAAATTCTTCCTTTTCTAGCACTAGGATCTGTGCTCAATTTATAGGGAAACTGATGGTAGTTTCTCAATGAATGACTTTCTAATAATAGGAAATACATGTTCCCAAGATCAGAGGTGTTATATGGACACTTGGATTCGAATTTTGACACATATGGACTCTTCTAGAAGGCACTGGACATGTGGAGATTCCGGAACAATGAGAATTTCGCTCCCATTTGACCAATGCACCCTTGAATGGAGGGAGCTGCATATGAAATGCAGTTAGTCCCTTGAGAGGCATCTTTGGTGAGCTCATAAGTGATATAACATATACTTCAAACCTTGGAAATCTCACAATAGAAGCCATGAATGATTTGTTCTTCTCTTAAGGCATATAGAAACTGAAATGATAGGGAATGATAGACCATATTTCATTGGTCCTCGAGATGATGTCTAGTTTGATGAGGTTAGGGGGGATGATGTCCAAATTGACCTATAACACATGTCAGCTCCATATACCCATAAACACTTTCAACTTTACATTCAAATGTTTGAAGAAGACACCAAAATAAAACTAGGGAAAATTCAAAGGTTGTATGCAACTCATCCATGGCCTTCCTTATAGATTTAACAAAGACCATACTCATCCACGCTAAATACCCTTAACATCCCAACTCTCTCCATGAACAATCATCTCTTTTATTGGTTTCCATCGAAAGACTCCATCTATAGCAAACCTAAGCACCTCAAAAAAATGGTGTCAACCATATTCCACTAAGAGACTATATATATTAAATGTTGTAAAAATATTTTCCATTTTTTTTCTTTTATATACACATATTGAAATAAAAACATATCAATCTATCTAATTTTTTAGTATATATAAATTTTCAAGTAAAAATAATAAATTCTACTATGTTTTTAATGGTTTTATTATTATAGTCCTTGGGGTGTAGCTCAGTTGGTGATCATCATGATACGGAATATTGTGTAAACTGATAGATCCAAGGTTCAAATCCCTCAGAATTAACCTGGTATACAGAGAGGAGGAAAGGTCATAAGCCCCAAATGTATAGTGGTAGAAATCATGATTGACTCAGTGTCACACAACTATGAGCCCAAATTAGTTGTTGATTCCTTGGTTACAAAAACAAAATCCTATTATACCACCCACCAAGCATGGTATATTTTATTGATCTTAACATTGACGGGATATCGGTTTTCATTGGCCCACTTTAGTACATTTAATTTAACCAATATTAAAAAAAAAAACATATTTCAAATTGTTTTTTTAACATTTTAGTGGAAAGAGAAATGAAATTGTTATTTTGTGAGTAATTCTAATGGAATTGGTAATGCATTACCTCATGTGTTACAAATTAATTCTTTCTTGGTAACATCAACATTGAATTAAATCGATATTAAGGAGACAAACCTCATTAGATTTAAGTTCAAAGAGATGCACCTCATGTTGGATGCTCTCCTTAAGTGTTCCCTTAAATAGCTTTAAAAAATTATCCTCTCAAAATTTATTTACTTTGACATTGAACTTATAGAATTGTTGAATACACTATTGTTGATAGTGTTGGAAATATATCAACCAAGGAGATCTCCTTGATATGAATTTCCAATTATACCTCACACTGTTTGGAGTAGGAGCCCCATCTCGAGTATCGGCTATAATTCCATGTGTTCTTGTATATTTTCCTTGGATACAAGTTTAGCACAAGAGAGTAATCTTCTAGAATTGTTGAACATACTATTGTTAACGGTGCTGGAAATATATCAACGAAGGGGATCTCCCTGATATGAATTCCCAATTATACCTCACACCATTTTAGAATGAGGTGTTGCACCCATTATTTAAGTTTGATTAATCATAAAGTTTCAATAGTAAACTACTTGAAAGTGTGATTATATTGATATGCACATTAAAATTTAATATTTTGAGAAAATATATTTATTAATAATTGATCATCTTAAATTTGGTTAATCATAGTTGATGTATCTCTCATGAAATATTTCCACCAACCATAATGTTTACCACACACTTAAGTTTTTGTGAAGTTATTTAACAATTTGTGCTTTCCTCTTTTTATTATTTAACAATTTATTTTAAATAATATATTGATATTTTAACAAATTGTATACTAATGACCAATAAAACTTCCTTCAAAGTTTCTAAATTTTAAAATAAACTTTCATTTCCAAAATTTCTCTATTATAAACATTAAATTTTAATATTTAAAAAATATAAATATTTATTAAAATTTTAATACTTTTGAAAATATATTTATTACCGATTAATAATCTTAAATTTAATTAATCAAAATGGTTATATCTCTAATGAAAATTTTCCATCAACCATCATTCTTATTTAATCAAACAAAGGTATTTAAAAATTTCCCCTTGGTCTTTGCTTCTTCATGTTCATTTTTTTTTTCTACAAAGAAAATATGAAGCGGACGGAGTATTTCAACTTGCATGAGGATGGATTATGCATTTTGAATTGTTAATTCAATGAGGTGGAAATGGACATACGTGAGAAGATTCCAACTTTAATGATTGGTTTATATTGAATTGATTTTATTGTGATGGAGAAAGGAAGATTCCAACTTTAATAAAGAGAATATGATATTATTAAAGTTAAACGTCTTTTCAAAACTAACTAATGAGTAAAGCATGAAAGTTGGAAAAAATGAAAAATAAACTAAAGGAAACATGGTGATTGTGATAGAGTTTGATACTGGTGAGGAAATTAAAAAAACAAGTATACCAACTAAACATAAGTGAAGGGAAATCAATTCGTTTAATTAACATAAGTGGAGTATAGTAATTAAGAAATTTCAGGGGAAGTTTAGTGGAAGGATAGAACAACTTGACTCGGAGACGGAGATGGCTTCTGCTAGGGTTTTATGCCTGGCTACCGCCGACAAAGACTTCACCTCTGCTCCTGCCCTATTCGGCTCTGCCATAGCCGTCGACTTCACAGTAAGCTATGTGCTTCCCTCAGCCGCTGCTCCAAGCAGTCATCATTTCTCGGGTTGTAGACTTCAAAGGAACGCATGCATAATTCCTGCAGTCTACGGCTCCACTGCTTGCTCTGCGCCCTTCACCGTGGGCGCATCTGGTGGTTTTCTCCGCCGAAGTCGCAAATCCATTGAGAAAGCTTTCGTTGTTCCTGGAGGTCACTTCTAGAAGCGCTTACCAGTTTCTATTGCCTCCCTTCACCGAGATTCGGATAGCTGAGGGGACGTCATTGATGGCCAGAATAGGGTTGTAGGCTCCAGCATTCTTGCCGCCCCAACCTATGCAGGGCCCCTGCAACGACTCAGTCTCTGCCTCTAGGAGAAGCAGGGCAAACCAGATAGGCAGTTGCTTCAGGAGGGTTTCGATATTCAGCCAGCTGCTCTTATAGCCAATGGCCTTCCAAATCTAGGTACACAATACCAGATCCAGATCTCTCTTCCTTCCGGGGGAACGAAGCTGTTATGGGTGCTTGCCACGGATCTGGTGCAGGACCTTCTGCAAGATCTTGACCTCAGATTGGGAATTCCCTCAAGACTCCTGAGACTGATTTACAAAGGTAAACAACTTGAAAACCATTTACCCCTGTTTTGCTACAATATTGAGAAAGATGCTTTAGTTGTGTTATCCTTTCGCTTGAGAGGTGGAGCACCTAGGCAAACCTCCTCGGCTCCTGCCTTCTCCTACAAGGATGTAGTTCACGCACACACAACCAAGAAAGCAGCTCAACCACCTGAAGCTCCTAAGCCTTTTCTGGTGGACAAGCTTGAGGAGGTTCCCACTGTTGAGTTCACCCATGCAGAAATTGCAAATGATCTTCAAAATTTAGCAGAAAGAGCCATCATATGCAGATTTAATGGATTGTGGCCGCGATCAAAGGAACTCTATGATTGGATTCATGCTAACTAGACTCACCATTGCAAAGTCAGCTTCTGTTCAAAAGGATATTTCATAGTTCTGTTCGATAATATCAAGCATTATGAAAAGGCTATCGAAGAAGGTCCCTGGTTCATGGGAACAACAGGGCTCTTCTTAACTCCATGGTTCCCAGATTTTGACCCCGCAACTGCTGTCATCACCAAGACACCTGTTTGGATCAGGCTTCCCAACTTACCAGTCCATCTATGGCATGTTAGAGTCTATAAAGCGATAGGCAACACCTTGGGCAGTTTTATAATGGGAGATTATTAGCAAGAAAACAAAGGTCTTTACACATATGCCAGAATATGTGTGGAACTAGATTTAAGCAAGGGACTTCCAGATCAAATCAATCTCAAAATAAATGACTTTGTATGGACTCAGACTCTGGATTATGAGAATACTGCCTTCCGCTGCCGACACTGTCACCAAACAGGGCATCTGCAGAACTCTTGCCCAGCTCTCCCGGCAAAACAGAAAAAGGTGAATTCCAAGCCCAATTCTAAATGATGGGCTCCATACTCTTCGCCTCCTGCAGCGGACTCTGACTCCTCTTGCTCGGAAGATGATGGAAGTGATGCAGATTCGGTTCAGAATCAGTCAATGGACATCCCCACCGATGCTCAGACGCACCCACCTTATAATGTCGTTGCTCAGAAGCGCTCCCATGTGACCTCCTCTTCCGACCCAGATAAGGAGATCCCCCCTATGGAGAACTCCGATCTTCATGTTGTTTTAGCTCATTCACCCCAGGATGGATGGATTAAAGTCAGTAAAAAGAAAGGGAAGAAGCTTTGTATAGAGGCCTCTGCCCACTCTGGGTAGTTTTCTGTCTTTTTTCCCTCCAGTCCTTTCTTGTGATTCCTTGCTTGTTTCTCTCCTTCTCCAGAGCCGAGGTTGATAGTTTTATCATTTCCGATTGCTAGCTTTCTGTTTCTCATGATTGTATCATCATCTTGTACTATATTTTCTGCTTAATAGAATCAGTCTTATTCAGAAAAAAAAAAAAAAAAAAATTAAGAAATTTCAGGAAATTATTTTACTTAAGAAAAAATTATATATATTTTTTTAGGATTTTAATGTTTTTATTAGACTCCATCAATGTTTGTGAGTTATTTATTTTGACAGGGAAATTTTGTCCATAAATATAACATGTTTTTGTTAGTCAATTTTGAACATATTTTTAAAGATTATGATTTAAAGTAATAAAGTTACAAATTCTGAAATATAGAAAAAAAAAATAATAATAAAGTTGGAAACTAGTGAAGCAATTATAAAGAAAAATAAATGATTGTATTCACTCCATTAGCTTGACAAGTTTGGAGTCATAAAAATGAAGAAATAAGTAAATATTTCTTTTCAATAATTTTAAAAAAAATTAACCAATTGATTGATATGAATTTTTGTATACAACTTTCTTTTTGGTTGGTATATGATTTTGGTTTGTAGTGTTTTATTACAAAATGAGAAACATTATAATCCATGTTCATATAATTAAGGTAATATCATTTCAAATCAAATTTATTATAATATAGTTAAGCATGGAGAAGGATTTTAAAAATTATTGAAATATAATTTTTTTTCAAAATTAATTTTATATATATATATAATTCTAATTATATAAAAAATAAAATTTAAAATATTATGTATATGAGAAAATTAATTTGATATTTTATTTAAAAATTGCATTTTCTTTAAATAATATGTTATATTAATAAATAATATAATGTTAAGGTTTTATTTTATACTTAAATGAAGGTATGTTGAATTTAAATTTGGTTATTTGAATTAATTTATTGGTAGGTTATAAGGATATAAACTTTAAAATAATATAACCTAAGAAGATAAACTCTTAATCATTTATTTTAAGGTTATACATTAAAACTAAAAAGTATTTCTAACCTAAATAGTACCTACAAGAAATTTAACTTTCATTGTGATCATTTTTTAGCTTACGTCCATTAAGGTTGTTTACTTTCTAAAATCGTTTAGGCTACTCCTGGTAGAGCTAACTACTTTTTAATAACATTTAGCCTAATCTCATTTATGAATTCAAATACTACTTAAAATTGTACTTTAACTTTAACCTCTACCTGAGAAGCCATAATAGAATTTACATTATAAAGTTAGAATAATTATAAATATTTGGAACTTTGATTTTTAAATTAAAGAATAGATTAATTTTATTTTTTCCCTTTTTCTTTTACTAGAATTTATGTAATTAAAAAAAATTATTTAATTTGTTAAAATATTAGAATATTATTATACAAATGGACTTGAAAGTTTCAAAAAGTGTTTTTAGTAAAATTTATGTAATTTTTAAAAATTGTTTATTTAATTTGTTAAATATTAGAATATTATTGTAGAAATGGACTTAAGAGTTTCAAAAACTACAACTGTAGTTGCCATCTAATATCTTGCCTAGGAGTATCAACAAACACACACTCCAAAAAATTCTTTATATTTCATAGTTTTTGTTGAAAACAAATATTGAATAGTTGGACCTTTAAGTT
Source organism: Pinus albicaulis (assembly GCA_034641835.2). Taxonomy (NCBI): domain Eukaryota; kingdom Viridiplantae; phylum Streptophyta; class Pinopsida; order Pinales; family Pinaceae; genus Pinus; species Pinus albicaulis. The sequence continues at coordinate 763,751,982 of CM076571.1, read as the reverse complement.
GTTGTAGCTCACATTGCTCTGCAAAAACCTAATCGCTATGTCTTCCATCGCCTTCGGATCCTCAGCCCTAGTGGGATCTGTAGCCGCCGATACCAAGGCAGAGAGCGCAGGTTTTGCGAGTTTCCATGCCGTGAACCCTTGGGGTCTCTACACTCAGAAAATGCACAGCTCGCAGACCATTTCACCCACTCGGAAACATTCTCGGCTCTGGTCGCAGCAACAAGGTTTAATCCTGCCTGCACAGATGAGGAAGCTGACGGTTCTGACGCATTTCTTAAGAAGGCTTCTCGCGGCTACACCACCACCGCTTTAGCCGCAGTCATTAGGCTTTCAGCTGAGGCTCAGATCTGGGATTACCCTCCACCTTTATGGACAGCCGCCGTCACCGCTGAGGGCAAGGGATTGAGGGCTTTCTCTAGATTCTTGGCTGCATTAGGGTTTGCCCAAGCAAAAAAATTTCTACATAGCAGTGGGGCAATAGGAAGCTGGACAGAGTACGCTATAGAAAACTTTGTTCACAAGGGTTATGAGATCCAAGCAAGGGTGTCCTTAGATTCCATTTCCTCCTCATGCAAAAACCAGGCTCGTTTCTTGGACTAGTCAGATCTGCCAATAGGAGATTCTGCATTTCAGATCCAAATCACTCTCCTCTCCGGCAAAACAATGTTGCAATGGGTGCATGCAATGGATCTTGTACAAGAGCTTTCAAACAAGCTCGAACTTCGGCTGGGGATTCCCTCCTCATATCAGAGATTATTATATAAAGGTAAACAGTTAGAGGACATTTTTCCCCTCTCTTTTTACTGTATTCAAAGAGATGCTTCCATTATTTTAACCTTGAGGCTAAGAGGAGGGTCCTTTGGACAGACCTCCTCTACGCCTTCATTCTCTTACAAAGATGTTGTCCACAAAGCTGTAGTCCATCCTCAAATCTCTTCGAAAGCCGCTCAGCCAGCCATGGTTCCCAAGCCATTTCTAGTGGATAAATTGGAGGAAATTCCCTCTATAGAACTCTCTCATCCTGCGCTTGCCGAACATTATCAGACATTTGCTGAATCTGCAATCATATGCAGATTTAATGGCCTATGGCCTCGTACGTCAGATTTATACCAATGGATCCACTCCAACTGGACTAATAAAAGCAAGATCTACCTATGCTCGAAAGGCTTCTTCATTGTGGCTTTCGATTCAAATGAAGATTACCAGAAAGCCCTAATAGGAGGTCCTTGGTTCTGGGGCACGGTTGGTCTTTTTATCACCCCATGGTTTCCAGATTTCGACCCTTCTATAGCTGTCATCACCAAACTCCCCATTTGGGTCAGGCTTCCGAACCTTCCGGCGCATCTATGGCACTTCTCTATTTTCTTAGCCATAGGAGATTCCTTAGGCCGCTATCTCGCCACAGACACCACAAGAAGGGAGAATGGACTCTACACCTACGGCAGATTGTGCGCGGAAATAGACATCGGCAAAGGATTGCCGGATCAGATCAACCTCAAATTTGGGGACTTCCATTGGACACAGACTTTGGATTATGAAAATATAGCCTTCAGATGTCGCCATTGTCATCAAACGGGGCATCTCCAAAATACTTGCTCCCAGCTTCAAGACAAAACGAAGAATCTCAATCGCAAACCCAATTCCAAGAGCTGGAATACCTGTGTTCCTCTCCCCCCCCCCCCCCCCCACGGATGACACAGACTCTTCCAGCTCGGATGAAGAAGAAATCGAAGTAGATGGGGAGAATGTTGAGACTCCGATGGATACTCCCGCAGTCACCCCAGCAGATCCCTCTGCCCCTCTGATCTCTCAGAAACGCTTGCATGCATATTCTTCCTTCGATTCTGATAAAGATATTCCGCCCTCAACACAGAATAGTTTACAAATGGTCACGGTCCAGCCAAGTTCTAATGGCTGGGTCAAAGTAAGCAAGAAAAAAGGGAAAAAATTCCGTCTGGCAGATTCCACCCACTCTGGGTAGATACTTTTGTCTAACTTTCGTTTTTCTGCTCTCCTTGTTATCTCTTGTTCATTCCATGACAGTTATTCAGAAGCAGCGTTGTTAGCCTTCCACCTATGGCTCCCCTGCTTCTCAGTATCGCTTGCATGCAAGCTCTGTTTGTACAATATTTCTCATTTTAATAGAATTAGCCTTATTCAGAAAAAAAATAAAAATAAAAATAAAAATAAAAAATAAAAAAAATAAAAAAATAAAAAAAATATTGAATAGTTAAAAATGGCTAAAAAAAGATAGTGATAAGACTATTTAGAATAGTGCTTACATGATATAGATAAAGTTTTCTTTAGAAAAAATTATCCTTTACTATTTATCAATAAATTCTTCAAAATAAAAAAGAATATGGAAAAAAATAAACAATAACTTACTAATTAAGTTTTTTTTGTTTACCTTTATCTAACCTACTAAAGGTGTTCTTACTACTAGCACCTAAAGATTAGATTTTGGAGCTTCAAAACTCATAAGTAAATGTTACTCCTTAAAGAATCTAAATTTTATGATTCGTGAGCTCTCTTTACTCCTCCAACTAGAACTTTAGTCTCATCTATCTCTCGGGATAAAGCGTCCCCTATAAGTATCCCTTTGTCATGACCTCTAAAATATGAACTTTATCAACATTTTTTAATTATGTTTCTTCATTTATGTCTCTCTTTTTCCATGAGTGGACATATCTTCATAATTTTTATCATTTTCATATATCTCAAGTGTAGCCTCATATGGTTGCTAGCTTTTAGGACTGAATGCTTGACCCTTTTTTTCTTTGGGTGAATACTTATGTGAGGACATGTTTCTTACAAATTTTCTATTTGATAACAAGCCTAACACCCAAATGTTATAATTTTATAACCCAAAAATTATATCCATTTAAAATTGTCCACTTTTAAATTCATTCTATTAAGAAGTCATTTATTAATGTCAACATCTAGATAGATTCATGCATAAGTGAATAACAAGCATTGTTGTGTATGCTCAAGATTTTTGTTTAGAAATTTTCTAATGTTCTTCCAATATCTTTGAAATTTAAAGTATACTAAAAGGGGAGAGTCATATTCTATAATCACACCCAAATAGGTACTGAAAAAAATTAACATAATTGATGGATCAAAAAATCAAAATCTAGGAACTAAGGAGTAAGAAAAATATTGGTTCTTGAAATATATTAGTTCTTCCCCAAAGCCAAGATCCCTTATTGAATACTTTCTCAAAAGATTCATAATTATAAAACTAAACTTTGAAAAGCCTTGCAAAACAATAGAATCTCATTTATCAATAAATTGTCATGGATATTACACTATAGAGATAATCATAATAGATTGTTATATAAAACCAAAATCTATAGTATGAACGGTTAATTCCTTATTATTATAGTTTTGTTATTATTGATTATTATTTTTTCATGCAATAGCTAAAATGTGGAAAATAGAGAATAAATAAATAAAATCACACACCAACCACAATGAAAACCAAGATATGATTTGGGAAACCCTTATAGGATAAAATGAATCTCGAAAATGAGGTTGCTCTACTCTCTTTTGTTTGGAATGGAAATAATGCAAGTACAAAGGAGAAGGAACACTATATGGAGTTAACTAAGGCATGTGGCCCATGAGCTACTACAAAAACACAAACCCCCTTTGTTCTTCTCTCTCTCTCTATCCAATCTCATCTACTCTACTCTATTATGGAGCAAAATCCAAACAAGTAGAATGGAACCCCCTCTCCTCCTAGTGGATTGATTATATCATAGCTCGATACCCAACTAGGGGTAACGTTTGACTCCTTCAACTCTTAACTTGAGTTACAAATTTTACCCGTTTAGAGTATTTTTCAAATTTCCCATATAGCTAGCCCCATATACCTTAATAACAAAGGCTTTTGTGGCATCCATTAGCACCATGGAAATTGAACATGGTAGGTCAACTTGTAGGAGGCATAGCTTTCTACAGACTTTGATTGACATGATTCTTGCATTGATGTAAACTTTTTAAAGTGTATAATATTGTTGTAGTGTCTACAGCAAAGAAAGAACCTCTTACTTCCAAAATAAATCGCTTTAGGCCTCAAAATGGCTCGAGAAAGTTTCATACCAGAATTTTCCAAATTGGGCCCTACCAATATGGATACTCTATAAGATGATTCCTCTAATTTTTCCACTCTAAAATCATTGGTATGGATGACAAACAATATAATGGTTCAATATATATCAGCCATAACACGTTTACCAATTTTTATGACTCCATTGATACAATTCCACTAAGCATGACTAACCCACATTAAAATGACAAATTGCTACAAATTATTTAAGGGTTTGAAATAATTACTTTATCTCTAAATTATTAACCATCGAGGTTGGCTCCTTATCCAATTTATATACCATAAGTGGACTTGGAATGGTTGGTATTTGGGCTCATGTTTTTGGATTTTTTTTTGTGTTCTTGTAGGAAACCATATTAAAAGATGAAAAAACCCCAACTCTCATAGCTCCTCCTCGTAACCATATAGATAATATAATGGATGATTCCTTTCCAATGTTATATTCCTAAACTTGTGAATAATTTAAAATATATTTACCCTCATATATACTATTTTTTTTTATCCTATGAAATCCCCTGACTTTGCCTTAGGAAAAATTGATGCTAAACACATATATTTATTTGATTTACACACACAATTTGTGACTTCCCATTGAGTATATTTATAAAAATATAAAATCTTGTAGATGATTTTTTTTTTTCACTTATCTGCTCCCTTGAGATGGAGGTGATATCATGCCTCACCCATTTAGTGCAATAAATGGCCCTATCAAAAGATTGACACTCCCCCATAGCATTATCCTTGTGCACATAGAATTATTTCATCACAATGGCATTAATCCTTGCTTCCATGATAAATAGATAAATCTGTGGCAACTCTTACCGACATTAGAGTATCCAAACATCCAAACTCAACATCAATACAAAGAACATGATAGCAATAATTTGATCCTTTACTATACCTTAGCCTTCACTACCCATAAACACTATCAACTTTACATTCAAATGCTTGAAGAAGACGCCAAAATAAAATTAGGGAAAATTCAAAGGTTGAATTCAAATGATCCTTGACCTTCCTTATAGCTAACAAATACCATACTTAAACACACTAAAGACCCTTAACATGCCAACTATATCCATAAAAAATCATCTCTTTTATTTGTTTCCACTTAAATACTCCATCTATAGCAAACCTAAACACCTCAAAAAAATGGTGTCAACCATATTCCACTAAGAGACTTTATATATATATATATATATATATATATCAATTTATCTATTTTATTATTATATATAATTATTTAAGTAAAAATAATAAATGTTACTATGTTTTTAATGATTTTCTTATTATAGTCCTTGGGGTGTAGCTCAGTTGGTGATCATCGCGATATCAAGTATTGTGTAAAATAAGAAATCCAAGATTCAAATCCCTTGGAAGTAACCTATTCTATGATGAGAAGGAAAGGACATAAGCCCCAAAGGTATAGTGGTAGCAATAGGAATCGACCCTGTGTCACACGACTATGAGCTTGATGCAATTGTTGATTCCTTTAGTTACAAAAATATTAAAAATGATATTATACCTACCAAGAGGCATGGTATATTTTACTGAGCTTAACATTGATGGGTTATTATTTCTCATTGACCCACTTCAAGATTTTCAATTTAGCCAAAATTTTAACAAAAACTTATGGAGTTGTCTATTGACGCAACAGAATAGCCCGGACGATAGTTTTTTGTCGAAATCCAGAAAAAAATATTTAAAATAATCAGGTAGTTGGAGTGTTTGAATTGCATTTTTTATGGTGAAAATGGATTCAAAACCATCAAAAACCCTTAGGGCACCCAAAATTCTGAAGTTTAACGATTGTAACACAGATTTTCAAAAATCTTTGCTGAAATTTTTCATAATCTTACCAAAATTTTTGGGTTATTTTGTGGATTTTTTAGACTACAGGAAAGCATATATTTAATTTTTTTTTCCTAAAGTTTCATTAGAAAGAGAAATTAAATTTTTATTTTGGGTGTAATGCTAATGTAACTGGTAATTTAGCTCTTGATGTGTTGCAAATTAATTCTTTCTTGGTAACATCAACATTTCATTAAACTGAGATTAAGGAGACATGCCTCATTAGATTTAAGTTCAAAGGGATGTACCTCATGTTGGATGCTTTGCTTTAAAGTTCCCTTAAATAGCTTTAAAAGGTTATCTTATGAAATATTATTTACTTTGAGATTGAACTTTTGGACTTATTGAATGTACTTTGTACCAATATATTTTTCTAAAGATTTATCAATTGAATAAAGAATGTATTTCTCTTAATGTTGCTATAACCTACTATCAATTCCTCTATAAAAATTGACCAAGATATAATATAATCAATTTTCATTTCACAAATCTATTGATACCATACATGTTGGTCTTGTTTTAAAAACATGGAAACAATATTTACGTTTTGTAGGAATTTCACTTAGTGTAAATCAAAGTATTTCTCCATACAAGATATCCATGTTACAGGGTCATTACATCAAACTTTCTCATATTGATCTTCAAAATGTAGTATTGCTTTGGTGTTTACTTGAAGCCTTGATGACACGGACCTTGGATTTAGGTTAAAAAAGTTGCACCTCATGCTAGATTATCTCCGTTAAAGTTCCCATAAAAATTCCTAACAAATTATCCTCCAAAATATTCTTTACTTTGAAACTCAATTTTTGGAATTGTTTAATGTGTGCTATAATTGGACCATTTTGTCAAATATTTACCAATTAATTGAAAATTGTATTGCTATTGATATCCCCATAATGTGTTATCAATTCATTTATAAAACTAGACAAAGATATAACATAATAATTTTTCCTTTCACAAAGTCATTAATTCCATATATGTTGGTCTTGTTATAAGAGCATGGATGCAATATTTACCTTTAGCAAGGATGCCACTAGGTGTTTATCAAAGTATTGTTCTATTTGAAATATCCATGTTATAGGATCATTACCTTAAAACTTTATCATATCTATCTTTAGAATGTAGTAGCTCCTTGGTGCTAACTTGAAGCCCTCATGATGTAGATAGTGAATTAAAAAATCATGATTATGGTTTGGTGATTTAATATTTTTTCTCTTCAATTGTGATAGAAAATTCCCATATGAAATTAATTCTCAAGTTCGTGCTTCCACTTATGTTCACGTTTTCCTTGGATCTCCATATCACTTTTAGGAGATATTTCAACAAAAAAATTGTAATTCTTTTATTTCTTCTTTGATGGATTTTTGTATATCTCACTTGACAATCTAAATTCCTTCCTTATTTTCATTCATATTCTTTTCTATTTTTTCCTTATTTGCATTCGTCTTCTTTTATAGTCCTTCCTTATTTTCATCCCTCTTCTTTTCCATTTCTCTTTAAAGTTTTTTCTAAGAACCTGATAAATCCACCTTTTCAACATACTATTATCCATTTCATTAATTGTGTTCTCTAATTTACATAACCTCAATTCTGCCTCCACTTTCTTCATGACTCAAGGATGAGGCTTCAATAGTATTAATTGGTCTATTAGCATTATTCAAAGGTGTGTTGGAAAATAGTAACAATATTTTTATTTATCACAACTTTCAATCATAAAAAAATGGGATCTTATAATCAATAGTTAAATCACTTGTAAGTTTCTTACCTTTAAAACCTTAATTTGGAGAATGTATGAATAGATTAAGCTTTTCTTGATATATCTCTAAGATTTGACTCCTACTAGATATAAAAATTTGGCTTGTAAAACTTTGATATGCCTTTTATAGAATTCCACGGTTATGATAAGAATTTTTTTGTCAAGTGAAAGTTATGGTAACTTTCGCTAAACTTGTTGATTTTTGGCCTCTTCCCACAAGCAAACTTGTATAGCAATGCACATGCCCAATTCTTTAAATATAATTTTGAAAATTGTATCTAAGGTACTTCTATATGTCTTCTGAGATCCTTGAAGATTTCACAGTCTGAAAAGTCATACAAAAGAAGATATAGAAAAATTACCAAGCTAACATGTTTTAAATTTATTTTGGGATTGTTCACAAAACCTAACTTCCATAGGGTATAAAACGAAAATTATAGTGAACCAAACTATGAAATTTGAATCAGATATTATTCAAATTTCAATATTTCAAACCTCATAGAAAAAAACTTATAGTGAAAAATCCCACAATGACCTATTTGAAGCAACCAAACATTAGGATCATGAGCTCTAATACCAAAGGTTATGAACCGTGTTCCTTAAAATGATAAGAAACCAATAATTACAACCATATTCAAGGGGGAAACCTCCTTTAAAATGTATACAATGTACAAGACAATATTTGATGATATTAAGACTAGGTCTCCTTAGTGTGTGTGTGTGTGTGTGAGAGAGAGAGAGAGAGAGAGAGAGAGAGAGAGAGAGAGAGAAATGATACAACTATAATAATATGAGACCAAGAGAGGTTATAGTCTTCATAACAATATAATAATAGAAATATAATCACTCAATTTCTAGGGTTTAATATGGGATTTTAGGGTTAACATGAGGCTTATATATGGCTTAAATATTTTTAGGTATAACACGTAGTTGAACACAATATACATCAAATTTACTTTATCCTTTCCAAGTGTTCAAATCTTCTAAAAAAGGTGGCACCAGTGAGGCATTTAGAACATGCAAGTAATAAAGGAGAAAATATCTTTTCCAAGTGAACAATTGATTCTTATACTTTCCCTGTTAACCCAAAAAATTCTCACTTCCATAGGAATGCGAAGACTCTATGTAATTTCCCAACATTCATGGTGAAACACCATATTATGGGCTTGGGATGCTTTAGCTCACATACGTATTCTTTACTTCTTCATCATGTTCATTTTTTTTACATTATGAGAAGATGAAGGGGATGAGTATTTCAACTTGCATGATGAAAAATTATATTACCTTTTGAATTGTTACTTCAATAAGGATGGAAATGGAGAAGCAAACTTGTCCTAAATTTTCCTATAGACCCAGTTTCCTACAAAATCCATTTATTTTGTAATATCATTTAGAATTTGAGTGAAATCTTTGATCGACAAGAGAAAACAATTTAATAAACTAGGTACATAGGAGATGAAACATAAAAAATTGTCAATTGTTCTTTGCTATTGGTCGGGTTTCTAATATTTCCTTATTCTTTACATTCTATTTGTTATTTCTAAGAGAGGGAAGTGTTGCACCCCTTATGTGAGTTTGTTTAATCATAAAGTTTCAATAGAAAACTGCTTCAAGAAAGTTTTTTTTTTTTTTTTTTTGTAAATTAGGCTAAGCTATATTAGATCATAAAAGAAACTTTCCATAGGCGTTAGGCTGGGATGGCAAGCGGTGCTTAGCCAATACCAACTTTAAAAGCTTTCAAAATAAAGCAAGTTTGGGCTTCCTCCTAGGAGGAAACCAACCCCTTATTAGCGTCAAACAGTATTGTTTTACAAAATGATCTGTAACACATATAAAAACAAAATAGCCAGAGTGTGTAATGAAATGACATAAAATAGAGATGAACGTAGCAACCACGCAGTCATAGTGTTCCTTCATCACCCTTTTTTGTTGGGTCCTCCTCCTCGATGAGGCATCCATATTCATGCGTAATGGCCTCCTCCTCAGCTGTTGGCTCACAAGGGGGCTACACGGATGATAGGAGCAACCTGGTATTTTGCATCTGGAACTCTGGTCTAGACTCCATCTGAATCCATGATCCAAATGTCTGTCTCCTCCTTTGCTGACTTGTGAACAGGGAGCGACACAATTTTCCAATTGGGTGGCTCAGAGTGCACAATGGTAGACTTTGTGGGGCCTCTTCTGCCCCTCTGATTCTCTGGAGTTAAGATTATCTCTTCTTGAGTGTAATCAAGCCTTTGAGTAGCGTCCCTAATGTGGCTTCCTGAGGAGGAGCCTTCAATGGATTCCGAACGTTGATCTTGACCACAACGATAACACCTCGAGAACACACCTCTTTAGCTACCCCTAACGGGCTTTTGACGTTGTCGCGGAGCCATGGGGAAGATAATGAGCAGAGGCATGGAAGCCGGGCTCAGAGCAGTGAGGTGCGCAGCAGAGATGCACAATGGATGGGGGTGCTCAACAGGGGGTCACGTAGTACGGGGGCGTGTAGCGAGGGAGCTCGACTTAGATAGCACACAACGAAGGAAGGCAAAAGAGGAGGGGCTTTCCACTGGGAGGCGCTCAACTGATGGGCACGCAGTAGGAGGCACACAACTAGGAGAAAATTAGAGGGAGGAGTGCATTGCAGGAGGGTGCATGTCAGGGGGAGCACAAAGGGAAGCAGGAGTAGCAACATGATGGTGAGGGGAGTAACAGAAAAGGCTCTTGAGACCGGCTGGAGCAGCAGAGAGATGGAGGAATGAGGAGCTTCAGTGCCTTTTGAAGACCTGTGGCATGAACGTAGATGCAGTGAGGGGTTTTGGCATGCTCGCAGATGCGAAGAGGGACATTCCAAGTGAGATTGCATGTGATTCAAGGTATGACAAGAGATCAGGTGCAGCAGAGCACCATTATAAATGATTGATGAGTTGAGTTTCCGCATCAAGTTAAAGATGCCGTTGTAGGGCGTCGTTAACCTGAGCATGGGAAGATCTATCTTCGCACGATCGGGGCATGTCACCCGCATCTGGAGAGAAAGTTTAATCATATTAATATACACACTAAAATTTAACATTTTGGGAAAATATATTTATTAACAGTTGATAATCTTAAATTTGGTTAATCATAGTTGACGTATCTCTCATGAAATATTGCCACCAACCATAATGTTTATTAGTAAATTGATCTCACACAACTAAGTTTAGTAAAGTTATTTAACAATTTCTTAGTGATTTATTTTCATATTTTTATTATTTAACAATTTGTTTCAAAAAATATATCAATATTTTAACAAATTTCATACTAGAGACTAGTAAAATTCTTGAAAGTTTCTAAATTTTAAACTAAACTTCCATTTTTAAAATTGTATATATTATACACATTAAATTTTAATATTTTTAGAAAATATATTTATTAACCATAATATTAAATTTAAAAGATGTATATTATAATGCTCATTAAGTTAATTAATATCACACAACCAAGTTTCAATAAAATTATTTAAACAATTTCAGTTATTTCATGTGAACTTCAGCTCACATCCTTAACCTTTGTCTCTTCATTTTTTTCTCCACCAAGAGAAGAACAAAGGAGATAAGTAATGAGGATTTTGATTTAAGATGGATTATGTCTTCTAAATTGTTGATTCAATGGGGATGGAAATGGACAGACAAGAGAAGATTGTGTCTTTAAAAATTTTTGTATTATACACGGTAAAATTTAATATTTTGAAAAATATATATTTTAAAAAATATAAGTATTAAGAGAGAAATGTAGAGTATGTATGTTTTGTAAATTTAGCAATCAAATTGTTAACAAGAATCTTATACATCAATTTGATATCTAACTTGAGTAACTTAGATAATAATAATAATATAACCATAAAAAAGAAAAGAACTTTGGGGGTTGGAAAGCATTTTATTATCTTCAAAACAAGTGTAGAGGCAACACTAAACCACTCTAACTCTTTTTGGGTTTCTAGTGATTTAGTGATTCTCTATGGTTGTGATGTGGGCGAGTAGACAAATTGAGAAAACTCAGAAGCTTTGATTATAAACAAATTCAAATTAAAAGTAAAGTTCCTTATGATTTCTTGTTAAGTGAAACAAGGGCTGTTCCTATTGAAGTTGTTGAGATTTTGTATTTTATTTTGGCACAAATCTCTTGGATAATGGCAACAATAGGTTTTGTTGCAAAAACTAATGGCATCAAATCAGCAAGAGGAGATATTATATCCTATTTTGTTGTGATAGAATTTATTATTCAGTTTCTTCTCTACATCTATAAATTGTAAGCCTGTAGAGGCCAAACATATGAGATATGAGGGATGAGAGGAAGAGGAAGTGCAGATGTGAGAAATCTGCTGTTGTAATCTCCTTTTGAATAATAAGAAAGTCGATACCTCTGTTTGGTGGATGTAACCCAGATTGGTTGGGTGAACCACGCTAAATATTGTCTTTGTTTTTATGTTGTGTGTGTGATTGATTTAAGTTTTCCGTTGTGCTAATTCTAACAATTGGTATCAGAGCAAGTTGCATATGATGCCAGTTTGTTGAGTAAACACTATGCATAATCTGGTTCAAATCAGTTTGGCAAGGAGCGCTATGAGTGTAGTCGTAGATTGGTAACCAGGATCTAGTGGCGTGGAAAGCTGTCCGTGGATCCATAAAGAATTAAACTTCATGAGATAGTGACGAAGTGACTGAGAAGCCGAGAGGCCAGGTCTGCTGCGTGCGACCGTGAGTTAGTATCGAAGGAGCGTTGTGAGTTAGCAAGCTGCCGAGGGTTGAGCGTGCTATCAGTGCGTAAATGCTGCCATGATTAGAACCTCCATGAATTTCCACGAAACATAGTCATCGTGGAAGCGGAAGCATGAGTGTGACTAGCGTGGTCTGGTGCTGTCTTGTATGGTACAAGTCCATCAACGTCATAACCGTTATCGACTCGTAGTTGTTATAGCTAAATGTGCTTATGTTATATTGCTAAACCTGATGTCACACAGATATTAGCTTTCGTGTCCTCTGTTCCGATTTTTTTTATATGACTTTAATTGCATATTAGACTGTGTGAGGAGTGTGTGAATTGGTAAACTGAACAACGTCGTGAGCTGGAGCTCGAGGTAGTCCACAGCATGTAAGCCGTGAGTTGTTGCTGGACCGATGAGGATGCCATGTGCGCAGAGAGAGTGTATTGCTGAAGTATAGAAACGTGGAGCCTGCGCACAGAGAAAAACATGTGTGAGAGCTATAATAAATAATTTCAACTTGTTTATTATAGAATGCCAATTTTTCCATTAGCACTTTTGTTTGCTAAAATTTTTTGAATGCTCCATGTGACTATATAAGTTCGGCGTATGAAGTCAAATATCATGAGTCTAAGTAATTTTTTAAGGTAAATTGATATTTGTTGGTATTAAACAAATGGACCCATGAAGGGTCGAATTTGGACTTGTTTAGGGTCGCATGGAAAGCAGCTGCCTACAATAATTTGATTGTTGAAATCAGAACATGGAAAAAACTCAAAGTGCTCGGTTTGAGATCGAGAAGTTTAATGGGAGAAATAACTTCGAAATTTGGAAAGTCAAGATGCACGATTTACTTGTACAAGAAGGTGTGGCAAAGGCCCTTTTGGGAAAATAAAAACAACCTTTCGCCATCACAAATGACGAATGAAGTGACATCGATGATAGAGCACTGAACGACATACGATTATGTTTGGAGGATGATGTTTTATTTAACATCGTGTCACAGAAAATAGCTGCTGGTTTATGGACAAAGTTAGAAAAACTGTACATGACTAAATCCTTAACCAACAGGATTCTTTTGAAAAGACAGTTGTACAGTTTGCGCATGAAGGAAGGTGTGACAATAGCTGATCATTTGAATACCTTTAATACTCTCTTAGTGCAGTTAGAAAGTATAGAATTAAAATTTGATTCAGAAGATAAAGTTGGAACTTTATTATGCTCTTTGCCTGAGTCATGGGATCATTTTGTTACTTCTATAATTCTTAGTTCATCAGAAACCCTTGAATTTGATGATGTTGTTGGAGCTATGCTATCTGAAGAAACTAGAAAAAGGTCAAATTTAGAAACCTCTACATCAGAAGAAAAGATGGTTAGAGTTCGATCTAAAGAAAAACACTTCAGTCAGAAAAATAACTCTCGGTCAAAATCGAAAGGGAAGAAGAGTAAGTTAAAATGCTGGTTTTGCGGCAAATCGGGACATTTGAAGAAGGACTGTTGGAAGAGACAACAAACATCCAAAGGAGACTCTTCAATAGAAAATAATGAAGCAAACATGACAGATACTGGTTCAGGTTTGACATCTGATTCAGGTATAAGTGATGAAGTTCTATCAGTTAATTTTTTAAATCATGATCAACATTGGCTGTTAGATTCTGGTCCATCCAATCACATGTGCATTCATAAAGAGTGGTTTAAATCTTATAAATCAATCAATGATGGAGTAGTTTACATGGGCAATGATGTTTCATGTAATGTTGTGGGAATTGGAAGCAACCAGATTAAAATGTTTGATGGGACAAATAAAATCTTAACTGATGTAAGTCATGTGCCTGAACTCAGGAAAAATCTTATTTCTCTAGGAGTGTTAGACACAAATGGATATACAACTTTTATTCAAGGTGGAGTAATGAAAATTTACAAAGGAATCCTATTAGTAATGAAAGCAAAGAAGGTTGCAAATCTTTTTCAGTTAGAAGGAAGAACAGAGTCAGAACATGCTTCTACTATATCTGAAAACGACCGTGATTCTATTCGACTATGGCATCAACAGTTGGGCCATATGAGCGAAAGAGGATTAAAAATCTTATCTGATCGTAAGTTACTTCCTAGTTTAAAGTCTTTTAATTTAGATTTATGCAAACATTGTATTTATGGGAAACAAAGCAAGCAAAAATTTAAAACAGGAAAACATACTAGTAAAGGAATCCTTGATTATATCCATTCTGATGTTTAGGGTCCATCTCCTACAACCTCATATGGAGGATCATCATATTTTGTACCTTTATAAATGATTTCTCTAGGAAAGTATGGGTCTACATGTTAAAAAGAAAGTCTGATGTATTCACAGTTTTCAAGCAGTTTAGAGCATTAGTAGAAAACATCACTGGAAGAACTATTAAATGTTTAAGAACTGAAAATAGTGGTGAGTTTAATTCAAAGGAATTTGATAATTATTGCAAGGAAGTTGGGATCAAAATACATAGAACTAGTTCTTATACTCCTCATCAAAATGGAGTTTTTGAATGCATGAACATGACTCTCTTAGAAAGAGTAAGAAGTATGCTGAGTAATGCCAATTTGCAGAAGGAATTATGGACAGAAGCAGTATCTATGGCTTGCTATTTGATAAATCGATAACCATCAACTGCAATAGGATGCAAAATTCCTCAAGAGGTATGGAAGGGTCATCCCTGTGATTATTCTAAACTGAAAGTTTTTGGTTGTGATGCATATGCTCTAATTCCGAAACATCAACATTCTAAATTAGATCCTAAATGAAAAAAAATATCTTTGTTGGATATGGTGATGGGATTAAGGGATACAGGTTGTGGGATCCTACTACTCACAAGATCATCATTAACAAAGATGTTAGATTCAATGAAACTTCACTTGATAATCTAGATGTAGATAATAAATTGAAACAAGAAAATGTACCTAAGTTTCAACATATTTAGTTTGAAACCAGTTCAAATACTGATGATAGTAGAGATGAACAAGTTTCAGATGAAGATCATGAAGAAGTTCCTGTAGATAATAATCATCAAATTGTGGAAGAACCAGAAACATCTTTAAGAAGGTCCATGAGAATCAGACATCCTCCTAAAAGGTATGATGATTATGTTACTTCAGTTGCTTTAACTGCTACTGATGATGAAACTTTATGCTATTAGGAAGCCGTAGAAGGTTCTAACAGTCATAAGTGGAAAGAAGCTATGAAGGATGAGATGAAGGCATTAGACAAGAATTCAACATGGGACATCGTAGAACTTCCCAATGACATAAAAACTGTAGGATGTAAATGGGTTTACAAATTAAAAAGTGGTGTTGATGATAAAGAAGACAGGTACAAAGCGAGGCTGGTTGCGAAAGGATTTTCTCAGAAAGCAGGAATTGACTTTCATGAGATATTTTCACCAGTTGTTAAAATTGTTTTAATTTGGATTGTGTTAGCATTAGTTGCATTACTTGATTTAGAATTACAACAACTAGATGTTAAGACTGCATTCTTACATGGAGATCTAGATGAAGAGGTTTATATGGAACAACCTGAAGGGCTTGTTCAAAATCGCAACAAGAAATTTGTCTGCAAGCTCAAGAAATCATTGTATGGTCTGAAGCAGTCACCGAGACAATGGTACAAGAAATTTGATTCTTTCATGATGAGTCAAAATTATATAAGAACTGAATATGATCAGTGTGTTTACTTTGAGAAATTAAGTAATGGCATATTCATTATCTTAGTGTTATATGTTGACGATATGCTTTTAGCAAGAAAAAGCATAAGTGAGATCAACAAGTTAAAGGCTCAAATGGCTAGGTCATTTGATATGAAAGATCTAGGGGCAGCAAAAAAGATTTTGGGCATGGAGATTTTCAGAGACATGAGCAATGGTAAGTTGTGGTTATCACAACAGAAGTATATTGAGAAAATACTATTAAGGTTTGGTATGAACAATGTGAAGCCAGTTTCAGTCCCTTTAGCTTCCAATTTTAAGCTCTCTTCAAGTTTATGTCCTAATACAAATGAAGAAAAGGAATATATGTCTCGAATACCATATGCCAATGCAGTAGGAGGTTTGATGTATGTGATGGTTTGTACACGACCAGATATTTCACATGCAGTTGGGGTTGTCAGTAGGTATATGGCAAATCCAGGGAAAGAACACTGGGCAGTAGTGAAATGGGTGCTTCGGTATTTGAGAGGCACAAGTGATTATTGTATCACTTATGACAGAAGTAGTGAATTTGTTTGCGGATATGTTGATTCCGATTTTGTAGGTGATTTGGATAAGAGAAGGTTAACTTCAGGATATGTCTTTATTCTTGCAGGTGGAGCTATTAGTTGGATGTCTAAGCTACAAAACGTTGTTTCTTTAACCACTATAGAAGCAGAATACACAACTGCTTCACATGCTTGCAAAGAAGCTGTTTGGTTGAAAGGTTTGTTTGGTGAGTTTGGTAGGTTGCAAGACAACATAAAGTTATTTTGTGATAGTCAAAGTGTAATTCGTTTGGCTAAAAATCCGACCTATCATAGTAAATCAAAGCATATACCTATAAAGTACCATTCTGTAAGACAGGTTATCACTGGACGGGGAGTTTCTCTTGAAAAAGTGCATACAAAGGAAAACTGTGCAGACATGTTCACAAAACCAGTTTTATTAGAGAAGCTACGATGGTGTCTGGATTCTCCTGGCTTGCAGAAAAAATGAATATAATAAAGAAACAAGGTATCAGGTTAATTGTTGTCAAGGTGGCGATTGTTGAGATTTTGTATTTTATTTTGGCACAAATCTCTTGGATAATGCCAACAATAGGTTTTGTTGCAAAACTGATGGCATCAAATCAGCAAGAAGAGATATTATATCCTATTTTGCTGTGATAGAATTTATTATTCAGTTTCTTCTCTACATCTATAAATTGTAAGCCTATAGAGGCAAAACATATGAGATATGAGGGATGAGAGGAAGAGGAAGTGCAGATGTGAGAAATTTGTTGTTGTAAACTCCTGTTGAATAATAAGAAAGCTGATACCTCTGTTTGGTGGATGTAGCCCAGATTGGTTGAGTGAACCACGTTAAATATTGTCTTTGTTTTTATGATGTGTGTGTGATTGATTTTAGTTTTCCGTTGTGCTAATTCTGACAAAAGCAATTGCTATGGTGCTAGTCATAAGGTATTTGAAAAAAATTGAGCAAATGGAAGAGGTAGATGGCCTAAGGTTGTGTTTAATCACAGATTGTGCAAAAGAAAGATGTCGTAAAATAACAAATGGTTTAGTAAATGAGGTATTTGTTTGAGCATGTGTCCTAAAAACACTAACACTAAAGATAAAAAAAAAAATTATGGATAAGTTCCACAAAATTATTTGGGAGAAAGAGCTAGGGAGAAAGAAGAAGTACTAATTGAAGAGTTTAACCCCACTCATAATCATCAACAAAAACTATACATAGGGGCCAATATTTCTTGGAGATCTAAAATTTTTATTACTTAATTAAGGACTAATTCTCATCAAATCAGTTGTGGAGATCTAAAAATTTTATTACTTAATTAAGGACTAATTCTCATCAACTTAGTTGTGGAGATCTAAAATTTTTATTACTTAATTAAGGACTAATTCTCATCAACTCAGTTGTGAAACAGGTGCTCGAAAAGACCAAAAGAAATGTGGGAGGAAGAGTATGTATTTTTTGCTCTTCAGGAAAAGTGGAAACAGAAAAAGTTTTCATTTTAGAATGCGAGGAGTTCAAAGACAATAGGGAAAATTATGCAAGTATTTTGGCAGTTAGCTCTTGAGATAATCTATTCAACCAGAGCATTTATGGTAAAAATCGACAGGAGAAAATTTCGCAAAGTTGGAGGACATCAGCTCTTATTCAAGAAATCAGCCATTTGATGAAGCAGATCCAATACCTGGTACCAAAACATATCAGGCAAAAAGGAAATGCAGCTGCAGATTATCTTGCAAATTGGGGATGTAATCAGAGAGAGCGATCAATAGATGATCGCCCCACAGATGCAATCTAGGAGGTGGAGCTACACTCTCTCCAACTGATAGTAAACAAGGATCTACAGCCCCCCGATCGGGGTGAGCACTTGGCACCTCATAGCTCATTATTGTAATGCGATGGCGGTGATTTGCCTCTCCACGCAAGCAAAAACCATAATGATACATAGGGAACATAGCTCATGGCACGATACGAGCGAGCGAGTTTTAATGATCAAGTGTGATGGACAGCCTGTGCTGTCAGAAGGAAGACGACAAGGTTCACGCCTGGTAAGTTCTCTTTCACCCTCCCTTCAAGTGGTAATGCTCTGCTTTTTGCATGCAATCGCTTCGAAGTGGCAGAGGAGGAAGACTGGAAACGCTACTCCTTTTAGTAATTCGGCTAGACGCTAGTATGTATACAACCTTCTCCTTTCCTTGCATATGGAAGAAAATGCTCTGGATTGGAACTATACGTTTTATCAAATGGTAGAGTATTGTGTTAATAACATTTGTAATTATGAACTGCCCATCCATCAGCGGGTAAGGCCCTGCTTTCGTGACCCTTGCCACCCTCTGTATGATACCTCAACCTGTCATAGAGTTTCTTCAATTCACCTTGATAACAGTGTCACCTTGATTCAATTTGCTACCTGTTGTGTGAAGGGGAAAGGTAGGGTTAATGTGGGCGATGTTAACCACAGGTCTCTGTCTAGGGTATTTTTTCTCTTGCGACATGCTCAGTCTGGTTTACGCACTGGTTTAGAATTGAATCCTTCACCCCACTGGAACATGCATAGTCAAGTAAGTTTGCACCGTCAAGTGTGTTGGTTGGGAGAAAGTTGTAATATCATCCCTTTCTTTGCTTTGCCGGCGAACCTTGCCATGTATCTCTGTGCTCTGTTAAATGTGTTGCGGACCCTTTGCTTATGTTCTGATTCGTGGTTGATAGATAGTCTCCCGACCTGTATCGAGACGAATAGGGGGTATAGTTCTGGTATTCTACCCAGCCCCAGTAGCGAAAGGCTTAAAACTCAGATCAATTTTCTTTGGTTAAATTATTACTGTGGGCGTAGTCTCACCCGTTATGGCCATGAGAGAAAGGCAATCTGGCCTTTTGATGGAAATCAGACCCTTACTAAACCCTGCTGTATATCTCTGTCACAGTATCGGATTCTGCTGAGTATGGGGAAACGGCGCTCAACTTCTCAGACTTTA
This sequence comes from Pinus albicaulis, assembly GCA_034641835.2. Classification (NCBI taxonomy): domain Eukaryota; kingdom Viridiplantae; phylum Streptophyta; class Pinopsida; order Pinales; family Pinaceae; genus Pinus; species Pinus albicaulis. The sequence goes on along the minus strand of CM076571.1, from coordinate 763,732,334 downwards.
AAAGGGAAGCACCCTATTCAGCCAGAGCCACTGCTGAAGAAAAAAGGCAGGAAATCCAAACAAGAGCTTGTAGAAAACTTAGCAGACAGTTATGTTACAGGGAACTCCTCCAAGACTCGTGAGGAAATCTGAGAATGGGAGAGAGAGATCCAAACTGAACCAGAAGACAATGTAACTGAAGCAGAAATTCTCGACTTCATCACTGATCCTGGAAACACCCGTGGTCACCTCACCCTATTTCATCAGACTATACATACCTATTGGACAGTTAAATGCCTGCTGGCAAAAGCCATGCAGAGTTTTCCCCCTGGACAGCAAAACATTGATGCTTCAAAGTTGGAAGGCCGCATCATGGAAAAGCTGCAGGATATGCAGAACCAACTTTATCATATCAAGATTACCCAGTACCAGGCAGCGGATCGAATGGGCAGGCTGGATGACAGAGTAGGACGAATGGAAAAACTGCTACAACAGCTCCAACAAGTGGACATGCCAGGGTCCAATGTTAAAGACCCCGCTCTTGTTTCTTCCTCAGATGGATAGTAGTTTACTTACTGTTATTGCTGAATGAAAGCTACAATTTTGTATGAACTCTTTTTCTTTTATTAGTATGTAGATAGATATGCCATAGAATAGCTAGCCCACGTGGACTATAGAAGAATGAAACTTTATCAATTTTGGTACGATTTTCATGCACTCAGATGGCCAACAAACCTGGTTTCCTTCGGACAGGTTAAGGCCATAGTTGAAGTTTATAATTTTGTAACCTGCTTTGCAAATATAAATAGCAAATAGAAAGGTCCTACTATATTTACAATATATATATATATATATATATATATATATATATATTTTACTAACAAATTATCCATAATGTGATAAATCGGAACCATCCATAAAATCTGTTTTACCACAACCTAGTTGTCGACAAGGACCACAACCCACCCTCAGATAACGCTGTATGGGCGATGTGATACCACACCACTACTTTTCAATGTTGTAAATTCAGAACCATCGATAAAATCTGATCGACCACAACCGACCCTCCGATAACGCTGTACGGGCAATGTGATACCACGCCACTACTTTTCAAACAACAACTTTTTCAGCAATTTCTCTACGCCTTCCTTTCATCTCTGTACCCCAACCACTCAGTTCTCCAAAAATCGCCAGCCATCTTAGACGCGGATTCTGCTCACGACGGGGCTCATTGGGATAGCCGTATCTATATATGTGCGCGCGCGCTGGTATGCAAGAACACACAACTCCGAGGCTTTGAAACTCTGTGTAATCGGAGGAGGAGAGAAATGGGTCTTCTTGTGAAATTATTGTTTCTGTGCATGGCTGCCTCTCTGCCTGCAACAACATCTATCAATCGCTCAACGAGGAATCACCCTCATTCTGATTCTGACTTTAATGCCGGTTTCAATTTTAGTGAATTGACTTCGTTGAGTCTTGGTTATAATAAGTTAACAGAGCACATTCCTGTGGCCTTTGGTCATTTAAGTCAATTAACTTCCTTAGACCTTAGTTATAATACGTTAACGGGGAGGATTCCTCCAGCCCTTGTAAATTTGAGCCAATTGACTTCGTTATCCCTTGCTCATAATATGTTAACGGGAAGGATTCCTCCGGTCCTTGTAAATTTGAGTCAATTGACTTCGTTATACCTTGTTCATAATATGTTAACCGGGCACATTCCTGCAGCCTTTGATCGTTTGAGTAAATTGACTTCGTTAGACCTTGGTTATAATAGGTGAAGGGGATGGATTTTCGTAGCTTTTGGTTATTTGAGTAAATTGACTTCCCTAAATCTTAATAATAATAAACTTACAGGTTACATTTATGTAAGTTTTCTAAATTTAAATAAACTTGAACAGCTTGACCTTTCAAACAATAATTTGGGAGGTAAAATTATAAGAGTCAATAGCAAATTCAAAGAAACTTGAATTTCTTGATCTTTCAAATAATAATTTTAATGGTACAATTCTAAAAACCATAGGAAAACTTTGTTCATTGTCATATTTATTTTTGTATTCAAACAAATTAATTAGTCATATCCCATATAATATAGGTCAATTAAAAGTTCTTCATACATTATATATATATATAGTTTTTTGGGAAATATTCCTGATAGTTTTAGTGGTTTGATTTCACTTGAAGTATTAGATTTATCATAAAATCATTTAAGTAGATCCATTCCTAATGTTTTCAGCAATTGCACCTCTATGAAAAGTTTTTCAGCTCACTCCAATAACCTCATAAGGACACTACCCACATCTTTTTCCCGTTGTGCCCAACTTCAATTGTTGGATTTAAGAAAAAATGGATTGACAGGAAAGCTTCCTCAATACTTGACATTTTTATATGATTTGGTTGCTTTAAGCCTTGGTCATAATAATTTGTAGGGTTGTATTCCTCAAGACATCACAAATCTTCCCAAGTTGCATGTGTTGGAATTATCCAACAACAAATTAAATGGAACAATACCAGTTCATCTTGAGAGACTCTATGGATTTGCAAATGTGTCAAATGATGATGCATTAGAAGAGGAAATGCAAATTAATATCAAAGGAAGCGAGTATACTCTTTCATGTCTATCTTTTGCAAACACTATATTTGACCTGTCTTGCAATAATCTTGTATGAGAAATTCCTACAAGAATGGGAAGTATGAACAAGTTGAGGTTGTTGAATTTATCTAGGAATCAATTGGAAGGGGAAATACCTACATCTCTTAGTGAGATATCCACGTTGGAGCAGTTGGACTTAGCAAAAAATAATTTAAGTGGAACAATTCCTCAAGACCTCTCTATATTACATGGCTTGGGCATACTTGCTGTTTCATCAAATATGCTCTGTGGGAAAATCCCTACAGGAACACAATTTTCTACTTTCAATGCAAGCTCATTTCAAAATAATAAATGTTTATGGGATTGTCCTTTAGATACATGCAGAGAAAATGAAAGACCAATTAGAGAAGCTAATAATGCTACCAAAAGTAGTAATATAAAAATTGGATGGCTATATCATGTGGATAAAAAGATGTCATTGATAGCATTGGGGATAGAAATAGGAATTGGATTTGGGAGAGTACTTGGTTTACTTATGTTATGGGAGAGAACTAAACTTTGAGTGATTCCCCAAACACACCACAGTCTTATTTTGGGTATATTGATTCCCAATATAGTTTCTTATATAAATAAATATTGAGTATTTTCTCAATTATACCATAACTCTATTTTCACACTTTTTATATAAATAAACTTACTAAATCCAAATCTTTTAATAACTAATTACTGTATGTATAAACTAAACTAAATTTAAAAATTATAAAACATTCTAAATAATACTGATATTACTGCAACATATGTAAAAGCATAATATAAGTATTTAGGTCAACATTCCAATAAATATATACTCTATTACAACTAAATAGAATTAAGTGTGCAATAAGACTCAAAAGTGTTTTAAATTATCCTGGAAAAATAAGTGCACACGTTCATATTTTAAACGATCTCTCATAAACATAAACGAAAAGACGATCAATTTATATACTATATCATACGATTCGAGATGTCGTTGGAGATGAAGAAAAGATGAATCCAATTCCAGATTCGCATGGAAATTTGTGGAAATGAAATTATGAATGAATGAATGATATTTTAATGTCCACGAGACTAAAAATAGTCTATGGGACCACCAACTTCCTTGTTTTTTTCCTTCTGTAATTCAATTTTCCTATTCAAATTGATGATGAGCTGACCCAAGCTTCTAACAGTTCCATCACTGAAAAGAAAATGCCATGGAATTGATGCTAACATACTGTGGTAATTGTCCCTGATGTCTCTGAAAGCATCACATTCCAAAATGAAATGTTTTTCTGATTCCACTGCCCCAGAAGTAAAAAAAGTATATACCCTTTCTTCCCAAGCTTCTTTAGGTCTCTTCCACTGTCCCATTTCGTACCGAAGTTGATGTGAGTTAGTTCTTAATTGAGCAATAAGAACCTTTTCCCTCCACGGAATGCTAGCTCCAATGTATTCTTTTTGTTGGAGATCACAAGTGGGGTTGAATTCTTGAACATAATACTTCTTCTTTCTACCCAACTCTTTTCCCCATATACCCTTACGGAACTTCTCCAGCACAAAATTCTTTAACTCCTTGCTATTTGTGGGATATGCATTCAAGTAAATATTCCATTTTTGCATCCATTTGTTGTTTTGTCTCATCCATGATTTCTTTCTTTCACTCATACCTTCATTGAAGATAACTTTTGGCCATCTATCTCCTCCCATTTGCTCCATTCTGTTTAGGTACCTTATAAGATGCACCATGGCAATTGCTTCAATGGGAGCTACCCCTATTTCACTCAGCATTATCTCATAGGGAACCAAACTTTTTATTTTGAGCTTGCCCATGATCAAGCGTTTTTGGATTTTTTCCATTTGTTTCCATTTTGAAACAGAGATATTGCTAGCCCACAATTCACACCCATACAATATCGCTAGACAAACTAGGAGTCCAAAAGGTACTTTGATCATGTTCCAATCCCATAACTCTGCCTCTCTACATCTATTTTGAAGTGAATATAATTCTTTCCACCCTCCTAAAATTATTTTCTTTCCGCAATCCTCCCAATTAAGCTTGTTGTTGAAATCGATCCCGAGGTACTAGTATTCATTTACTTCTTCAAGAATGTTGCCTTCAAAGAAGAACGTATGCTGGCTTTGCTTCCTTTTATTAGAGAAAATCATTATCTTGGTCTTACTGGTATTGACTTGCATCCCCATTGCTTTACAAAAATACTCAAGGGCATACTGGTGCATCTATAATCCATGGGCCGATTTAGCAAACAGCACAAGATCATTGGCATATAGAAGAAGCTTTATCACAAACTCTCCCAATTGAACACCATCCCCACCTTGCAAAAGCCACTCTTCCAGTTTATCAATATATAGACAAAAAATGGTAGGGGATAAAGGGAAACCTTGCTTGACTCTGATGTCACTTCTAAAACTTTCTGAAATGCCTGCTGAAGTTTTAATTTTGACTTTCACCTCTTCATAAAGCCTATGGACAAAAGCTTTATATTGTAAAGGAATTTCAAGTTTTTCCATTCTACGCCACAACTTATCTCTAAGGACCATGTCAAATGACTTTTTGAAGTAAAAAAAGAAGCAAAATACTTCTTCTTTGTTCCCCCAAACCTTTTCAACAATGTGTCTCAGCGTGATACCATGATCTATTGTAGAATGTTTTGGCCTAAAACATGCTTGCCCTTTTGCCCTCTTTTATTTTAATTCTGCCCACTTACTGATTCTATTTTCTACCATGCCACTGAAAAGCTTTGCAAACAAAGTATTTATCATAATGGTTCTATAGTTGGAAGGATTATTAGTGTCTCTGCTTTTAAAAAGCGTAATTTCTAGACTAGTTGTCCAATCCCTTGGGAACCCTTGTTGAATGACGTTGTTGAATATTTCCATGATGTGGGGTGCCAAAATGTTCATTCCCCACTTTAGATATTCTGCTTGAAGTTCAACAAAGTCCTTTGCCTTCCCTGCTTTCAACTTTTTAATTCCTGCCTCCACCTCATGTACTGTGAAACGATTTCTAGATGTGTTGATCCTAGGAGGAGGCTCAACCTCTAATTCTTTTTCATAGAGTTTCTTTGCATAGTAAAATCACTGATTGGCTATAATGTTATTTTCAAATTTCTTCTTCCTTGGTTGAAGTGCCCGCCAAAAATGTTTTGGGTTATTCTTTCCTAGATATATCAGCTCTTCCCGCCTTGTTTGCATGAACTCATATTTTTTCTTTTTTAATATCTACTTATATAACTTTACATTCATCTTCCCCTCTCCTTCCTTTTTCAAGGTTCTCCTTGCCATTTTGCATTCATCATCGAACCATGCATTCATAGGAAAACAATTTGATTCTGATTTCATATTTTTTACTCTTTTGCACTTCTCAAGCACACCCTAGATTATACTTGTTAGCTCATGGCTGTTGAGGCTTTGGGGACCAATTTTCTCCTTCTGAATTGATCTTCTCAACAGTGTTTTGAAGATAGTGCAATTTTTTTTTGTTAGAAGAATTTTTCCCCTTGATGCCGGTTGTTGAGAACATTGGGTTTTCCTCCTATTCTGTCTTTCTCCTAACCAGAATAACTTTATATAAATTGGGTTATGATTTGATTTTAATTCCCAAATATGCTCTCCAATCTTAACTTCTTCTATTCTTTCTATTAAGCTTTTTGAACCAATAACATAGTCAACTACACTTGCCCCATTGTATATATTGCAAGTGAAGTTCCCAGACTTTTTCCATCTCTCTAGACCATTGTAGGAAATTAAGTTGAAAGCACCACACAACGTAAGCAACTCCTCTCCAAAATGATTACTAACTTTGTCATCTTCTCCAAAATGATTACTAACTTATCGAGAGGAAATTTTCTCGTTCCGCCCATTATACGTTGGACGTCCGCCTGCCACGTGTATTGTTATGAACCAAAGGACACAATCAATGGCTCTAAGAGTTAAAATGCAGAGAATATTCCCCATGAATCTAGAGGTTTTGGAATTTTTCTATAAAATCATCACACCCAGGACTGGAATTTCACTTTGGCATTAATCACATCAAAATTTTAAAATTTTTATGGCAGTGAATATTTCAACTATTTCATTTTTGAAGGTTAGATATTTTAATTGATTTCATTTATGAAATTGAAGGTAATTTTATTTCATTTTTTAAAGTTTTTATATGATGAAATTGGAGGAAAGTAATTTTATCCCATAAATACTCAAATTCCATTGGTTATGATACTCATATTTAAATACATAGAATTATAAACATTTAAAGTTAGCACCTCTATATATTTGATCTTTCTTGACTTTTAATAAATTCAAATCTTTCTTGGTTTTTAATAAATCCAAATTTAAGATAGATCTAGGCTAATCTATTTTCAAGGTGAAATTAAGATCTACTTTATAAAACTTATTTCTTGACATTTATTAAAATCCCTCTTCCATCTTATGAAAAATTTAGAAAGCGTTATATATATATATATATATATATATAATTGATAAAAGAGATTAATTATAATTTCTATAATTAAAAGATATTATTATTTTGAAAATAAATTAATAGTTATATATTAAAACATTATTTTAAAAAAATGACCAATTTCCAATATTATTATAGTCTCTTTTCAAATAAGATTAAATATATAACAAATTCATATAAAAAGAAAATAATTATATTAAAAACATGTTATTTCTTTCCCTTTTCTATATATTTTATAGGAAAAAATATTATAAGAAAAATGATATGAAAAATCATTGTTTCAATCTAATTTATATGTTGATTTATTTTTCTAATAACCATTAATAATTATAATGAAACATAGCTAGTAAAGTTGAGAACATATTCATAATAAACTTCTCTTTAATGGAGAGGTGAATAATAACTCAAAATGGTATTAAAGGTAGAGGTAAATAAAGAGAGAGGTAAATATGAAGGTGAGGGTAAGTCTTCCCCATGACATGTGACAACATTCATCTTGCTTTATTATACAAATACATAAATATGTTTTCTTCATGGTGATAATGTTTTGTGAATTCATATACTCTAATATAGTTAGACCATCTTTTCCATCCAAAAATTATCAAAATTTATTATGCATCATCATAAAAAACTAATTTTGAAATAGTTGCATAATGGACACACTTTCAAATCCATCATTAACTAGTACTTAGGTTTAGCGGTATTGAGTGATCAATACACTAGCATGGAGGGAGTAGAGTCAAAACTTGGATTAAAGCCATATTTTTCACCATCACCTATAAGATGTACACATTTTCTTAATAAGATATAGGATATGAATCCTATATATGTGTGAAACAATGGGGTCTGTCCATTTGTAGAAAGTTCAAATGATGCAACAAACATCATGGAGGAAGGGGAAAAAGAAAGAAAGTTAGGCGTGGATGTGAAAATCAAGAATATTAAGAGCATACTAGCAAAATTTAGGGCTAGACCAATTAAGGTGGAGTATAATCCAAATTTTTTTCTAGAGGTGAGTATGTATAGATTTATTATTAGTGGATATGTGCCTTTAACCACTCTCATGGATGTAGAAGACCTAGAATATTTTTAGATTTTACAAGAAAACTAAACAAATGATAAGCTAGTCTCATAAAAGGAAGAAGTTTTCTCATAAAAGGAGGGATTTTTTTTGTTGGTAATAAGGAGATTGCATTAGCTTCTAAATCTATTGTTTTTAATGTTCAATAAACTATATTAGATGCCCCAACCTTTATAGGGCTAGTAGTTCATGAAGCAACTTGGGATGTACTTAGATCAATAGTCAAGCAGATTAGATAACAATGAGATAAATTTTCATAATTAGAGAATGAGATAAACTATTATTGAACCAATCAATGTGATCCCATTAGTTTTATTAATTAATCTTTTTAAATTAAAGATAATGTAAACTTTATTCATAGAAAATTTTATGAGAAATTTGTAACATTTTTGAAGAAAAATGATACCATGCTAGATATTTAGAAGCACGTCCTAGTGTGGAAGATCTCACATGAACATAATTAGTTACAATTTGATTCTGTGAAGATATGGAAATAATATATGAAAATGGTTTCCTAAAAGATGCCATACCTAAATGAAGATGAGATTATTGGTATTGGCTATTATTTAGATTGCTAGAATAATTTACCCTAAGAAACCTAGGAATACATAGAGGTAGAGATTGATGGAGCTACAAAAATTGTGGCATATCATGAAGAAAGTTACTTTAAATTCAAATTTCCTTCTTTATGGTCCATCGATGGATTATATATTTGGAAACAAGTCACAAAGGCACCCAAAAAGACCATTATTTTTTAAGAGGCACGATTTACATTTCGTTTATGTGGTCATTACTAAATAATTGAAAGACTACTTAGAGGTTTCTTCATGGGATATCATGATGTTGATGACCACTTTTCCTAATGTGGAGAAGTTTTTTGAGAAGTTAAAAAGAAACATCTATCTATTTAACGTTCCATTAGATCAAAATCAATTTCCCCAAATCCATTATGTCTATGATACCCTTGAATCTTGGAAGTCCTATAACGATGGAGAGAAGTCCAAGGGACATGATTCTTAATTAAACATATGCAAGTCCAAGAGTTGAATAAAATGAATCAATTTAGTTTCTTTCAATGCTTATATTTTTGTAAAAATTAGATGAATAAGATGTGAGGAGGGTTTGTTTAAACTTGTATGATTTACTATTTTCTTGTTATTAATATGAGAAGCCCGTTACCCATTTTTGGAGTAATAAATTTTGTTGCATGTGTGTTTTCTTATACTTCTTCATTTTATGTATTCCAAAATTCTTGTGAGATCAGTTTTATGAGCCACGTACTCTTAATTTTACATTACTTGTTCTTTAAAATGGTGCCAATTGTTGGACATGATATTGTAGTTTTTTGCTTAAATGATAGGCTAACTTGCATCTGCATTGAGTTATCTGAAATTTATGTATGTAGAAATATATAAACTATTTTTTGGTTATAATAGCACTTATGTCACTTATATCTTATATCTATTGACTTGTTATTTTCATTTCTTTGGTTTATTTTGAGTTTAATATTGGATTGTCATTTAAGGCAATTAGATTTGGAACTTTTTTTTTTTTCGTTTCATCAATTAATAATAGTAGCTAGTATAGAATGATAGAGTTCCCTATTCCAAGCATAGAAAAGTCTAACTAGGAATTTTCTTTGGGGTGAATTTCTATAGTTGACAAAGGAAATTTTCTTGCATCAACATAGCAATCTCTTTAATCTCTAAAATTAATCTTTCCTTGCAACCATGTCCAATAAAACATCCAAAATTAGTCTTCTCAATTCAATACTACCTGCTTTGATTTGAGTTCACTCTAGGGACTTAAAACAATGGGGTACAATAAATTACATGAAAAACACAAAATATGTGGGATGCATATTTTGTTGAGGTGTTGTACTCTCTGCAAGAAATCTAAGTAGATTGGGAGTTCAGTGAGTCGACGGTATGGTCAGGATGTATGACTAGGAATTAACCTCAAAAACTTTAGTCGAAAGCAATTGAATAGGAAGACAAGTTGATAGTTGGGTTGATAGATCAGCGATAAAGTTGGAAGAAGGTAACTGAGTTGAAGTCAATAAGAAGTCAGATAACCAATAATGTTCAATAGTCAATTGTAGTTGAAAGGAACAAAATTAGGAATGCATGCATTGGTGAATTGGATTGTGGTTGACTAGAGGTCGACTAGTGGTCAAAAGGGAATTGACTATAGCCGCAAATGACTATGATTCAAAATTTCATGGATATTAGCCAATGATATTTAGCCACCTATATTGATTCAAGAGAATTTGAAATAAGGTTTCCCCTGCTTATAAATAGAGCACGGTGTAGGGTTTTGAGAGATAATGAGATGATTCATGATCCATAGAGATCACGTGATGTATGAATGCATTAATTTTAGGTGTGGACTAAGGTTGATATTCATTGTAAATTGGTTGCATATTTAGTTCAAAATATAAGAGTGGTGGAGCTCAAAGGTTGGATATTTTTCCTGGTTAAGGCTTTCTAAGGTAAAATATTCATATGTTGTATAATTATTTATGGTGTGCCATTGTTTATTTTCTGATATTTAAGTGCTTTCATTATTGAGCTTCTGGTTTGGTTTAGAAGTCTAATCAACTTTTTATTTCGACATTTTTTGTTTGAGGTGTGAATTAGTTTCCTTAAGTCCAACATCTCTTATTGGAGCTCATTTTGGCTACAAAGGATGTCTATCTGTCAAAAGTTCGGGATTTTGAACTTGGATTTGTTGAAGAACGTAATGCTTGATCAATATCAAAGAAAATCTTATTCGAATGGGAGTATTAAGACAAAAAATTTGTTAAATAATGATGTCTAATTATACTCAAATAATATTGTTAAGTTTAACTATCATAATTTTGAGCTTTGGAAGCTTGAAATGGAGGATCTCCTTATATATTGAGAAAAATCGACCACTTTGCATCTTGGAACACCCGAGAATTGAATGTTGGTGGACGATTGAGAGAAACTTGAAATAAAATGAGGAGTGTGATTTAACTTTGTCTTGTATATATAGTGTCATTGAATGTCTCGAGGGAATACACTTCTAAGAAACTGTAGGATAAATTGGGAAACTTATACTAGATGAAATTGTTGTCAATAAGTTATTTCGTTAGAAGAAACTTTACCCTATGAGGATGAGAGAAACTAATTTTGTCACAAAGCACCTCGAAGTATTCAATACTATGATCAATTAGCTATTTAGTGTGGATATATTTGTTATATAAGAAGAAAAGTGTATTATTCTATTTTTTTCCTTACCATATTCATGGGATATTCTAGTCATAGCTATCAGAGTAATATAACCATATTGACTCTTGATGATGTGGTGGCATCTCTATTATCAAAGGAGATGAGGTGAGGGAACATGGAAGTATTGACCAAAAAATCTCTCTAAGTGAGGTTGATTGGTAGACAAAGGCACATGTAAATTTTGAAAAGGTAGATCCATATCAAAAGGAAAATATAAGTGTCTTGCTAAGTTGACAAGAAGATGCTAGAAATGCAGTAAATAATGGCATTACAAAATAGATTGCAAGTAAAATATTTTTGAGAAGAGTAAAGTATCATATGAGTATTCAATTAAAGGGATAATTTCTTTGAGTGAAGGAGGATATGCGTATTTAGCTTCAACAAGTACACAATGAGATCACAAGGTAAAATTAATTGGCTTAGGAGCATCCTACCATATGCCACCCGACAAGGAGTGGTTTTACGACTATGAAAAATATGTTGTAGGGGATGTATACTTTGAGAATGACTCAACAACTATGATATACAGTCAAGGTTGAGTCCAAATAGTGCTAAAGGATGGTTAGAGTGGGACATTGCCAAGGGTACTACATATTCTAAGTTTAGAAAGAAACCTAATATTTTTCAATCGAATGGGTGATGCATATGTGCATAATATATTCGAGAGGATTCATGTAAAATATTTTGTGGAGAAATGAATTTGACGAGAGTTGTTTAGATTGGGAGATTGTATAACATGTCGGGTTATATTAACTTGAGTGGATGTAGAAGTGTAGTTATTCCTAAGAATGATAGGTCAATCATTTGTGTAGTTGAAAAAAGGATGTTGTGGCGTCAAAGAATAGGACGCTTTGGAAAGAAAAGACTTTAAGTTATGCAAAGGAAAGGTATGGTAAAAGGAGTGGTAATTCTCTTCAAGTTGATTTCTATGAACAATGTGTTTATGGGTAATATAATCATGTTAGATTCCCATCTACTGTTACAAGGGAAAGAGGAATTCTAGAGCTAATTCACAGTGATCTATTTAGGGTAGTACCAATGTAGTCACTAGGTGACTCCATATATTATGTATCCTTCATTGATGATTTCTATAGGATGACATTGTTATAATTATTAAAGAAGAAATCAAAGGTTTTCAAGAAGTTTTAGGGGTTGAATTTTTTATGGATAATCATACAAATATGAATATAAGGGTGCTAAGAATTGAAAACTGAGGTGAATTATATGGTAAATAGTTTGAGTAGTTATGCAAACAACATGGTATAATGTGCCATATGACTACTCCATACACTCCTAAATTTAATGTAGTTGCATAAACAATGAATAAGACATTGATGGACAGGTCGAGGAACACTAGTCTACTATAAAAAGAGTATTCAGGTATTTGTATGACACAAATGATGATGCGATCTACTACCATGAAGGACACCGGAATGAAAATGAAGTAATTGTACACGGATATGTCGATGTTGACTACACTAGTAATTTGGATAGAAGAAGGTCAATTAGCAGATATGCATTCAAGTTCTTCGAGGGAGTCATTAGCTAGATGAGTATGTAGTAGCCAGTCATGGAACTATCTACAACAAAATATAGATACATGTTATCCCCGCATGCAAGGAAGGAAGTATTTTAGTTTTGGAATGGTGTTTACATATTTATTTTTCTCAATAAGTAATAAGGATAGGTTATGATAGTAAAATTACAATCTTCCTAGAAAAGAACTCACTTACCATTCAAGGAAAAAACATATTTATGCACAATACCATTTTCAATAGAGACATGGTAGAAAGCAAGAGGGTGTTGTTGGTAAAATTAGACACGATAAAGAATCTTGTAAAATTTCTTACAAAGTTTGTGAGTTTTGGTAAGTTCTCTTAGTGTATATGATTTGCGCCTACAAATCTTGTTTCACTAAAGGCATAATATTAGCAATTCATGAAAAGAATACAACATATGGGATAACATTGAGGTGCTGTTCTCTTTTTTTGGTAATCTAATTCAACAAGGAGTTCAATTTTTCGATGCTATAGTTGGGAAATATGGATAGGAATGAACATCAACAAGCCTAATCAAGATAAATCGACTAGGAAGATAAGTTAATAGTCTAGTCAATAGTTTGAAAATAAAGTCAACATTAGTTACCCTAGTCAATGTTGGTAAAAAATTCAGTAGTTGATGGAAGTCGATAGTCAAATAGAGAAGTTGAAGGGATTTTAATTAGACACACATGCGTAATTGAATTGGATTGATGGTAAGAAAGGAATCAAATACAATAAAAAATTGGTTATGATTAGAGATCTCATGGATCTTAGCGAATGATATTCAACCACCTATATAGATTCGGGAGACTTCAAATTAGGGTTTCATATGCCTATAAATAGAGGATGTTGTAAGGATGAGAGAGATGATGAGATGATTCATGATTGTTAGACATCAGGTAATGTATGAACACGTTATTCTCAGGCGTGGAATAAGGTCAACAACCATTGTAAATTGGTTCTATATTTAGTTCAGAATATAAGAGTAGTGGAGCTCCAACGTTGGTTTGTTTTTCCAATTAAGGGATTCTAGTATAAAATATCTATGTGTTGTGTAATAAACAATCATGTCATTGTTTATTTTCTGATAAAAAAAAAATTCATGATTTGAGCTTCTAGTCTAGTTTAGATTTATAGTTGACTCTCTACATTTGGACCTTTTGGGTCTAAGGTGTAAATCAAGTAGCTCAAGGCCATTATATTTTCCAAAGGAGAAAGGGAATGAAAGGATTATTGATGGTTATAGCCTTTTTTTCTTTATTAAAAATATGTTTTCAACATTAATGATCACTATGGCAACATATTTGCTCTTTAAGGACTTGAATGGATTAACAAGGATGGAAAATCCAAGGGGGTATAAGAAACTTGCATGCAATGCACAAATTAATGAACAACTATAGGAAAATACATGTACACGACTTGAAATGGAGTTGGAAAGAAAATGAATTTTGGATCTTGCAAAATATAGAAAGTGTGTCAGCGCTACCATTGGTTCTCACTCTGAAGAAATAGATTTTATTGTTACATTTTTTATATCTAGAACTACTATGACCAAGGTTAATGAATATTTAATCTTGATATTTATATGTAAGGAAGACTATTCAAGAGTGAATATATTGTTAGGAGGATCCATACCTACCTTGCTTGCATCACTAACTTTTTGGGTGGCAGAAAACAAAGGAAATATATGAAATATCACATGGTATTGTGAGAGATCATATTGGCATGAAGATACTTTTAACGAAAGGTGTTGTGCCTATTATTTGGGATCATAGTCATCAATATTTTTGAGTTTCCTCTAGGGGTATATTATCAATCTCTTCACCTATGATACAACATGTTTATATTTTTAGCACAAGGCAAACTATATAAAGTGATGAGTGACATTGATTTCTATCATCTATAATTCCTACAGTGTATGGAAAAAACGAACCTTTCTATGTCCACCACTTCTCTAATGATTCCTCATTAAAAAAAAAATAAAAAAAAATGTTATTGATTGGTTTCCATGATATATCAAAAGGGTCTAATATACATCTAAATATGCAATTATTTTTTTAGAGATAAATATATGGAAGGTCCCATTTACCTTCCAGCCTAAGATATTTATTAAAGAGAATGTTGATATGGAGGGCCATGACTATAAAGTACTTCAATTTGGTGCAAGATATAATATCTACACTAGTGCAAATTTGGGTGCTAATTTAGTTTAGTTTATTTTGGGATACATGTTTTATCACATCATAGGAGAAAATCCGCTGAAAATGAGGATAGAATGCAAAGATCTCGCACCAATTCCAAGATTTTTTACTTCCATAATATTTCATGTGGATGGAATTTGTTATCCTAAATTGCATACTAATATTAATAAATGGAAAGCACTAAAATAATGTGATAAAGAATTTGAAATTCCCTTGAAAACAAAACAAAATAAATTACAGTTTTCCCCTTTCCCATAGAGAAACTATATTTCTTTCTCTAAATTATCCCAACTTACATAAAAAAATAAATGTATAATTTCAATGAAAATATGATAATAACATGCCTCAATTTTTTTAATATCTTTCTATGGAGGCACTTGCATAATTTGAATTGATATATTAAATTTATCGAAGTGAATTTTATTACTCCTTATAAGTAGAACTAGTGGATTTCAATTCCAATACACACAAATACCATTCCACTATGAGGACTTATATATTTAGAAGTAATTAATAAATTTTAATGCTTGATATGTTTCTAAACAAAATAAACTATTCATCTATATGGAAAAAAAGGTACATGAAGGAGGTATAAAGAAATTTGCATCCACAATATAGAAATAAGCTACCTCAATAATATTTATCCTCATGCCATTGATAAAATTTCCCCTCGTGAGCTAATTTATATTGTGATTGTTAATTTATTTCATAAATTGGAATGTATTAGCCACTAATTATACATGTTTTTTATTTCAATATTATTTTAGAAAAAAATTACCAAAGGTTTGGTTAAGAACTAGTAGCAATAAGGATTATTTCAATTGGTAAATACTCCAGTGTAACAAATTTCATAGAGCTCTTGAGACAAAATCTTATTATCTTTTGTAGCATTGCTAGTTACAATTGTGCTCCATTTGAATACCAAGAAAGAAGGGGTAAATATATTGGGGTTGGAAATGTACCACCAAATTCCCTTAGCACTCTTAATACATTGGTGAGTGAGGGAAAACATTCTCTAAAAAATGAAATGAACAATAGTTCATGTATTAAGTAAGAACTAAATATTAAAAATATTATAGGATAGATACGATAAAAAATAATGTATCCATTTATAATGCCCACTCCCTAAGCCTTTTATGTTACGAATATTTATTATACTACCTATTGAAAGATTGATTGCTTGACAATTTCTTGGTGGTATTATTAGTATATGTGGAAGGTATGTGTATTGTAGCTACTCACCCATAACTCACATGGATATGCGAGTATTCTATGGTATATTATGCTAGATGATTGATTAATGATTAATCTTATGACTATCCTTTAAGGCATAACCTTATGATTAATTTAATATTAGATTAATTTGGAACCTCTCATGACTTTATGAACTTGATTAAATAACTAGATTTTTTATTATTATTTTATTTCTATTAATTATTATTATTCGGGAGGTGGGGTATGCTGGTTACAAGACTTTAAGAATGGCTAGGTGAACCATTAATCAGGAAAATATATTTTTTGGAAGGAGAGGATGACAAGAAGGAAATTTGGTTATTTTTTCATATTTGGTTTTGTTGAAGTTTTGGGGAGAGAGGAGAGGAAAAAAATGAATTGCTTTGAAAATCGTTGATAGGATATAATTCTTCACCAATGGTTAGTGGATCTCCCCAGTGCAATGTCTCAATTATACCTTACACCATTTGGGAAAGGAGTCTGATTTTGTTTGTGGGAGCGATTGTCAACATGTTTGTTTGTCAATTTTGTTTAGATGGAATGAGTGGAAGAAAGGAAATATTGATAAATATTATGAAGGATAACAAGTTAGAAAAGCTTTATGAAATACTTTAAGTAAGATGAACAAAGAATATATCAGCAAATGAGCAAGTAAGTGAATTTCTTGTTGCAACCCAAGAGATATTAGAGAATTAAACTAATACATTTAATGCACCATTACACAAGGAATTAATGAAATACAAGAGTGGAAGTGATAAGCTATTACTTGATATCCCAAAAGAATGCACAACTTTGCTCTACAATGTGTTCAAAGAGTCCAAAACTAAAAATGCATTCTAACTAGCCATGAGGGTGTCTTTATACAAAATGAGGTGACTCTTCAACTCCCATGACCTTTCAACTTCCCTCATGACTATTCATTTTCTACATGACTTTTCATTTTTATTTTATTTCCAATTTCAATATTTCTTTATTTACAAATTACATGAAAACAAAAGATAACAAAGATAAAATTTATTCATGGAACCATTTTCATGAGGAGATTCGACTTGAAGCTTTTGTGTCATCTAGGAATGCCTTGCTTTGAACTTGGAGACAATGGACATGATTTTATTTGATATCAAAGTATTAAATCACATTTCACATTCGATAGTTTTTGGAAACAAAATCATCATGTTGGTTTGCAATCAACCCCAAAACATAGAGAGCTTAGTCTGCAACTTTTCATCTCCACGATATACTTGGTGATTTCTTCCCTTGTAGGTTCCAAATAATTTTTCTCAACAACCTATTTCATTGCATATAAAATTTCTTGGAATTATCTTTTAAGTTCTTGTTTAATCATTATTACCCTTGATGCACTGATAGAGGGTATTTTGTGTGCTTTAACAAGAACTTCCAGGGCACTATTAAGTGATTGATATGAAGTCAACGCTTTTCCCATGTCCCTTCCCAACTTTTCACGTGATTGAAATGACATTCTAATTCTTATTGTGTCGAGAGGCGCTCTATAGCCCAGTATATAGGGATGTGTAGATGTAATGTGTGTAATGTAAAATTTTGATATGTAAGAGTGTATATAGATGTGTAGATGTAATGTGAGTTGATGGTGTTCCCATGTTTTGGCCAGGTTGACAGAGACCAAAAGATGAGACAACATAGAACCACTTTCAGACCTTAGGATCTAGCCCTCCTAGGTCCAGAGAGGGATCTCTCTATGATTATCAAAGGATATATGTCTTTGAAGTTCTCAATTGTGATTTTAGGCTAGTTATAGGCTCAAGGTTGTTTGTTTGATTGTTCGAGTTTGGTTGTTGAGAATCAGGAAGGAAGGTTTCACCATAAGACAAGGATAGGTAAAGAAGGAAGCTAGGTAAGGATAGATAACTCAGGGAACATCAAGGCCATTGGGAAATGGAGTCAAGAAAGGATTTACTTATGTTCAATGTGTAAGCTTCAGTTGGGCTAGTCATCTAGAGCATTTGGATCTCAAAGACTGATTGGTGGGATGGAACACTAAGGGATGAGAATGAAGGATGGAAAACCATCTGATTCCGTCTATAGATCAGGCCAGAGGTCATTTAACTCCAGGCCTGCTTGGACAAAACCATAGGCAACACAAGGGATCTTGAAAAGGCTTATATGGAAGGGATAGGTTATGAAGAGGCAGAGACAGGCTCCTAAACCTCCCAATACTCCTAACCTCTTTCAATTAAATCTTAACAAAAACATCTAAACACTGATCTTATTAACTTGCGCATCAGAGAGCAGGCAATAATCATCCACTACACTGGTTTAGTTAATTAAAAACAATATTCAGACACACATATGAGCGGAAAACATCAAAGACTGAGAGAGCTGGGATATAAGGTACCTAACAAGGGTAAATCTTATATCATGCATTCAGATGTCAGTCAGAAGAACATGAAATGAAATGGAAATAAACACAGAGATAAGAAAAACATCACCAACTGTTTTAGATCAGGATCCAATGAAAACTGCTTATCATGTTAAACACAACACCAATCAGGTACATCACTGCCCAAAAGCTTTTACATTCAGCCTGAATACATCATATTTCTCAGCCTGTCATACAACTATTACACAGAAACTTGGCCTGGGACAAAAATACTTTCCATTCACTGATAATGCATCAACAACCAACCCCCTTTACAATGTTTCTTTCTGTGCTTTATAGCAAAAGATGATCCTAAGATCGACTGAGGAGGTAGGTGCCAATTAAATGTATCCTTAAACACAGTAATGAATGCAGGGCCGAGGCCCATCCTGCTTGATAACGCTGCATATTTATTTTCGCTCACCTTCTTAGTAAGAGAACGATCTGCTTCAGATTTGGTCTTGACCATTTTGGCTTGCTGTACTCCAGGTGATTTGAACAGAAATGAAATAAACTATAAAGAAGGCCTGCCTCATAAATGCCTGACTGCCTTCGAGCCGTAGCCTGCTAGGAAAACTTCTCCGGGGGCATGGTGTGTAATAAAATTGCATGGCTGCTCGGTACTTTGAAAAAGAAGGAAACATTCTGCTGACGAAACCCTGATATTATTTTTATCCGCGCTTAGGGTCTTTCGAATCAATCCTCGGGGTCTGTGATCTATTGCTTTTCCTCTGAACGCACTGATTTAGGGCTCCAGATCTTCATTAACAGGCCCTAACCTCTCTTTGTTCTGTGCTGATACACTTTGCCGCTTCGTCTTTTCTGATAGGGTAGATCGGGCTTTTAATGGCGCTGAAAGATTTCAGTGCTCGAAATCTATCTTCTGTCCTTGATGAAAACCTTCCTGGCCGCTTTCTTTGACTATTTTATAACATTATCAACCCCTGGATTAAATACTGACATTGTCTGCGCAGCCTGCCATGTAAAACCATGGCGGCCTTCAACCTTTGGAACCCCTGCAAAACAACAAACAGTGAGGAAAAACACGACAGTGGATGATGGCAGTGGTGGGAACAGAATGCGAACGTGAAAAACAGCCATGCAGATGGAGGCTTGGGGAGAGAACGCGAAGAAATGATGAACAGAGCTCTGGCGGAGAGTTATTGGTTCAGAGGGCGAAAACATATAAAAAACATTAAAAAACACGAAACTCGGACGCTTTTATGTAGTGGAAAGAAAGACTGTATGGGGATGTACATGGAATGACGTGGCGTTGTCGTGGCGGGGACGGGGTGACGTGGAGGTCTCGGGGCGACGGAATGGACAGCAATGGACAGATAGATCTGGGCCGTCGATCAGGCGAAGATCGACGACGGGGAGCAACGGAGGGCGGGCCCGCGGGGGCGAGGGACAGCAGTAACGAGCGTGCAGCTTTGGGAGATGGCAACCGTCGGATGAGGGCTCCAAGATCGGACGGTCTGTATTAATTCCGCTGGGCGTCCATCGACCAAACAATAACGTGCGGGGGATGGGCGGTTTCATTTTCGTACAAGGGACGCGTGTCGACAGACGTGTGGAATCGCTAGGCTTCGGATGAATACCGCCAGTTGCAGATGGGTGGTGCGGGGAATACCGGCGGGTTTGGGCGGGTGGCATGAGCAGGCGGGGTCCACCATCCCGGGTGCGCTCCGCGTCATTGGATGTGTTTTATGATCGGACGGCGGAGAATGGTCGAGAAATGTGCGGGCGGCGAACCTTTGAAAACAATAAAAAACCAATAATTTTGCGTGTATAATGGTTTTTAATGGATTTTCGGGCGGAGGAAAAGGCTGAGGGATTAAGCGCTCGGGCGCTTTAGCGAAGGGTCATGGTGCTTGGTTTTATAGAATAAAAGGGGCGCGGGGCTAAAGCCAAAGGGGCTTAAGCCTTTAACAATGTGTAAAAATGAGTTTTTTGGCCTTTTGAATGGGTTTTGAAGCTTTTGAAGAGTAACGATAAGGGAATGAAGGGGGAGAAAGGGAAAACAAGGGGAGAAGGAGGAATTCAAAGGGGATTTTGGGGGTGAAATGGAGGGTAAGAAAGGAAATAGAAGGGGAAGACACGGGGGATGAAATAAGAGGGAAAAAGGGGGCCTTTGGGCATTTCTTCACATAACAGAGAGGCTTTAAAAGGGGAATTGGCAGAGGGGATCTGATCAAAGGATAAAAGGCACATGGAGGCTTCAAGGAGACTGTGTTTTCAGAGGAAATGCATTCCTTGAAGACTCAACAATGATTTAGCCCCCCTATTTTCTTGTCAAAAATTTCATAGGGGGGCTAACAGTGGCTCCACATGGGGATGGCTTCTTCTTGAAGGAGCCAAGAAACCAAAAAAGATATCTGAAGTGGGCCAGATGCCTGCTGCTTTGGCACATCCCTTTCTTTGATTAGCTACCACAATATGAATATATTACATCAGCAGAAAAATTTCCCAACCAATCTGCCTACCCAAACTAGAGTTCTAACAATTTTCCCTTTAGGGTGCATTTGAGCTAGCAGACCCTTTTACATCATTAATTTTTACAAACAGGAAAAAATAGACCTATTCTACTTCTACCCTTATTACTCCATGAGACCAGATTAGACTGTTGGTCTCATATGTTTCTCTACCTAATCTACTGCCTGTTGGGATTGAACTGTCCAACAGGTTTCTTCACCTACATTCTAAGGCAGAAATTGAAACAACTAACTACATGCTCATAGATTGAGCTTTATTGAGCTTCCTACCTACTCTACTCTAACTGGAAATCTTTGATGTTCTAGGTGATATGATAAAGCCAATACAGCCAGTCAAGTAGTAGTGAAAAAGGATATGAGCACTGGCTGCCTGCCAGAGATAAACACAGGGTGCTCTGCTTGTGGTTTTTCAAAACTGTGGTCACCATCAGTAGTGACCATTTCTGATGAATCTGGCCTGTGCTAAAGATCAGCGCTGGAATATCTGAGCACAGCAAGGCCTCCATGTACTCTGCCACAGGATCGACGAACACAGGATGTATACTCTCTTCTTTCAGGCCTGCCATGACTGGTAGGCTGTCTACATCCTAGGCAGCTTCAATTGTTTCTCCTTCTTCCACTGCGTCTCCAAGGTGGCTCTGGGGAGCCGGATCTTCTTCTTCTTTCACTTCGAACAGCAGTGGAATTTCTTCATTTTTAGGGGGCAGGAGACTTTCCAAAAAGGCCCTCGGGTCTCTGAACTCATAGGATATCTCTTGTGAGCTTAAAAGTTCGAGCTCAGCTTCATATCTGTCAATCACCAAATCAAGAAACATCTTCTTAATCACAGGTAGATGATTGAGTGCTGAGCCAATAGGGACAACCTTTGGAAGGTCCTCCCCTTCAATTTCTGCCAGTACACTTGCTACTCCATGTTGAAACTCTGCTATGAGGCTTGGATCTATTTCTGCGAATTGTTCAAAGTCTTCCATTAGCGAAGTGACTGGATCTTTGGCGTGGATGATGTTGTACTGCGACATGGTCTCCCAGTGGAGTTTTATGTGAAAACACAAATAATCAGTGGCCAGCTGATTACCAGTGGAGTCTTTTATCATTCCAGAATTGTGGAGTCACCAGGTGGATGATTCACAACTTACTGTCCACCACAGTGGTTTACCAAATCAAAGCTGACTGATATGTCCCCAGTGGAGTCGCCATTATGTTGGTGACGAGACTGGGAGACTGTCAAGTGTTTCAGTTTTTGGACCTCAGAAAATCCCCAGTATGGTCGCCATTATGTTGGGGTCGACGATGGGAAATAGACCAACTATCAGTAGTTCTTGACTCTCAGATTCATCCCCAGTGGAGTCGCCATTATGTTGGTGTTCCCATGTTTTGGCCAGGTTGACAGAGACCAAAAGATGAGACAACATAGAACCACTTTGGGACCTTAGGATCTAGCCCTCCTAGGTCAAGAGAGGGATCTCTCTATGGAAGTCAAAGGTTATGTCTTTGAAGCTCGGGTGTTATGATTTTAGGCTAGTTATTGGCTCAAGGTTGTTTGTTTGATTGTTCGAGTTTGGTTGTTGAGAGTCAGGAAGGAAGGTTTCACCATAAGACAAGGACAGGTAGAGAAGGAAGCTAGTAAAAGATAGATAATTCAGGGAACATTAAGGCCATTGGGCAATGGAGTCAAGAAAGGATTTACTTATGTTCAATGTGTAAGCTTCAATTGGGCTAGTCATCTAGAGCATTTGGATCTCAAAGAATGATTGGTGGGATGGAACACTAAGGGATGAGAATGAAGGATGGAAAACCATCTGATTCTGTCTATAGATCAGGCCAGAGGTCATTTAACTCCAGGCCTGCTTGGACAAAACCATAGGCAACACAAGGGGTCTTGAAAAGGTTTGTATTGGAAGGGCAGGTTATGAAGAGGCAGCGGCAGGCTTTACACCTCCCAATGTTCCTAACCTCTTTCAATTAAATCTTAACAAAGACATCTGAACACTGATTCTATCAACTTGCACATCAGAGAGCAGGCAATAATCATCCACTACACTGGTTTAGTTAATTAAAAACAATATTCAGACACACATATGAGCATAAAACATTAAAGACTGAGAGAGCTGGGATATAAGGTACATAACAAGGGTAAATCTTATATCATGCATTCAGATGTCAGTCAGAAGAACATGAAATGAAATGGAAATAAACACAGAGATAAGAAAAACATCACCAACTGCTGTAGATCAGGATCCAATGAAAACTGCTTATCATGTTAAACACAACACCAATCAAGTACATCACTGCCCAAAAGCTTTTACATTCAGCCTGAATACATCATATTTCTCAGCCTGTCATACAACTATTACACAGAAACTTGGCCCGGGACAAAAATACTTTCCATTCACTGATAATGCATCAACAACCAACCCCCTTTACAATGTTTCTTTCTGTTCTTTATAGAAAAAGATGATCCTAAGATCGACTGAGGAGGTAGGTGCCAATTAAATGTATCCTTAAACACAGTAATGAATGCAGGGCTGAGGCCCATCCTGCTTGATAACGCTGCATATTTATTTTCGCTCACCTTCTTAGTAAGAGAACGATCTGCTTCAGATTTGGTCTTGACCATTTTGGCTTGCTGTACTCCAGGTGATTTGAACAGAAATGAAATAAACTGTAAAGAAGGCCTGCCTCATAAATGCCTGACTGCCTTCGAGCCATAGCCTGGTAGGAAAACTTCTCCAGGGGCATGGTGTGTAATAAAATTGCATGGCTGCTCGGTACTTTGACAAAGAAGGAAACATTCTGCTGACGAAACCCTGATATTATTTTTATCCGTGCTTAGGGTCTTTCGAATCAATCCTTGGGTTCTGTGATCTATTGCTTTTCCTCTGAACGCACTGATTTAGGGCTCCATATCTTCATTAACATGCCCTAACCTCTCTTTGTTCTGTGCTGATACACTTTGCCGCTTCGTCTTTTCTGACAGGGTAGATCGGGCTTTTAATGGCGCTGAAAGATTTCAGTGCTCGAAATCTATCTTCTGTCCTTGATGAAAACCTTCCTGGCCGCTTTCTTTGAATATTTTATAACATTATCAACCCTTGGATTAAATACTGACATTGTCTGTGCAGCCTGCCATGTAAAACCATGGCGGTCTTCAACCTTTGGAACCCCTACAAAACAACAAACAGTGAGGAAAAACACGACAGTGGACGATGGCAGTGGTGGGAACAGAATGCAAATGTGAAAAACAGCCATGCAGACGGAGGCTTGGGGAGAGAACGCGAAGGAACGATGAACAGAGCTCTGGCGGAGAGTTATTGGTTCAGAGGGCGAAAACATATAAAAAACATTAAAAAACACGAAACTCGGACGCTTTTATGTAGTGGAAAGAAAGACTGTACGGGGATGTACATGGAATGACGTGGCGCTGTCGTGGTGGGGACGGGGTGACGTGGAGGTCCCGGGGCGACAGAATGGACAGCAATGGACAGATAGATCTGGGCCGTCGATCGGGCGAAGATCGACG
The DNA here is from genome assembly GCA_034641835.2 of Pinus albicaulis. Classification (NCBI taxonomy): domain Eukaryota; kingdom Viridiplantae; phylum Streptophyta; class Pinopsida; order Pinales; family Pinaceae; genus Pinus; species Pinus albicaulis. Next base: position 763,707,544 of record CM076571.1, on the reverse strand, counting down.
GGGGGGAGCAACGGAGGGCGGGCTCGCGGGGGCGAGGGACAACAGTAACGAGCGTGCAGCTTTGGGAGATGGCAGCCGTCGGATGAGGGCTCCAAGATCAGACGGTCCGTATTAATTCTGCTGGGCGTCCATCGACCGAACAATAACGTGCGGGGGATGGGCGGTTTCATTTTCGTACAAGGGACGCGTGTCGACAGACGTGTGGAATCGCTGGGCTTCAGATGAATACCGCCAGTTGCAGATGGGTGGTGCGGGGAATACCGGTGGGTTTGGGCGGGTGACATGAGCAGGCGGGGTCCACCATCCCGGGCGTGCTTTGCGTCGTTGGATGTGTTTTATGATCGGACGGCGGAGAATGGTCGAGAAATGTGCGGGCGGCGAACCTTTGAAAAAAATAAAAAAACCAATAATTTTGCGTGTATAATGGTTTTTAATGGATTTTCGGGCGGAGGAAAAGGCTGAGGGATTAAGTGCCCGGGCGCTTTAGCGAAGGGTCATGGTGCTTGGTTTTATAGAAGAAAAGGGGCGCGGGGCTAAAGCCAAAGGGGCTTAAGCCTTTAACAATGTGTAAAAATGAGTTTTTTGGCCTTTTGAATGGGTTTTGAAGCTTTTGAAGAGTAACGATAAGGGAATGAAGGGGGAGAAAGGGAAAACAAGGGGAGAAGGAGGAATGCAAAGGGGATTTTGGGGGCGAAATGGAGGGTAAGAAAGGAAATAGAAGGGGAAGACACGGGGGATGAAATAAGAGGGAAAAAGGGGGCCTTTGGGCATTTCTTCACATAACAGAGAGGCTTTAAAAGGGGAATCGGCAGAGGGGATATGATCAAAGGATAAAAGGCACATGGAGGCTTCAAGGAGACTATGTTTTCAGAGGAAATGCATTCCTTGAAGACTCAATAATGATTTAGCCCCCCTATTTGCTTGTCAAAAATTTCATAGGGGGGCTAACATGAGTAATGTAAACTTTTGATATGTCGGAGTGTATATATATGTGTAGATGTAATGTGAGTAATGTAAACTTTTGATATGTCAGAGTGTATAGATATGTGTAGATGTCATGTGAGTAATATAAACTTTTTATATATTTACCACTTTAATACCATGGGCCAAATACCATATTTATAAAAGAGGTATGGTAAATAGATAAAATATAAATAAACCATATATATGGTAAATAAATAAAACATCTTTTTATGTTTACTCCATAATCCTATTTATATTTAGGAACACTCAAAAAGTAGTTTTATTTGGGTGAATCCTGAAATCCATATTAACTCACTTTAACTATATCAAATCTATCGAGGATTGGAGAGGGAGGGAAAGAGAGATGGAGTTGGAGGGGGGGAGAGAGGGAAGATTATTTCTTTCACTCGATGCATTGATTTTAGTGTAGATGTTGAGAAAGAGAGAGAGAGGGAGAGAGAGAGTGGTGGGGGAAGAAAGAGGATTGGAGGGAAAAGAGAGAGAGAGAGAGAGAGAGAGAGAGAGAGAGAGAGAGAGAGAGAGAGAGGATTTGATGGAAAAGAGAGCGAGAGAGGAAAAGATATAGGAATGTAGGAGAGAAAGGGAGAGAGAGGAAGGACAAGAGAGAGGACATGAGAGAGAGAGGAAGAGAGTGACGGGGGAAGAGAGAAAATTGGTGGGCAAAGAAAGAGAGAGAGAGAGATAGAGAGAGAGGAAGGACGAGAGAGAGGAGGAGAGAGGGAGGGAGATAGAAGGAGAGATGGAAGGATAGAGAGATGGAGTTGGAGGGGTAGAGAGGGAGGGAAGAAGGAATACATAGAGAGTGAGAAGTGGGGAGAGAGATGAAGTGACAAGGGAGATATGGAGAGAGTTTGTGTATGTTTTTGGGTGAGATAAAGAGATTAAAAAGGAGATATGGAGAGAAGGGAGGATAGAAGGAGAGAGTGAGGGATATAGTAACATAGTTGGAGGGTGAAGAGAGAGAGAGAGATGGATGTTGAAAAGAAATGGAGAGAGAGGAAGGAAGAGGGAGGATGTGAGAGAGTGGAGAGATGGAGGGAAAGAGGGATGTTGTTCGAGAGGGGAGATAGGGAAGAATATTTATTCCACTAGATGAATTGATTTTAGTGTAAATGGCGATTTATAATCCATTTTAAATGTTTTCACTAGATGCATTGTTTTTAGTGTAGATGTTGATTTCTAATTATATTTAATTGCTTGCACTAGATGCATCGATTTAAAAGAAAATGATTTCTATTCCTATATTATTGCTAGCACTAAAAGCATTGATTTCAATGTAGACGGTGATTTCATATGATATTTTATTTCTTGCACTAGATGCATTAATTTCAATGTATATGTTGATTTCTAATTATATTTGACTACTTGCACTACATGCATTGATTTCAATGTAGATGATTCCTAATCCTATTTGATTTCTTGCACTAAATGTGTTGATTTTAGTGTAGATGGTGATTTCTAATCCTATTTAATTGCTCGCAGTAGATGCATTAATATCAATGTAGATGTTGGTTTCTAATCTTATTTGCTTACTTTCACTAGATGTATTGATTTTAGTGTAGATGTTCATTTCTAATCCTATTTTATTACCTGCATTAGATGCATTGATTTTAGTGTAGATGTTGTTTTCTAATTTTATTTGATTGTTTGCATTAGGTGCAGTGATTTCAGTGTAGACGTTGATTTCTAATTTGATCTAATTGGATGTACATTGATGGTAAATTAATTTTATAGTGATTGGTTTAACATTGTGCATTGATTTCAGTGTAAGCACACAAAATTATTGACAATGTACTTTAATATTTGTGTTATTGTAAATCAACCGATTAACATTGAAGAGCAAGAGAGACAATGTATGATGTTTAGTACAATAGTTCAAGCTAAATATTTAAATGATTTATGATTTCCACTGTCGTTTTCATATAATCAATAAGAAAATATGAAAAAACTAACAAGGGTGACAATAAGAATAGTAAAAGAAAATAATTTAATATTGCTCACAATGAAGACTATTTGTAATTGACTGCATTCTTATTATTTTCATTTTCTATCATTCAACAATATTACATTGTTACTTTGCATTCAAAATTTTTATTTAATCATTAAAGTTATTAACAATATTTATTGACATCTCAAAAAACTGAGGTAACTAAGAAAGTTTTAAAATTAAAAGGATCAGATAAATATCAGACATATTTAGCATATATAAAATTATTATATTTATATTATCTGTATTTACATATTATTGATAAAATTAATCGTATGTTCGATAGATTTTCCTTGGCCGGACATGACTGAAACCAACCTAGATCAATCTTAACTCTGGATCTATCAAGCACCGAGAGGGATCAAATCTCTCGAGGTGCAAACCTTTCCTCAAGTTTTTCAGTCAAAGAAAAGGTTTTCACCTTGAGAGATTTGATGCCTCTCGACGCTTGATAGATCCAGAGTTAAGATGGATCTAGGTTGGTCTTATCCCAATCAATATTCTTCCTATCTTTCTTTGAAAATTCAACTAGTGCAATCAGGTACTGTGTGCTCCATCTATGTATGCGATTAACTATTGTTATGGTCTACTTTATTAATGCTCCTTTTCCTCTAAGTGTGTCCTACATTTATGTTAATGGACATATTTTTTATGGAGAAAAATTATTTCATGGCAGACTATTCTCAAGAATTGTTCCAACACTTTTATGTCCTCTAATGTCATTGCTTGAAAATCCTCCTTATGGGTGCATGCAGTTTAAAATGTATAGTTTTTAGTACATACTTGTCATTCTCTTGTTGTGAAGTGGCCAAGTATTCTTTTAACTCTCATACTTCATTTACCAAATGTTTAAGGTTCTTCTCAGTAGTAGAATAGAATGTAGATCATGTTGAGGCTATTTTTATAGGGCTAGTCGTGGTGTCCATCACTTTGTACTCCTCTGTAGTGACACCCATTTCATCAAGTGGAAAAATCCAACTGGTGATAGGTGTGGGAGGATCAACATATAGAATAGTTAGCAATATTTCTATCTCTTTTTATGCTATCTTATTCAATCTAACTTCCTCTACTTCTTTCTCTACTAATTCTTTGGCAATTATTTCTTCTTTGAGTTTCTTGTCCATATCTTCTTCTTTCTTTATTTTTCTTCATTTCATCTTCTTGTTTCTTTTTCATTTCTTCCTCTTTTTTTATTCGTTTTTAACTCGTATGATCTTATTTCTTATTATTCCTTTTTATTTGCTCCTTCTTGAACATGTTTGTTCTTGTTCTCCTCCATAGCTTGCGTATTGACCTCTTTATAAATTTTATGTTTCTTTACTCTTTTCATTTTAGTCACTTCCATTTCCTAATTCCTCTTTAATGAGGCTTTCTTCTCTGTAGTATCTATACTTTCTTTTGATTGTTCTTCTGATTGCTTGGGTTTATTTGTAGGCTTGGAGCTACCTATCCCTTTGGTTACCTCAACTGCTTTAGTGGCATTAATGAAGGTTTTTACTTTCTCTTCATCTGCCTCAATCATTGGAGTGTATGTTAAACCATGCTTTATTAAACTATAGTGCTTGGTCATGATACCTTTTGAGTCATCTCTGCGAAAGTTGATTTCCCCAAACTCAAGGTGTTCTACTCCTTTGGCTTCAACTTCTACCTCCTTGAATTTTTTCACATAATAGGATCCTATACACCATGGGAAGGTAGGTCATGGAGCTTTATTTTCTCTTATCAGTGTACGAGTTAGTCCTATTGTCAGCTGATATGCCACCTCTTGTGATACCACTTTATCTGTGACAAATAGTGCCAACTAATGAGGGGGTTTATATACTCCAAATACTCTAACCTTGGTTGAATCCTCTAGTGTGAACAAATAAAAATGTCTTAAAGTGACATCCTCATTCTGTCCAATATTCAAAGTGGCTCTATGTCCAAAAGCCTTTGACACAAATATGAAATAAAGTGTTTAACATTATTATCACACATTCCCCTATAACTAGTATTCCACAAGTATTTTCAATATATATGCATAGGTTGAATGTCATGAGTGAAATTCCATTTTCATCCCAATGCGTCAAACTCACACCTGGCGTATATGGAATCCAACAAGTAAGATGCCATGTAGAGATTGGGTTGGTCCCCTTCAACTATATGTTTGTCTCTTTTGACATTTGACTTAATGGAAGATTATAAAACATCATCCTAGTTGAAATAAATCCCATATTTAACATGTGTAGATCATAGGTACCCAACTTTCTTCACAAATTCAACATCTCTCCCATACATCCTGAAGCACATGGAAAAAAAAATCTAATACAGTTTCCTCAACATATTGGTTTTATAACCTCCATCAACCCGATGCCTAGATTGTTCAGGCTCCTACCACCAAGTTTTTAGAATTTTCTTAGTTGATCCAGTAAAGTTGCAATACCATCGTGTAGACAGAATCACATGGTGTTTTGGAATTTTATAGTATTTTGCAACATTTGAAGTTGTATATGGTTCCAAAGCTACACCATGAGAATTATTAACTACCATATCATTCTCATTAATTTGTTGGATAATCCATTTAATTTTCTTAGCACATGGAAGAATTATTGAATGTGTTGCTAGCTTGTGTAAGCGTGACTTCTTAGCATTTATTTAAACTTCCCACTCTTCCTCATCTTTAGGCATCTCTTTCCTGGTAAATTCCTAGTATATGCATGTCCAAATCATTAGTGTATATTTATCTATATAAAAGGAAATGTCGACATAAGTAGGTATTTTGATAACAAGGCTTTCAATAACCCCTTCAATATTTCTCTCAACTAACTCCTTGCTAAGTCTTATTTTGGTAGGTGGAGACATTTCTACTATTGACATAGAGATGTTAAGACACTCAATATCAACAATGGTTTCCATCTCAGATATGTTCATATTAATAATGTTAGGTTAATCAAGAAAACTTACTCTTATTTAGTAGGTACCACAGATTACATTCATAGTGTGATAGGCTTAGTCACAAAATGCAACTGCAAGGTGCAATAAGGGGTAGTTATCACGATATAAAGGATTATTGAATTATGGGAGATATATTTTTCTAAGGGTTAAAGCCATCAAAAGAAAAGTTGATAGGGTGCGAAGAAATGATTTGCAAATATACATTTCAAATTTCAACTTGCAAGGGAAGTATGTGATAATGTGAGGGAAGAATGTTATCAGTGATGGGGAGACTAAGCCGAGATAAAAAGTGACTTATTAGTGTTGTTATTGTTGAAAAAATGGGGTAGGATTGTGGATGAAATTTTTGTTGTTCTAAAAGGGAAACGAGGGTATGCAATGCTAATTGTACATGCTTCATGAAATTGTATAAAATCATCTAGGTAAGAGATAATGGAAGTATTTGGAGATAGGAGAAGGAGAGAAATGTAGAATATGAACCTAAAATATTGAATTTAAAACTAGGGCATGTGTCAGAATATGAAGGTTGAGGAAGGCGAAACTATTAGGGGTAATGAAGTGACAGGAAATGAAACAACAGAATCACAAATTAAAAAATGAGGATGAGATAACGTACTTGTATCTAAGCACTTGTTAGTAGCATAGGTTGCAGAGGAAATTCATGATGAACGGGAGTTCCTTGTGCTAGGTTATCACATGATTAGAGCAAAAGGGGAATCTAAACTGAAATGGGGAGAGACCTCTTTACATATATTTTTTTGCACGTGTGAGGCTTCATAGAATTTAATGTGCTCTCATGAGATCAAGTAAGGTGGTGTGAAGGGACTCTTTTATTTGCATTCTCGCATTGTAAATTGTAATGTAGCAATTTAACTTGTGAGGTTGCATTTTTATCACATATATGACATGCAATTTTGTGATGCAACTAGTCACGCGAAACTACGACAAAGTATTTGAGAAAAATTTACAAAGTAAAAGAGGACTTAAAGGAGTCATGAGGTCAAGTAATATTAGAGGAAGCATTGGAACTTATTCATTGGAGGTTCAAGATAGGGGACTCTAAATTTTGGAAAGTGTCAAAAATTTGGGGTTGTTGTAATGAATACAACAATTGGTGATTAACGGGTAGGACTTTAGATTCTCTATTTTAGCCCTTGTTATGATAGATTTTTATCATTAGGAAGTATTTATTTGGATCATATGGATCCTAATACTTCAGCCATTAAGTCCCAGTTAAATATTTAGTCTCTCAACCACCTTCCTTGGTTTCGGTTTGAAATACACTAATTAGAATGTGAATTAGACATCAAAAGTTTTGATAGGGAAAATGGAGATAGGAGTATGTGAATTTAAAAATGTTTAGAATTCTATTTGAGTCTCTGGTATTTTTCCATTTCCATAAAGTTCCCATAGCCTTGATGGAGTCACTCAATCAATCATAAGTGTTTCTTTGTTGCCAGTCAACATCCATAGCCCCAATGAAGTTGCTTGCATCACCTCTCTGCAGAGGAATCCTTTCTCATACCTTTACCATTTTATTCTTTTTTTTATGAAATTTTGAATAACTCTTGTCATTCATTGTGGTAAGGTGGATGAGGGATCCTAACTTATTTTATAATCAGAGAGGATGTTCTCTCTATTTGAGAGAATTTTATATTTTTGAAATGGGTTTTTTCGCTATTGCATTTTTTCTCCATCCCTTCTGTAACAATTGGGTCAACACATTTAAAGACACAATTTAGTTAGTTTGATACCAATCAAGTGATGGAAATCCTAATAAGGATACGATATTTTCATCCTATTAGCGTTTCCCCACAAGATCGAATTATTACTTTCCATTGATATGATACTCACTCGTTAAGATATTTATGAATGAAACAATAGAAAGAGATATAATGTTATCCATTTGGTGAATAACTACTACAGTCTCATTCATAATATTTGACACACAATTGTGGGTCCTTAGTTAAGCAATATATTTATGTATAAGTCCCACTAGTACAAAATGAATAATTAGTTACTAAAAAATAACTAAAATTTGCATATAAATGACCATTTTTCAGTCGGTGACCAATAGTGGATAATTTCCAATATCTTATAATGCAACCAAATTTTAGTCATATTTAGCTTAGTCATTAATTGGTTGTCTTAACTTTATCGTCTAGTAGTATATTTAGTCATAAATTTGGTCATTAATTTCCATAATTAATGAACAAATACACAAAAAAATATACTACTACATGATCACCCAAGAAAACCAATTAATGACCAAAGAAATTGTTAGGTCCCTATATTACTAGTTTAGTCCCTTATTGTTCTTAGTTTAGCCCCCTTATTGCTATTCTTGTACCCCTGTAACCCCAATATTTTTATTATTGTTCCCTTACATTATTATTGTTACGTCAGCTAGGATTATATTGTGGCCCCATGGAATCCTATATATAGAAGGAGGCTTTGTTCATTTGTATCATCAAATAATTTTTCATTTATTTAATGTATTGGAGGTTTCCCCCTCGAAGTGGTTGATTTCTAAGAAATTGATCTCTCTTTTCTTCTATTTTGGAGTTGGTTTCATAACATTTGGTATCATAGCTTTGGATTCTAGTGTTTCGCTGCTCCAAACATGTCATCGTGGGATTGTCTCTATACGTTTTTTTATACAAAGGTTCAGAGGCTTAAATTTTTACAGTGTGAAGAAGAAATCCCGAGGAATAGCGTGGAAAAATTTCAGAGCTTGATTCGCAATATTTTCGAGATAGGATCTGTGGAAGTTAGGGATTTTTCAGGCTCCCATATTTCATCTCAAAGAGGTGACCGTGGGAAAATCGTCATAACTCTCTCTCTGAGCATTGCATTGGAATTTTGTAAAAAGTGGCCGCAAGTACACAAAATTTAGTTTTCTATGTATCAATTTCAGAGCCAGAGGATGAAAAAGTGACACGTGGAATGTCATACAAGGTCGCTCTATTGAACCATTCCATAAGTAGGTCATTGTGGGAGATTTGGCATAACTTTGTCTTGAAGAATCCAAATTAGGTTAGACCTTTGGAATTTGAAAGAATATTTAGAGGGCTACTATAGGGCCCAATTTCGGATATTGAAGATTTGAAATCATAGATATAATTCAGTTTTAATATCGAGCTCCTTAAAAGCAAGAAAAAGGTGTATATTTTTACAAATTACATAAGTCTCGTTTGAAAAAATTAGTTTGAATTTATTCCAAGGGCACATTGAAGAATATATATCAGTATTGGGTTCTAAAATTCCCCCTAAAAATAATTCAACACCCATTAAGCCTTCAGAAGGCTCTACTATGACTCATGAAGACGAAGAAATACAACATGAGATATCAAAATTACAAGAGAAGGTGCACCAAATTTCTCTATCGTAAAGAGCAACAAAAAAATGAAATGGAAGTTTTGAAGAAAGGCGTGGAAACTAATATGGATGGTTTGAAGAAAGGTGTGGAAGATAAGATGAATGTTTTGGAAGCTAAGATGGATGGCATGGAAGTTGGCATGGAAGCTAAGATGGATGACATGGAAGCTAAGATTGATGAAAAAATGAAATACAACATGGAAAACATGAAGAATGATCTAAAAGTAGACATCAAAGGTTTGGCAAAGTTGATACAAGAAATGTTTCCTAATGGCGAAAAGATAGTAGAGGAAACTCATGATGATAAAAAAATAAATGTTAATCATGATTTCATAAACTCTAATGTTGGATGGAAGAACCAACATATTCCGAAGATGGATATGAGGAAGTTTGATGGCGAGGATCTTGTAACATGGATACTACAGATGGAGCAATATTTTGATCTCAATAATGTGAAAAACACACAAAAGGTACACATTGCAACTTTACTTTTAGAACAAAATACATTTGTATGGTATCGATGGATTTTCTCTCGTAAATTTTTTTTCACTTGGTCAATTTTTACAGAGGAAATGATAGCACATTATGAGGATACAAAAAGAAACACCTTCTTTAGCCAATTGATAAATCTCAAACGAAAAGGTTTAGTGGTGGAGCACATTGAGGACTTCCAAAAATTGAATATAAGGGTAATTGATATTCCAGAGGAACATAGGATTGATGTCTCCATAGGAACTTTAAAGGATAACATCCAACATGAAGTTCGTGTTTGGGAACCTGATTCATTGGAAAAGGCATTCAGGTTGGCAAGAAAAATTGAATGTAAAATTATGGCGACAAGGAAGCCTACCACTCACATATATAAAGATGGAAATTTTGCTACTCCTAGACTTCCAAAACCTACAAGGTTGAGACCACAACAATTGGAAGAAAAAAGAGAAAAATGGCTTTGCTGCAGTTGTGATAGCAAATACACTAAAGGTCATAAGTGTGCTGAGAAGAAATTATTTTACATAGATTGTGAAGAGGAAGAAGAAAATGAACAGGAATCTTCAAAAGAAGAGGATATATACCAGGAACCAACCCTAGAAGAGGAATAAATGAGTCCGAGCATCGTGTAATTACCAGGAATTACCACTCCTCAAACTCTCAAGATAGAAGGACATATCAAGAAGAAAAAGGTAATAGTGTTGATTGATTCGGGTAGTACCCATAATTTTTTTCATTGTAAGGTAGACAAGGAATTGAATTGTTTCCTATACCCAGCACCAGAATGTCAAGTGATGGCTACAAATGGAGGAACTATAAATTGCTCTGGAAAATGCCATAATATCAAGCTAACCATGGGGGAATATGTATTGAATAGTCCAATGCTTTCCATTCCAATGGGAGGTGTTGATGTTGTAATAGGAGTAAAATCGTTACAATCTTTGGGGACAATAGCTTTTAATTTTCAAGAAATTTTCTTGAAATTTTTTTCAGAGGGAAAGGAAGTCAAATTAAGGGGTATCGCAGGGAAGCCCGGAAATATAATAAGCTATAATGTCATGAAAAATCTTCTGAAGAAATAACAACGAGGCGTAATTGCAAAATTATGCTCACTACAAGTTCCAACATCAAAATCATCTATTTTTGCGGATCTCCAAAAAGTCCTAGACAGACATTCCAAGGTGTTTGAAACTCCCAAGGGACTCCCACCTATTCATGATCATGATCATGTTATTCATTTGATTCCAGGAAGTGTTCCTCTAAACATCGGGCCTTATAGATATCCTTATGCCCAAAAGAGCGAAATTGAGTGTATGATTGTAGAAATGTTAGGGGCTGGTATAATTCAACCTAGTCAAAGTTCTTTCTTTGCTCCAGTAGTATTAGTGCACAAGAAGGATGGATCATGGCAGATGTGTCTGGATTATAGGGAGCTCAATAATCTCACCATTAAAGATAAATTTCGCATTCCTGTGATTGATAAATTATTGGATGAAGTACATGGAGAAATTTATTTTACCAAGTTGGATCTTCGTTCAGGATATCATCAAATTAGAATGAAGACTGAAGATATTCCAAAAACAACATTTCAAACTCACAAGGGTCATTATGAATTTTTGGTGATGCTTCTTGGCCTTACCAATGCACCTTCTACATTTCAAGGGTTGATGAATTCCATTTTCAAACCCTTCCTTAGGAAATTTGTGCTAGTATTTTTTGATGATATACTAATCTACAACAAGTCTTGGAAGGATCATGTTCAACATGTTGACAAGCTACTCAAACTATTGTAGGAGAAACAATTATATGCAAAAACATCCAAATGTTTCTTTGGAGTAAAAGAGGTGGAATACCTAGGTCATATTATATCTCACGAGGGTTTTAAGGTAGACCCTAACAAAATTTAAGCCATTAAGGAATGTAAAGTCCCCACAACCATAAAGAAGTTGCAAGGATTTATCGGGTGTATAGGGTATTATCACAAGTTTATTAAGAATTATGGGAGAATAGAAGCACCTCTAACAACATTATTGAAGAAAGATGCATTTTCATGGACTCTTGAAGCAACTAAGGCCTTTGAACATATTAAAGAGGCAATGTTCCTAGCACTGCTCTTAGCTATTCCAGACTTCACAAAAACCTTTTTTGTGGAATGTTATGCCTCAGGAAATGGAATTGGTGTTGTTTTAATGCAAGAAGGAAGATCCATTGCTTTTGAAATTCGTCCAATCAAAGGAAAGTATCTATAGAAATCTATTTATGAGAAGGAAATGTTAGGAATACTACATGCACTAAAGAAACAACGACCTTACCTAATGGGAAGACACTTCAAGGTAAAAACCGATCATGATAGTCTTAAACACTTTTTGGAACAAAGACTATCTTCAGAAGAGTAGCAAAAATGGGTCACAAAGATGTCGAGTTATGACTTTGAAATAGTCTACAAAAAAGGGAAGTTAATTTTTTTTGCAGATACACTCTCAATAAGGAATGAAGAGGTGGAATCATTGCTTGGTGCCATTTCTATTATCCAACCAGATTGGATAATTGAAGCAAGGGATGAATGGAAGAAGGACGAAGAAGTGTGGATACTCATTCAAAATTTGTAGCAAGATCATAGTACATCCAATACATTTAGTTGGAAAAGTGATTCCTTATTGTACAAAGATTGCTTATATCTTTGTAAGAATTCCCAACTATAACAAAAGATTATTTTGGATTTGCACACTTCTTCTTTTGGAGGACACTCAGGATTTTTAAAAACTTACCAGAGGGTGAAGAAAAAATATTTTTGGGATGGCCTTAAATCTGATATTCAAAATTTTGTGGTGGAATGTTAGGTTTCCCAGAAAAATAAAGTTGATACAATTAAGACCCCGGGTCTTCTACAACCTTTATCCAATCCAAGTCAACATTGGGAGGAGATTTCAATGGATTTTATCACAGGTTTATCTAAGTCTGAAGGAAATAGTGTCATCATGGTGGTAGTTGATAGACTTACCAAGTATGCACACTTTTTTGAATTATCTCATCCATTTAAAGCAAGTACAGTTGCTACTACATTTATGGACACAATTCAAAAGCTACATGGAAACCCAAAGATTATTGTGAGCGACAGAGATCCCATTTTTACTGGAAATTTTTGGACGAAGTTATTTTCTTGTTTGGGTACTCAATTAGCTCATTGATCATCTTATCATCCTCAATCCGATGATCAAACTGAGATAGTGAATAAATTTTTGGAAGGATACCTTCGTTGTTTTGTATATGATAAAAAAACACAATGGGTCAAGTGGTTACCTCTCGCTGAATGGTGGTATAAAACTTCTTTCCATACTGCAGCAAAAATGACCCCATTTATGGCACTTTATGGATGTCATCCACCATCCATCACATCATCTTTAAGAGAAAATTCTAAGGTTCAAGCAGTGGAAGATCACACTGAGCATCAATAAGAATTTCTCCAACTCTTAAAGGATAACCTAAATTTGGCTCAAAATGGAATGAAACAATAGGCAGATCAACATCATAGAAAGAGAGTTTTGATGTAGGAGACTGTGTATTTTTAATGCTACAACCATACAAAAAAATGTCCCTCAAGCAAGCTAAGAAGGATAATAAATTATCACCAAATTACTATGGTCCTTACAAGGTGTTGCAAAAGATTGGTATTATGGCATACAAATTGGAGCTTCCTTCTTCTTCGCGAGTGCATCTAGTTTTCCATGTTTCATGCTTAAAGAAGGTTATAAGTGAAAATCTTCCAGTTCAAAAAATATTGCCAAAACTTGATGAGGAAAGAAAAATCATATTGGAACCTAAAGCGGTCACGAAAACAAGAACTCAACAGCTACGAAATCAATCAATTTCAGAGTATCTCATCAAGTGGAAGAACTTACCCACTGAAGATTCTACATGGGAGGATGAGAATCTTATACAGAAGCACCCAAAGCTACTCAAGCATTGAGGACAACACTTTTTTGAAAGAGAGGGGCATGTTAAGTCCCTATATTACTACTTTAGCCCCCTTATTGTTATTGTTGTACCCTTGTAACCCCAATATTGTTATTATTGTGCCCTTACATTATTATTGTTAGGTTAGCTAGGATTATATTTGGGCCCCATGGACTCCTATATATAGAAGGAGGTTTTGGTCATTTGTATCATCAAAGAATTGTTCATTTATGTAATGTATTGGAGGTTGCCCCCTTGAAGTGGCTGATTTCTAAGGCGTTGATCTCTCTTTTCTTCTATTTTTGGAACTAGTTTCATAACATAAATATGACCAAAATGTTGGCCGCATTATAAAATACTATAAATTAGCTACTAATAGTCATATATATGAATATTTTAGTCATCGTTTGAAAGCAATTGATGACCCAAAAAATATGACTAAATTTTGATCGTGTTATAAGATACTATAAATTAGCTACTAATAGTTGTATATATGCAAAATTTATTCGTCATTTGTAATCATATATTTACCATTTACAGTAGTCATTTATCTTTTTTTGGTTGTTTCATATTCATTATATAAAAAACTAATTTATTAGTTTCTATTCATTTCATTTTATTTAATTAATAATCATTATAAATGATTAATATAGTTGTTGTATATTCATTTTTTTGTGTCCATCATCAATCAATATAAATTACTATTTTAGTAGTATTATATTGATTTTATGTTTTTATTATTGATCAACATAAATTAATTAGTATGATTTTTCAACTAAATTAAAGAAATGTCATTCAATGTACATGTTCATATAATATGAAAACACGAAAGTTACATATCTTAACTAAAATACTAAATAGTATCAAGTATAATTATAAATAATTTCAGCCACATAAATTATATTATAAGAAAATTTAGGAATTACAATATGAGTTTCCAACTTAATATTGGTTGGACTAAAATTTACACATGAAATATTGTTTTATCACTTCAAAATATTATCATTATGCTTTGAAGGCATTGCAGGTGAATCAATCAACTCTAAATACTTGACCATCAGTCTATATGTGTGTGTCTCATGTGGGAATTTACTTTAATGGTATCACTAGACCGATTCACTTCTCTCTCTTTATGCATTTTTCGCTCCCATGTTATTTTTCTCCTCTTTCTTGAATTCTTGTTTCTTACCATCGGTATTAAGTTCCTATTATGAAAATGTAAGAAGATAGAATGTAGAGTATAAGACATGAAAGACGATGAACACTATAATATAACCTAAATTAGACTATAAAGGATTTATATGACATATACCTCAAAATCAACAATGCCAATTCCATTTTTTCCAAAAAAGAAATAAACTCAAATAAGTTTTCTTCAATTGGGTGATAGTGGTCGAATGACTTGTATAAATAAAATATCTCCATAAAAAAGAATACCTTAGGAACTTATTATTTAACCTTCAGGAAAATCTTAGGCACTGTGAGGACCTAACCTAGGTCTTCTAACTAAACTTGTTTGATCATTTAATTGAATTTACAATAAGAAGAAAATATAGCATGTTTATAACTCTACATTTACTTGATAAAAATAAACAAGTATAATTTAATCAACAACATATTAAACATGTTAGAAATTTCATTCGCAAAAATTTACATAAATAAAACAACAAATGGAAGAATACATGTTCCAGTGCCTTGGTTGGGTTGCTCCTGACTCTATTGGGATTTTCTTGACTCTATTGACATGCTCCTCTTGGCTATTCAACTAAATTTACCTCCCACCCAACTAGGAATGATTTCCTATCCCAGGGAACCTCCACAAGTTTCCTAACCCACTGAGTTCAAGTCCAACCAACTGTAGTGTGTCCAAGTTAAAATCAATACTCTCCAAAAGATACAAGTTTGAGTTCTCTCATTTTTCTCTACATTATTTCCCTTCTCCTTCTCCACATTCTTTCCAAAATAAAAATCCTCTAAATCAAAAACAAATACCGAAGATCTCTCCCATCTCCTCTCATCCTCCTTCATTTTTATGTCTCTTCCTCTCATCCACCTCAACCACTTACCATTAATTCCATGACTACCCCAAAATCCTTTTAATTTATTAACTTTGAATTTCCTTACCACATATTATCCAAAAGTAGATTTCAGAAGATACATTGGGAATATATATATATATATATATATATATATATATCACCTCAACCACTTACCATTAATTCCATGACTACCCCAAAATCCTTTTAATTTATTAACTTTGAATTTCCTTACCACATATTATCCAAAAGTAGATTTCAGAAGATACATTGGGAATATATATATATATATATATATATATATATATATATATATATATATATATATATTAAATTGGAGAATTCCATATCTTATATATAATTAAATAGGAGAAGTACATATCTTACCTAAAAGTATATTTGAGAAGACACATTAGGAATAAATTATAGATATTGTTTTAGAAATAAATTGGAGAACACCATATCTTATCTAAAAGTAGGTTTGAGAAGATACATTGGGAATTAAATATAGATATTTGATTTAGAAATAAATTGGAGAAGACCATATCTTATCTAAAAGTAGATTTGAGAAGATACCTTGGGAATTGAAATGATAATAAAAGTCATATTAGTAAAAAAAAGTTACAAATTCACAAGTGTAGATATTACCAATATTAATCAATAATTATAAGTCAATATTTGTTGGTTAGTTAAAAACTAATCAAAATTAGCATGATAGGATAAAGTAGGGCATTACATACACCCCTCATTCAGAAAATTTCGTCCTGAAGTTAGAGCGAAAATGACACAAGGAGTTCGAAAGAAATTTGACAATAAGGCATAACAAAATATAGAGAGATATAATAGTCAAAATAAGTACGTTAGGAAACGATACCACTTCCCATCAAGAGTCTCCAACAAACCTATATCCTCCTATCCTTCCTAACCTACTTCTACTCCCATCTTATCCATCCTCTACTACAATATACTATGTCATATGTTATACTGATCCAACCACTCATAAAACCAATATGGAAAAAGTATCGACTATATCGACCTAAATTCCCCACCAAGAAACTAGAAATATTCATCACATGTCTAGGGGAGTGTGTCCATCACTTCCCTCCCACAATCCTAGGCTTGGAGGTTACATGGTGGGAAATTCCTCCACCCCTCCTCAAAACTAGGGTCAACACCCTAATATGGACCACACTACAACGTTGGTTGGATAATTGTCATCAAATAGTCCAGTCAGGTAGTCTTGTCACCTGCCATTTACACTTTACCCATGTCATAATAGTTTATATCAAGTAGATACAAAATTTAATAGAACAATTTACATCATACCATTCCTCATTGGATGCCTCAATATTTCCCCATCATAAGATTTTATCTTGGTTATCATATAGCTCTTTCCAATTTGTAGGTTAGTTATATATATATATATATATATATATATATATATATATATATATATAAGTGATCTTAATCATCATGTTATTAAGTCTAGTATCCACGTGTCAATTTTTTTCTTCATAATAACATACTGGAAATAAATCTTACATTAGATAAATCATATCCCCTTAAGCCATACACCAAACAAAAATAACTCTAATAAGTCATACACTAGGTAAATCATAACCAATTAAGTCATAAATCGGGTAAATCATACATAAAATAAGTCACACGTTAAATATTTTAATCGACAATGCATAATCTATCTAAAGATTTATATGAATAATTTCATTTGTCCAACAAAAATGCATCACTATTACATAGTGTTCATAAAAAAATAACATGGAACTATAAATAGATCCTTATCATAGGTAGCTATCTAATTCAAAATGTGCATCACAGATGCTCAAAAAGTGATGGGTAGTTGTTGGGCCAAGAATAAGTACGTTTCACCCTATCTTTACCACGAATTATTATGTACTTCTACGAATTTTCCCCTTGTTACACAGCAATTTGTCACTGTCCCTGCAATCCCCGTCCCGCACATTGGAGGGCTCATTCCGTGACTTGTGAGCAGTGACATGGCCTTAAAATACTTGCATGACATCCCTCTGAACATGAGCTTGCATTGCCCTGAAGACATCTCCTTGAGAAAAAACCTAAAAACATCTCTTTTTGCATTGGTGCGGGTAGACAGTTCAATACCCGCGCCAATGGGGGAAATCCTTCAAAGAGGGCGTGCCAATTGGCGCTCTGTCCCAGAGTCGCACTCATGCCAGCCATTTTAAGAAGTTTTTTTTAAAAATAAATGGCGGAAGTTTCGTCCTAACAGATCCCTGAACTGGTATCTATCTTGAGTTGGGAGGTTTGGCTACAGATTTCCATAGAGAGGAAGTGGTTTTCCACCTCTCATGGAAGCTTCCTTGATGATAGGGCCAATCCCATGATTATAGGGATCCCAACTCCCCTTCCTCCATCTATAAAATCTTGCCCATCTCCTTTGCAAGCTAGTTCCCAAGAGCTTTCACATCCTTATGCTGCAAGAGCCTTCTTGATTCCCTTAAAGTCAAATCCAAGCAAGGAGACTATTGTCGAGTATCCGAAGAGAGAGGCTTGTCCCATCCTCGACAGGCTTTATCGAGACATGTTCTGCTAACAACCCGCCGAAGGAGGATTCAGCGTCGAAGCTATGGTTGTATTCTTCTTTTGATGAATTAACAATAAGCGACTATTTGTTATGGTTCCACTCTTGTTCTTGATTGTGATCATGAGTTATGTCTTCTTCGACTGACATATAGTTGTATACACTGGATTTTACGCTTGCGTTTGTTTTGTTTCTTGCGTGTGCAGGTGTCCGATCACGGAGATCGTGAGGATTGTGATCTTCCATAGCTAAGGAACGGGAGTGCTACTTTCTCTACGAGCGATAGCGTTGGCTTCCAGGTAAGCCTTCATCGCAAGTCGGTTTATTTGCAATTAGGAACCTGCACTATAGCATGTTCGATTGTTGCTAGACCCGATATGCTCTAGTAGGGATCGCCTCTGTCCGCAGAGGGGATTTACCTCTTCAACACCCCTCATCTTAGCAATAAAGGAAATGGAATTAATTAAAATTCAGGAAAAAATGAACTGATGGTAAAAGGAATGTTTAACAACAGAAAATTGACTTGTTGTGTCTTCATTGATAGGGAAGAAAAGCAGCTAAATTGCTAATAACCTAAAGACAGTTGAAGAGAGAGGCAAACGGGATCATTATGGCTCCCATGGGTCGGCGGAAGATGGAAAGGCACATCCACACTTGGAGGACTCAAACAATAACAACGAGCAGTAGGATCCCATATGGAAAGGACTTGTTACCACTGTTGAATTTCCCTTTAAAAGGCCGAAGATGAACAAGATAGATAGATCTAAATAGAGATTTTCTTCTGTAATAGATGTATCGAGACATAATTTTCAAGTTGTATTAATGTATTAATCTCCAACTTAATAAATATTTTGGCATTTTTGAATAGTCAATCTCTAAGTTTTCCTTAGCGGTAGACTTCTGGTGGCTCTAGGCCCAACCTTGTGAGTTTCTTTGCTACTTCTATGCTATACATTTAATTACATAACTTACGTTGTAGTCATCTAATGCATTTTGTGAGATATCATTTAATTGGTTGAATTGTGAACATAAGATGATCCAGATTTCGCTTTCATTAGAATAGTTCATCATTCATGCTTTCTTGCTTACCATCAATGTTTTCATAATCATTTGGATGCTTTCATCATTTCCCAATGCTTTTATAATTGTTTGATTAGTTTTAGCATGACTTCTTTTCAATTCTGTATATAGTTAAATTGGATCTTTTCATTACCATTACGGGCATCTAATTGCTGTTTGATTCAGAGAGATGTTATTTATTAATTTAAAATATAATTCCATTGCAAAATTTAGATAAACAATTGATGTTCAATTTATTAGAATTATTGTTCAAATTATTAGGATTGTTGTTCAATTCATTGCAGTATGTCGTTCAATCGTAGTTTTCTCTTTTCAGCCGGAATAGCCTATTCTGCATATGCCTAGAATAGAGTAGTCAAAAGCATGTCATAATTCCCTTTCACTTTTCTTTGGTTGAAATTCGAGAATTAAATAGTCTTCCTTATGATAATTTAGAGTAGTTTTTCTTTGATGTCACTTGCATATACTGTGCTTACACTCTTGAAATAACAGGACTTGCCCTGGGTTGATAATTAAATGAGAATCATTGAAGTTTCCTGTAATAGTCATCTTTATGACCCGACATTTTTGGCGACATTGTTGGGGAGAGTGTTTACGAGTGATGTCCTTTATTTATTTTTTATTTTTCTGCGAATAATTGGGTATTTAAAACAAGAGGTAAGAACCTAAGTAGCGGCAAGAAAAACACTTTCTCTCCAGCCCGCTTCTTAGGAATTATGCAGAGGCTAGTAGGATAGGTGCTCTTGTTTTATGACTAGGAAGAAAAAGATAGAAACAAATAAAAATCACCCACTTAAATCCACGAAACCCAAAGGAATGGTGATCCTTGGCAGAACAACATATATCGACGAAATCATTAAGAAGGTTGAATGCTAGGCATCTGTAGGACCCAGAACCATTCCTTCTCAAAGTCCTACTACACTCCCTCAGGTAGCAGCCTCACCATCTGCAGCCCACGCCAAGATTCATGTTGAAACAGAAGGGTCTGAAAAAATCCTTCAGACTGTTGATCACGTAAGTGTTGACCCTTCGAGAGAGGGAGCTTCTTCCAATTTACAAGAAGGGGAAGGAGAAACCAGCAGTGTAGTACAGGTAAAAACTCTAGAGCCTGGATCCCCTGAGGGAGTGGTTGAAACAAAGACACTTGGCATCCCAGATCGAGGAAGTGTTGTAAGGCTTCCTCTGCATTCACTCCATAATTCCACTAAGATTATTCCCCCATAACAAGAAATCCCCGAAGATTATTGGCATATCTTTGATCAAATGGCAAACAAGTAGAACCAGAGGCAGACATCAACATTGGAGTATCCCATTGTTGATCCTGTTGCAAATTCCCCTATGAAATCCATTCCATTAAAAAGCATCCCCACCTTCCATGGGTTGACCTTGGAAGACCCTCATGCATTTTTTATTGAATTCAGTGTCTTATGTAGGGGATATGACTACAGCACTGACCCTCATAAACTGAAATTATTTCCCTCTACCTTGAAGGGGACAACATTATGTTGGCTCTTGGGGCTCGGTGGAGGAACCATTAATAACTAGGACCAGATGAATAACACTTTTCTTAACAAATATCAAGACTATTGTCGGACTCGAGGATTAAAATATTAAATCTTCAATATGTCTACAAAAGGCAATGAGACATTAGATGAATACATCAAAAGATTTCAATATAACTTACAAAGGTCTCCGTATACTACATTGTCCAAATATATCTTAGCCACCTTGATAACATAGCTAGATGTCCTACAAGCCAAGAAGAAGCAAGCAATAGCATAACAAAACTTGGTCATATTTTTCCCATGCTGTCGGAAGAAGCATAGCCAACGGGAATGTCCATTAGACATGGTACATACATGTGCTATTTGCATTAAGGACCATGCCGCTGACTATTTACCTTCACTTCTCGGGGTAAAAGCAGTTTTTAAAGAAGCGGAAGAAGATACGGAACCAGTCTATCAAATGAACCAGCGTCGATAATGGCAAGCACGACCAGGCATGCCACAAGACCTGCCTCAGTTCTTTTCTTCACCGCAGTCTAACTAGCATAACCCTACAACAGCGTGGAAAAACTAACCACCTTTCTCTAGCTATCCATATCAATCATTTAATATGCCTCCTTGGCCAACACAACCCTCTTCAGGTAATAATTGGCCAAGTTCTCCTTGTCCTTCCCCTTATTGGCAAAACAATCCCTATCAATCCCAGTGGCCGGCCTCCCCTTCGCAAACCACAAATTGGCCTTAGAACTGGCAGCAACCTCTAGGAATGACCAACCTATCGATGGGTACAGGGGTTTAAAATCAACCTACATTACCAACTCCATACCCAGTCTAGCATAACCCTCATCCTATCATGCGGCCTCAATTGCCGGCTCAACCCAATCCTAATCCTAACAACAAGCTGGTTTAGCTAATTCATAATTTTGAAAACCGAAACCATGAAATTGAACAAAATCAATGCAATGAACTAAGGCTGAGATCAAGACTTGTTATTTCACTAGCAGAAGATACGACCCTACCACAACTTGAATATGGAACTTTGACATAGCCTAGACAAACAAATATGACTGAAACAGAGGTAGAGCAGGGAAGGGAAACTATTGACCAAGGGAAACCTAAAAACATTTTGATTTCTCCCCCTCCATTCCCTGAAATATTAACACTGCCTAGACCGATAGTCTATCCAGATTTTGATATCCTAGGGGAATTAAAAAACCTTTGCATTAAAATTCCTCTTTTGCAGGCTATACAAGACATTCCTATCTATGCCAAGACAATTAAAGAGATGTGCAGGAAAAAGAAAGTGAGGAAAGAAAAAAATGTACCCACTGTTCATGTGGTAGGGGCACTATTAGACTTACTGTTGGGTAAGGAAACACCCGTGAAATATGAGGATCCAGGGAACCCCATAGTAACTGTGAAAATCTCTATCCACTCCTTTCCAAACACGTTGGTTGACTTAGGGGCAGCCATTAACATCTTAACTACAGAAACCTGTGACAAGTTAGGCATGACAACATTAGAACCCACAACTACCTTGTTGGAACTTGCTGATAGATCTGTTTCCATACCAAAAGGAATATTACAAGAAATCTTGGTTTCTGTAAACTCATGGGAGTATCTAGCTAAATTTTTATTCATTAACCCAAAAAGTAGGATGGATGGACACCCTCTGATACTTAGTCGACCTTGGTTAGAAACAACCGATGCTTACATAGGCTGTTGGACAAGCAGCATGACCATTGCTAGAGGTGATTCCATAAAAAACATTATCATTTACCCGCTTGCCAAACCAAGACTACCCATAGTAAATATTCACATGCATCCACATACATACTGGGAACAAAATATCTGTTCACCACTCACAATATTTGAAGCTCTTGAATTCAAAGGTCAAACCGAAGACAATGTAATCAATAACTTCCTGAATCAGCCATCTGCGTCTGGAAACTTAAAATTCCAAATGTTAAAGACATTTCTTGATGATCAAACACAAGAATACCCCTTGGTATACATTGATAATCAACACATACCCATGACCGTTGTTCACAACAATAGACAAATTGAAATTTAGCCAGGGAAATTTTTAAATATTAATGGCGGTCTGGATAGAGACCAAAGGAAAAAACCCCATAAAGGTTTTATAGAAGTATCAGGGAGAATTTATTTGGGACTACCCATACATGAAGGGTATAGAACCTCAACTATGCACACATCACATCTATACTGACAAGGAGGCTCGGCCTATTCGGCAACCTCAACGGAGGCTAAACCTACATATGAAAGACATTGTAAAAGATGAATTGCCAAAGTTGTTGGATGTAAATTTCATTTATCATATCTCAGACAGAAAATGGGTCTCTCCTTTATTAGTCATTCCTAAGAAGTATGAGAAGTGGAGAATCTGTGTGGATTATAGAGAACTGAATAAAGCAACATAGAAGGACCACTTCCCCCTTCCTTTTATTTACCAAGTCCACAATACATTGGTAGGAAAATGGTTCGTTTCCTTTCTTGATGGGTTCAACAGTTACAATCAAATCCAAAAAGCCCCCGAAGACCAGGATAAAACAACCTTTACATACCCATTGGGTACATTTTCCTACAGGGTATTACCATTTGGATTATGCAATGCCCCAGCAACCTTACAAAGAGCCATACTCAGTATTTTTTCTGATTTAAAAAATGAAGGACTTGAAATTTACATGGATGACTATACCCCATACGGAGATGATTTTGATCAAGCACTAGAAACGTTAGAAAAGGTATTGGAACGATGTATTGCTACCAGATTATGTTTAAGAAACGAAAAATGCGACATGATGATGACCGAAGGAGTAATCCTAGGACAGTACATCTTTGTAGCTAGAATAGAGGTAGACCCAACAAAAATAGAAGTAATATTTTTTTTAGCCACACCTTGTACACAAAAAGAGGTACACAGTTTTCTTGGATATGCAGGGTACTGTCGCAGGTTTATAAATATTTTTTCACAAATCACTGTTCCCTTGTATTCATTAACTGGAAATGTTGAATTCCATTGGTATGATAAATGTGACACTGCTTTTGTAGATTTAAAGAAACTGCTCTCGACATCACCGATCTTACGCGGTCCTAACTGGAAGCTTCCCTTTCACATTTCTTCATATGCATCCGACACAGCGATAGGGGCAGTTCTTGGTCAAGAAGAAGATAAAAAGCCCTATGTTATTTATTAAATAAAAAAGAATCTCACTCCTGTTGAATTAAACTATACAATGACTAAAAAAGAGTTCTTGGCTGTCATTTATGCTATGAATAAATTTAGACATTATATAACTGGATATCAAGTACTCCTGTATACTGATCACTCTTCCATTATATCTCTAGACAATAAACCAATTACAAATGGGAGAATAACTCGTTGGTTTTTTCTTTTGCAAGAATTCGATATAGCTATCAAAGACCGTCCAGGGAAGGAGAACGTGGTTGCAGACTTCCTATCCAGAGTTCGCAGATCAGATGACACACTAGCGGTGGACGATCAGTTTCCCGATGAACATATGTTCGTTGTAGCAGTAAAAACACCATGGTACGGAGATGTAGAAAACTACCTGTAGTAGGAAAGTTGCCCAGACATTTAACATCAATGGAATTAAAACTAATTATTCAATGCAGTGCTAGATTCTCTTGGATCGGTGGATACCTCTTTCATACAAAAGCTGATATACATATACACATATGCATCCGAGAAGATGAGATTTATGACATTCTACGGGCCTGTCATGATAAACCTTGTGGTGGCCACTTTGCAGATCGTAGAACGGGGCATAAAGTGATGCAGGAGCATTAGGCTAAAACAGATTCCATGTAGTTTTATAGACTTAGGAGATTTAAGTCTTCAAAGGGGTCATATTTTATGTAATGAATTTAGTGGGTTTTAATTAATTTTAATTAAATGTGGAGAGAATTTTAATTGATCTCAAATGATTAGAGAATAGGGAGATTTGATTAGCTAGGAATGTGAAGAGTCAGCTTCAGAAAATCTGGGGATTTAGTCTAGATTTAGGAAATCTAGAATTTTAAGAGTTTTGGTGAGATGTTAGAGGAACTGAATCGATTCATTATTTTCTTGTATAAATGTAAGCCTGAAAGGCATTAAGCAGATAGGTCTGGAGAGTCTTGAGGATAGAAGGGCCATCGAACAGAATATCAGGCCAAGGAAGATTCCCTATGTAATTACTGGTTTTAATACAGAAATCCAATTTCTGAGTTGAGTTCTGTGTATGTATTGTGTGCAATGGAATTGAATTATTAATTTGTGTGTAGAACTGTGTGAATCAATCATAGAATGATCGATTTCACAATATGATTCTATTGATGTGGTTTTAAGTTAATTAGAAGGGTTGAGGACGCTATGTGGAATGTATGCGTAGTGAATGCTATTTAACAAGCAAGTGTACATTTAAACTCTATATAAAAGGCCATAGTATTGAATCTGAATTCTGTGATTGAAATCAATTGAATCGATGCATAATTTTTTGGGTTATCAATAGCAGGAAAAGCGATTTTGATATGTGCAGTTGCCTTAAGTTGGACGCATTTGATCCACACCCTTGGTTCATGAATTGAATATGTTTTAACTTGTGTGAAGGTTTCAATGGAATCGATGAGTTTTATTAAGGATGCAAACGATATCAGTATTTAATTGTTGAATATATTTGATTTGCATTGAAAACTCTGGTTGCGCGAGTGATATCAGTTGAGATAGAGCGTTGTGTTTGAATTGATTCCGGTGAATGCAATTCTAATTCCAACTTGGATGCAAGGTGAATCCAAACTTTAAATCTGCAATCGAAATTGTTGTTCGAATCGAATCGGGTTGAGGTCGATTCACAGTGGTAAAGTGGAGGATACGAGTTTGGAGGAGCGCATTAAACTACAGAGTAAACCCTGCGTTGAATGCGTTTTAAATCTGCATTTGAAGTAAGTGGTTTTGTGTAAAATACCACTGGTCTCGCGTGCCAAATTTGCTAAGGAGCGGTTTTTCAATTTGGAACACAATCCAACAATTTTGTAACATGTCATCTCTTGAATACCGCCTATATCGCGCAATATTTTTGTGTTAAGGCTCTATGGTGAAAATAACGCAATCTTCGTCTGATCTTGTAAGCAACAGATCCAAAGGCAATCGCCTTCAAAGCCGCATGGAAGTTAATGCAAGGTATGAAGAGCGTTTTTTTCTTTAGTAAGTGCTTGTTGAATGTTTGAATGCGTGGACCCAGAAGAGGAAGAGTAAGGCAATTTGTTAAGGTCTATTAAAGGATCTTATTCCTAAAGTTGACATACGCGCTACAAAGATTAAATATCTGAGTTAATATTTGAATCTTTGTTCCTAGTGATTATAATATCAATTAAAATACATTTGATGGAATATTCCAAAAGAGTTTCAAGGAATAGAATAAAGTGTTTTAAAAGATTGAGATATAGTTAGAACACTTTATTTAGAAGGATCATATTGCTCGACGTGGTTATATAACATTGGACTATTGAAATTTCATTAATCAAATTTTCCTAATTTGATGAATGAAAAAGAAGCCGGAGATTTGAGATATAAGGTTTCGAATGAGTCAAATTGATACAGATTTGAATCTGGGGGATATGGTTGAACCACTGAAAAGAGGTAAGCTTCCGCATAGTGTTACAGTTTGCCCAGATTTAAAATTATTTGGGGCAACCTGGAAGTACAGTTTTATATGCACATGAAGAATGTAGGTAAAGCAGGAAGGCATGCCATCAAGTGGTATCAGAGCTGGAATAGCTCGTTGAAAATAAATTTTTGAAATGCAAGTGTACTGAAATAGTAAAGGAAATTTGAAGTTTTAAATCTATTTAAGAGTGATTCAGACTTGAAGAGGGGTGTAGTGAATAGAGAGTTGCAGAACTGAACGAATGAAGAACAAGATCATTCAAGGATATTTTAAGGAAAATAATTTTAAATCTGATTTGGAATTGTAATTGCAGAATTATGGTTGCAGAAAATGAAGACAGAGTTTTGATGATGGTGGAAGTGAACCTAATATTCAGCTAAAGGTTGAATAGGGAGGAAAATTGCAGTGTTCTCAAGAGAAGGTGAGTTGATGAGTAGTGTTTAACTCTAGTTTGAAGAATTTTTTTCAGAATTCAGATTGCAGGCAATTGAAGAAATCTCAGCAAAAGCAGATCATAGCTTTGAGAGCAGTGATGAAAGAGTCCAGCAGAGGATTCTAAAGTGAAGAAGAAAGTGTGGCAGAACCTTGAGGAGATTCAACAGAGGTTGAATGAGTTCTAAGAATTGCACAGTGAAGCCTAGAGAGAGCAGAAGAAAGTCCTCCGAAGATTCCAGTACATAGGGGACCAGTACTTGCCAAAATCCCAAATCCGGAGGAAAGGATTGGTGAGGTAAGTGGCAGCAGGAGAGCTTGCTGTTGCAGAGGCTTGGTGCAGCTGATGAGTGAGGAACTCATGGAGAAGAATATGACTTCTAAAAGTCATATAGAAGAGAGCAGAGGTTCAGAGAGAGGCCACAATAGAAAAGAGAAAGAAGATGTCAGGACAACTAGCATGAGGAAGAAATTGACTGATGCAGAATATTGGAAAGAGGTAGCTGAGATCAAAGAACAGTTTAACAAACTGAAGATGATGATAGAGGAAAGCCAGAGAGTTGGTTGGCTCATGAAGAAGAAAGTGAAGTGGCATAGGCTATAGATGAAGAAAGAGCAAATGATACATGCTCAGTAGAAAGAGGGATTACTCAAGATGATTGAGTATTTGGAGAAGGGCTTGAACACTGAAACTTCAAGTGTGACCAAGGGGTCAAATGACTTTACATCTAATGATTTTTTTATGTTTTCAGAAAATATGAGAAATCTTGAACAAAGGATGGATGTACAGTTGAGATGTATAGAACTCAGAGTAGCTGAGTTGAGAAAATAAGTTTCTGTTTATGAATCAAAACATGGTATAGATGAAGAATGGAGATCTGTAAAAGATCTTGTGAATCATGATGAAGACTTAAGGCAGCAAGAAGTTTGTCTTGCTAAAGAGAAAATCATTGATGATTCCTTGAGTTATTGGACAAGTCCAAATCAACTGGATGATGTGAAGCCTTGTATTTTTGAATCTGACAATTGTGAGGTGATTACAGGTTCTACAGAAGGAGAGGATCAGTATGAGGCACTGATAGATGAATCAACCGAGACTGAAAAGTCTTGTGGTTTTAAAACTAAAGAGTTGCATATGTTTGCAGGTACATCACAGGGAGATGAACAAGCTTTGAAGTTCGTTGGGGAGGAGAAATTGAATCTGAAATTTGTTCAGATCAATACTGAGATAGCAAGATCTTAGGAGGAAACGAAGACAAAAGAGTCTAATGAGAATATTCAACAAAATATTTAGGCAAGAAATGAAGGACCATCTGATGATTGTTCAAGAACAAGTGAAGGTATAAAAGGTTGTGTGAGGTTCCAAAAATCTACTCCAATTGAAGTTGTTGAATTGTATAGAAGGATGGATTTTCAAAGAAGAGAATTGGAGAAACAGAGGACCTATGCACAGGATAATTTGCTGAGGAAGCAGGGCAGGAATGTCTTCATGAATAGTGTTCATGAAGCAGATGATGAAAAAAAGGAGAAACTAGCTGGCAGTCTCGTGGAGGATGCAAATCATCATACTGATGTGCTGACAGAGGATTTGGAAGGAAACTCAGAGAAACACACTGATGTGTTGTCAGAGGAGGAAGAGGTATTGAGACCTTGTAATTTTAGTGCTAAAGGTTCATGTGTTAATTATTCAGGAAAAGAAAAACAACAAATGGAAATTGTCAGGAAAGTTAATAAGAAGGAAACTATGTTAGCTGAAAACATAGTCAAGGATCATCATTTTAATATGGTGATTGGAATAGTGGAGATAACTCTAGAAGCTGAGGAGAAAGATAGTGAATATTCTCTGATTCCTGAAGAAGACTTGGAACTGCAAAGGGAAGAGTTGGTGATTGGACCATCAATTGAGACCATTGGGTCTTGTGATTTTGACACTGACAGTTTGATTGTGTTTACAGGTGATGCAAAAGACAATCCATCATTTGTAACTGTCTTGAGAGAAGAAGAACTGTTGCGGAAAGGAGGTGAGACAATCATGTCTCATATGCAGATACCTGTTACTATTGGTGATAGGGAAGAATTTTCTTGTCTGATGGGCCAAGAGTAGACTGTGGGGAAGATTTTTAAAACTGATACAGTGATGGAAAATCAGAATTCTATTCTGATAGAAGGTGAAAATGCAGAGTTTTAAGAACTCAATTGGATTTCCAGAATCAATCAAGGAGATGAAAGATAATTACTGAAGATTATCAAGGAAGAAGAGGGATATGCTGAAACTGAATTGAAGCATACTAATGATGTGAACCAAGTACAAATGAGATGGATGAAATGTTTGCTGAGGACATTTGTGTTGATCAGTGGTTGTCATTGATGTCAACCCAAGCAGCACCAGGGGCTAACTCAATATTTCATGGGAATTTTGACCTATAAATTAATATATTCTGGGTCAATAACACTTTTTATGGTTTCTACTTGTCGAGATGTTTCCATTGATATATGGCATGCCATGTAATTCTTCACGGTTTGAGAGATATTCATGTTTGAGTTGCCCTTTGATTAGTGAGCTAAAACTCCCCATGGGGTTAGCTGCCATAGATCATTAGTCATAATTAATATTTTTTATGCTCCTAAAATCCCTCCCACGTTCACTTGTTGAAGCCCCTCTCAACTTAAGCATTCATATATATTGTGATCTTCATTTCCTCCTTAGGCAAGGGATTCAACCATCTGAAACAGGTCATCGTGGAATTTTCGCTCTAAATTTTTTTCTACGAAGGCTCAGAAGCTGAAATGTTTATGAGGTGAAGCCGAAATCCTGAGGAAGCTGCAGTAAAAATTTTAGATCAAGTTGTGCAATATTTTTGGAGATATGATCTGTGGAAGTAAGGGTTTTTGCAGGCTCCTGAAATTCATCTCAAAGAAGTGACCTTGGTAAAATCGTCATAACTCTCTCTCTGAGTATCGGATTGGAATGCCGTAAAAATTGACGGATATTTCATAGTCTTTAATTTTCTCTCTATCAATTTAAGAAACAAATGAAGAAACAGTGACACATGGCACGCTGTACAAGTGCGCTCTGGTGAAACAGTCCATAATTAGGGCATTGTGAGAGATTCGGTATAACTCTCTCTTCAAGAATCCAAATTGGGTCAAACCTATGGCATTGGAAAGATGACTTATAGGACTACTGCAGGACGAAAAATAAGATATTGAGGATACGAAATAACGAGAGATACACCAGATTCAATATCGAGCTCCTAGAAGGCAAAAAAAAGCTAGATCATGTGTTGTCAAGGGTTGCAAAGGACCAGACTTTCTACGGCAGAAAAGAAAAGCAAGGTGCAGCAGAGGGTAGCATGACAAGAGTAGCATCCAAGGTGCATAACAACATCAATAAGTTCATCATATGAAGTCTTCAAGTGGGCAGCATTGCACACAATCATTGTAAAGGTATCATTGTACTTAGTCATTGTAAATACATTATTGTACAAATTGTACTAGTGTCTATCTGCCAAGGGTTGAAGAGGCAGTGTTGGGATGTCTAGGATCATCATTAGGTGGTTGTGTCAAAATTGGGGTTATGGTCTAGTACATCTTCTTCTTCTACATCATTCTATATCATTGTAAAGTGGACCATTTTCCCTTGTACGGGAGTCCATTCTTCTTTTATTCTTCTATATGGTGGTAGGGTGGTGCTAGGGTGAGTTGTAGCTAATTGGGTGTTGGTGCATCCGTTCAGTGACTACCGAAGAATCTCGGGTGTTGGAGCGTCCATCCAATGGCAGCTGGAGAAGAATGCTTTTCTAAATTCTAGGAAGTTGGAGCTTTATTTTCAATTGGAGTTGAAAAGAATTATTAGAAAAGCATTAGGTGGTTTTGTCCCAGAGTGGGTTTCCACCTTAAAAACTGTGTGCATTTGTGTTCCTCTTGTTTGCTGCTATCATTGTACAAACACTGATAATAATTGAAGATTAACTAATGCTCTAATTGAAACAAATACTGATTCACCGCCCCTCTCAGTATTTCCAACAATTGGTTTCAGAGCTTGGTTCCTTCAATAGTAGTTTAACAGCTGGAAGGAGGTCATGGAGCATCCCAAGAATGGTATACATCTATTCAATGAAAATAATTATGCACTTTGGAAAGGAAGAATGGAGGTCTATCTCTTGGCGCAAGGTTACGAAGTATGGGACACTGTTCAAAATGGATTTACATCAACCGTGCATGAACAAGGTAAGAAGAATTTGGTAAATGAAACAAAAGCAAAGAATATTATTATTAGTGGACTTATTGAATCTACTTATCATAAGGTGTTAGGTTGTAAAACCGCCAAAAATGTATGGGACAAGCTTGAGAATATATATGTAGGTGACTCAAATGTCAAAGAAGCAAAGCTTCAAATCTATAGAGAAAAATTTGAGCAACTCAAAATGAAAGAAGATTGCAACATTGCTGCATACTTTCAATACATTGATGAAATAACCAATACTCTGGAAGGATTGGGAGAGCCAGTTGACGAGAAGACTATTATATGGAAGATTCTTAGAATGTTACCAGGGAGATTCAACCCAAAGGTATCGGTCTTAGAATACAGTGAAAATTTGGACAAACTTAGCAAAGATGAATTGCATGGAGTTCTCTTAGCATATGAAATGAGACTTGATAAAGAAGAGGGTACTTTACATATAGAAACTACATTAGTTGCATCTAAGAAAAACAATAAGGATAAACAACCTTCAATTGAAAAGACATGCACTTGCAAGTGTGAAGAAAAGGGGGATGATGAAGAAGGTCTTTCAGATGAAGAATATGCTTACTTCACGAGAAAACTACAAATTGGTAAGGGAAAATTCAAAGGTAAACTTCAATTGATATGTTTTAGTTGTAATGAGGTTGGGCATTTCGCAGCAAAATTTCCAAACAAAAGTAATGGCAACTCAAAAATAAAGAAAGTCTTTAAGAAATTCAACAAGCAAGGATCCAAAAGGAACTTTCTCTCTAAAGAAGATAGCTCATCATCCGATGAAGACAATGATAGTGAAGAAGAATCCAATGAGAGAGTATTGTTTATGGCCAAGAAAAATAAACCCAAGCACAATAAGCAAGAGGTATCAAACAACGAAGAAGAAGGATGGACCATAGACGAATTTTATGAGGAAGCAATCAAGCTTATAAAATATCTCAAGGTGGAGAAGATCCATTCCAAAACTCTTGAAGAACAAGTTCAAGGTCTCAAAATTGAAGTTGAAGAACACAAATGCATTGAAGAGTCACTTCAAAAGAAGTTGGAAGAAAGCAACCAAGAAAGGGAACAATTAGAAGCTGAAGTAGTCTCGCTGCGTGAGGAAGTGAAGAAAGGAGAAACTATCCAAAACTATGCCAACAGCTCAAGGGAATTGGAAGAACTCATCAACAATCAATGATCTTACAATGACAAAATTGGCATCGGTTACAAAGAAGAAAAAGCAAGACCTTCTACAACAAAATACAATGAACCTATGAGATTTGACATGCATGTAGACTTCATTGGACAAGATTCGCAAGAACAACCTTGGAATACAATTCCTCGACGAAAATTTCCATCCAGGTACCAACATATTTTTTATGGCTACTGTTATTCATGTGGAAAATTTGGTCATAAAGCTATAGAATGTCGCATGTACCCTAGCAACGAATACAATTCCAGGAGATCTGTCAAATATGAACCTCCCAGGGCTCGGAAAAACATCAATAGATTTGAACATTTAAGAAATAATATTGAATGTTACAAATGTCGAAACTTTGGACACATAGCCAAAGACTGCAGACTTGAAAATCCTCCGGAAGAATCTTCGAAGCCACAGAATGAACGAACATGGAAGAAGAAGAAGAATGATAATTGTGCTCTCGCTCTCAAGGCTCAAAAGAACAAAGATGTGTGGTATGTTGATAGCGGTTGCTCAACGCATATGATTGGAGATAGAAATAAATTTGTATCTCTAAAAGAGAAGAAGGATGGAACCATGTCCTTTGGAAATTATGGATCTTCAAATGTTATAGGATCAGGTACTGTCACTCTCAGAAGCAAAGATTCTCTAGCCAATAATGTTCTACTGGTTGAAAACATGAATCACAATCTGCTCAGTGTTTGGACAAATGTGTGATCAAGGACACACAATACTATTCAACTCCATGAAATGTGAAATCAGGAAAGGCGTGTATGGTGAAATTGTGCCTATAGAAGTTCGAGCTCCAAATGACATATATGTTTTGGATGAAGCAACTAAACTATGTCTAATAGCTAAAGAGGATGATACAATAATTGGTAGCAATGATGATCGACCAAGTAAGAATTTTGCTACAAAGGTGTAAAGTGATTTCAAGATGTCTTTACTTGGTTGCAAATTGAGCATAGATGACTCATCTAAGGATGTGGATCAAAGGTTGTACAGATCTATGATTAGTAGTCTTCTATATGTAACAGCCTCCCGATCAGATGTTATGCAAGAAGTTGGACAAGTAGCAAGATTCCAAGAAGCACCAAAAGAATCACATATTAAATATTTGCCAGCATTGGAATATCTTCTCCAGAAGCTTGGGATTCTCCCAAGTTCTCATTAGATTTTCATTTTTCAGAATATAAAGGGGGAGTGGAAGTGTGTATAGGTCTGCAGGCCGATTGTGTGTTAGCGCGATTGGAAGTGTGTACAGGTCTGCAGGATGGTTTTGTTTCAGGGGGAGTTACCCTTTGCCATTGATGTCAAAGGGGGAGAGAATGTTGTAGGAAGAGGTGTCGTGATCACAAGAGGAGTACTGATGTTGCCATCAATGCCAAAGGGGGAGATTGTTGATCAGCGGTTGTCATTGATGTCAACCCAAGCAGCACCAGGGGCTAACCCAATATTGCATGGGAATTTTGACCTACAAAATTAATATATTCTGGGTCAATAATGTTTTTTATGGTTTCTACTTGTCGATATGTTTCCATTGATATATGGCACGCCATGTAATTCTTCACGGTTTGAGAGATATTCATGTTTGAAGTTTGTAACCCCAATTAGTGGGCTAAAACCCCATGGGGTTGGGGCATGGGTCATTGAAAAGTCATAATTAATATTTTTTATGCTCCTAAAATCCCTCCCACGTTCACTTTTTGAAGCCCCTCTCAACTTAAGCATTCATATATATTGTGATCTTCATTTCCTCCTTAGGCAAGGGATTCGGCCATCTGAAACAGGTCATCGTCGCATTTTCACTCTAACTTTTTTTCTACGAAGGCTAAGAAGCCAAAATGTTTATGAAGTGAAGCCGAAATCCTGAGGAAGCTGCAGTAACAATTTCAGATCAAGTTACACAATATTTTTGGAGATATGATCTGTGGAAGTAAGGGTTTTTGCAGGCTCTTGAAATTCATCTCAAAGAAGTGACCTTGGTAAAATCGTCATAACTCTCTCTCTGAGTATCGGATTGGAATTCCATAAAAAGTGACAGATATTGCACATTCTTTAGTTTTCTCTCTATCAATTTCAAAGGCAAATGAAGAAAAATGACACATGGCATGTCGTACAAGTGCGCTTTGCGGAAACAGTCCATAATTAGGGCAGTGTGAGAAATTGGGTATAACTCTCTCTTGAAGAATCCAAATTGGGTTAGACCTATGGCATTGGAAAGATGACTCAGAGGACTACTACAGGACCAAAAATTGGATATTAAAGATCTGAAATAACAGAGATAGACCAGATTCAATATCGAGCTCTTAGAAGGCAAAAAAAGCTAGATCATGTGTTGTAAAGGGTTGCAAAGGACCAGACTTTCTATGGCAGAAAAGCAAAGCAAGGTGCAGTAGAGGGTAGCATGACAAGAGAAACAACCAAGGTGCATAACAGTAGCAAGAATTTCATCATATGAAGTCTTCAAGTGGGTAGCACTGCATACAATCATTGTAAATGTATCATTGTACTTAGTCATTGTAAATACATTATTGTACAAATTGTACTAGTGTCTATCTGCCAAGGGTTGAAGAGGAAGTGTTGGGAGGTCTAGGTTCATCATTAGGTGGTTGTGTCAAAGTTGGGGTTATGGTCTAGTATATCTTCTTCTTCTACATAATTCTATATCATTGTAAAGTGGACCATTTTCCCTAGTACGGGAGTCCATTCTTCTTTTATTCTTCTATAGGGTGTTAGGGTGGTGGTAGGGTGAGTTGTAGCTCATTGGGTGTTGGGGCATCCGTTCAGTTAACTACTGAAGAATTTGAGGCATTGGAGGATCCATCCAGTGGGAGCTCGAGAATAATGATTTCCTAGATTATAGGAAGTTGGAGCTTTATTTTAAATTGGAGTTTAATATTAAAGAATTATTAGAAAATAATTTGGTGGTTTTTGTCCCAGAGTGGGTTTCCACCTTAAAAAATGTGTGCATTTGTGTTCCTCTTGTTTGCTGCTATCATTGTACAAACACTGATAATAATTGAAGATTAACTAATGCTCTAATTGAAAGAAATACTGATTCACCCCCCCTCTTAGTATTTCCAACAATTTGAACAAGAGGAAGAAATTGTTGGACATTGGAACAAGAGGTCTTGCGTGCCAAATTTTCCAAGGAGCGGTTTTTCAATTTGGAACGCGATCCAACAGTTTTGAAACATCTCATCTCTTGAATATCGCCTATATCGCGTAATATTTTTTTGTTAAGGCTCTGTGGTGAAAATAACATGATCTTCGTCCGATCTTGTAAGCAACAGATCCAAAGGCAATCGCCTTCAAAGCCGCACGAAAGTTAATGCAAGGTATGAAGAGCGTTTATTTCTTTAGTAAGTGCTTGTTCAATGTTTGAATGCGTGGGCCCAGAAGAGAGAGAGTAAGGCAATTTGTTAAGGTCTACTAAAAGGTCTTATTTCTAAAGTTGATATAAGCGCTACAAAGATTAAATATCTGAGTTAATATTTGAATATTTGTTCCTAGTGATTACAATATCAATTCAAATACATTTGATGCAATATTCCAAAAGAGTTTCAAGGAATAGAATAAAGTGTTTTAAAAGATTGAGATATAGTTAGAACACTTTATTTAGAAGGATCATATTGCTTGACGTAGTTATACAACATTGGACTATTGAAATTTCATTAATAAAATTTTCCAAGTTTGATGAATGAAAAAGAAAACAAAGATTTGAGATATAAGGTTTTGAATGAGTCAAATTGATACAGATTTGAATATGAGGGATATGGTTGAACCACTGAAAGGAGAAAAGCTTCCGCATAGTGTTAGAGTTTTCCCAGATTTAAAATTATTTGGGGCAACCTGGAAGTACAGTTTTATATGCACATGAAGAATGTGGGTAAAGTAGGAAGGCATGCCATCATAAAGTATTACAAATGGGTTATTTATTGGCCTACAATTTTTTAAGATGCCAAGAAATATTTCCAAGCCTGTGATAGTTGTCAAAGAATGGGTTGCCCAAGCCAAGCTGATGAAATTCCATTACAACCATAATTGGTAGTAGAATTGTTTGAACGATGGGCATTGGACTTCATTGGACCATTCAACCCGCCATTAAACCAGAATATCTACATACTAGTTGCCACAAATTACATAACAAAATCGGTAGAAATGGTGGCCTTATCAAGAGCTACGGAAGAATCTGTGATTGATTTTCTTTTTGAGCTATTTGTGTAATATGGCTTACCATGTGAAGTGATAATCGATGGAGGGGCACAGTTTGTGGGAAATAAAATTACGGCCACCCTGAAGAATCACCATATCATCCATAGAGTCACATCTCCCTACCACCTGCAGGAAAATGGGTAGGTTGAAAGTACCAACAAAGTCCTTGAGGAAATTCTCACTAAAATAGTATCAACACATCATCGGGATTAGGCTACTAGACTACTAGACGCCTTGTGGGCTTACCTCACAACATGGCGAAACACCACTGGATATTCTTCGTATCATCTGGTATTTGGAAGAGAGCCTATTTTTCCTATCGAATTCGAAATAAATACTCTAAGGACAGCCCAGGAGGTAGGGTTGGACTTGACAGAGGCTCGGATTAGAAGACTCCATAAAATCAATGAATTAGATGAAATATGGTTACTGGCCTTGCAGTGCACCGCAATCATCCAACAACAACGAGCTGAGTGGCATGAAAACCTCATCAAAAATAATACATTCCAGAGAGGAGATTGGTTGCTTCTCTACAACTCTGGATTTCGAGATTTTCTGGGCAAGTTACAAACAAGGTGGCTTGGTCCATATGAAATTCAGGAAGAACACAATAATGGTACCCTCACCTTGACCACCATAGACGGATCCAGTTCTACATTCTAAGTAAGCGGGCACAGAGTGCGCCTCTATCATAAACCACTTACAAGGGATTCTTTCTGCCAGCACGTACGCAACGATCCCACCATCCAAATTTTGGCAACATGGGGTGATCACCCCACAACTTTAAGTACATGAGAGCTTGCTACTTCCTTTTGTAAATATTGTATAAAATTTCCCTGCAATTTATAGTTTTCTTATTTTGTTGTATATTCTACATACTCATAGTTGTATCCTTTTCCTTCATCATCCCTTTTGTTGTTTATTTTTTGTATTCAAATCTTTGAACGGCTGCTGTTCAATCCAATTGAACAGTTGTTGTTCAATCAGATTGAACAACCATGTCCTTTTGTGTGTTTGTTTTTTTTGCCGTTCAAATCTTTGAACGGTTGCTGTTCAAACCAATTGAACAGTTGTTGTTAAATCATATTGAACAACCATGTTCCTTTGCGTGTTTATTTTTTCTGTTCAAATATTTGAACGACTTTTGTTCAATCCAATTGAGCAACTATTGTTTAATCGGATTGAATAGTCATGTCCTTTTGCGTGTTTTTTTTTTTGTTGTTCAAATATTTAAACAGTTGCTGTTCAATCCATTGAACAACTGTTGTTCAATCGGATTGAACAACCATGTCCTTTTGCGTGTTTATTTTTTGTGTTGTTCAAATCTTTGAATGAATGGTGTTCAAACCAATTGAACAGCTACTGTTCAATCAGATTGAATAGCCATGTTCCTTTGCATGTTTATTTTTTTGTTGTTCAATCGGATTGAATAGCCATGTTCCTTTGCTTGTTTATTTTTGTTGTTCAAATCTTTGATGGTTCTTTGTTCAATCCAATTGAGCAGGTTGTTGTTAATCGGATTGAGCAACCTGTGTCGTTTTGTTGTTCAATAGGATTGAACAGCTGATTTTTTTTCCTTTATAAGCATGATCCTTCTTTCTTTTTGATGATATCTTCTCACAAAACCCACTCCTCATTCCACACCCTAGCTGTAAAAGACATTTCTAAGCAAGAATTGGCACCAGAAAAGGAGAAAATTAGTAATATTACTAATATGATGATACATTTGAACTTTGATGGAAATCTCTACTCCGGACACTGACATGGTATATCTATGCAATGAAGGGCTAGACATCTACTGCTCAAACATGTTATCACACAATTCATAGTCTTATAACATTATATCTTTCTACACTCTTGAGTAGTAATCCCCTTTGACATAAATATATAGGAATAAGGAGTATTAATTGTATTGGCATTATTTTTACTTCTCACACCATCCCTAGCTCTTAAGGAGTTAATGAGCCTCCCTTCATGTATATAGATAAATACTATGTTTACATGCAATTTTTTTAAAAAAAGAATAGGGGGTCTCATCACGAGGTAGCCTACCATGATCATACGGATTTAACAGGTGACATTCCCACAATGGCCAACACACCAGGGTAATGACCTTCTCGACAACTCCAATTGCTTGAAGGACAAGAGGTCTCATCACGAGCCGAACTGATCACTCTGTTACAATCCTAGTGAATGGCACTATGAATATCTGGCCACCACACCAGCACAATGGTCTCTTCATAAAACAAAGCAAAATTCATACTTTTAAAAAAGAAATATTATGTCTATATGCAAAATTTTAAGAGAGAATAGGGGGTCTCATCACGAGCCAACCTATCATGATCATAAGGGTTTAGCAGGTGACATGCCTACGATGGAAAACACACCAGGGTAATGACCTTCTTGACAGCTCCAACTGCTTGAAGGACAGGAGGTCTCATCACGATCCGACCTGATCAGTCTGTTACAACTCCAGTGAGTGGAACTTGATTATCTGGCCACCACACGAGCACGATTATCTTTCCATAAAAATGGAAAAATATCTACTTTTACATAGAGGATTCTAGATCATTTTTTGGGTTAAAATAGCAACCATGTCAAGGCTATGAATGCCTACTGGAAGCAGTGGCTTTTCTTGTGGTATGAGAATATTTTTCTAATGACAGCCAATTACTTTATACATGGCTTATATCTTATTTTCATCCATTTCCGAGATAAACACACTACTCGAATAAGTGATAATACTATTTACCCGCATAAGTAACTATGAATGAACTATCCTTTAATGTTTTAATTATGGATGACGGCACCAATCATTTTCCATCAATGTCATGCTTCTGTCATACCATACCATTAAATAAGGGCATCCTATCATAAAAATTTCTATATTGCTTTTTCCCCTTCTTCGGTCATTTCCACCTGAGATACACTTATGATAAATTCCAATTCTAAAATTTTCACCGCATGCTTCATGATTGTTGCAATCTCTCCTCTTTTCTTGATCTCCAAGGCCATGGACGTCGTTCTCTCGTACAAACTGTGATTACTGATTTCTCACATTTTTCCTCGTATGCATTCATGATTGATCCAATCTCTCTTGTACTTAAGGACGTGGACACCCTTATTTCAAGAGAGAAGGTGTAAATATACATAAATATTAAGCATGCGAATTCCCTACACAAATTCCTTTGGATATGCTGATGGGACCAAAATATCATTGCAATTATGATATGAAGTTACATACATTTACGACATAAGGTTGCAATTTCTTTTTCCTCTCACATGCAGTGTTTATTCTAACCAACAGGACTAGAAGAAATGCAGACATAGGGAGAAATTAGTCCAGATAACACATCATCCATGGGAGGAAACTCTCTCCAAAATGAACCCACAACCTTCCCAATCTTAGACGCAGCTCGCACCATTCTTCAGCAAGTTGGCTGGTTACCATACCTACACAAATTGCAAGGGTTCGACACAGAAATAACAGTTGAATTCCTGCAGAACCTATAGGAGGTACATACTAGACTTAGAGGAAGGATTATACCGATCACAGAGGATATCATCTCTAAGGTCTCCGTAATACTACTAGAGGGAGAAATATGGACCAAAAAACACCTTCTTCTACAAGAAGCAATCTCAGCATAACGGGACCCAAGAGAACCATTGGAAAACAAAGGAAAGTGGATTAATCATGCGTCCCTACAACAACCTTGGTAGGAATTGGCAGCATTTATTCAAAGATACATCACATGTGATGGACACCAAGACGTGGTAAAACCCCGCCAACTCAAATTGTTAGTTGTTATTAAACAAAAAAATTCAGTTAATATGCCTTCTTTCTTGAACTCAATATTACACGACAATGTTGTTCGAATTAGAAAGGCCAACCCCAAGCAGTCATCAACCACCATGGCTTAATCAATTTAATTATCATTCATGAGCTAGGAAAAAAATAGAAATATTAGGACAACTTTGTTAACCCTGTCGTGCATGCCCTTGAGGAAAACCATGTTGGAACAGAAATTGAGCTTCCTAGAATAAACATACCCAGGGAGCAAGAGGAATTTTTGAATCAATCTACCACTGCCAGTAGCTCTGGCCGCACTGAAATATTACTCTACCAGGATGAATCGTAGGCTTTTAGGGCCTTATCTCCTCCCGAGAGTGATTGGGTGAGTAGGGAAAACCAGGCAGAAGGGATAGCCAAATATGAAAATCAGTCGAGAGACATTATCCCATTAGAACAAAATGAAAGCATGGAGAATGTCCCCCTAACACCTAAAGGGAACAATATCTCACCTAGCCAGGAAATTAATGCAGAAATAAACTCTGAAGCGCAGGAAGGAAATATCATCACTGATAGCCTTGGAACTGGCACCACTGTTCCTGAAAAAGAAGCTTCTACTCCTCCATCCCCTGCCAAAACCTTGATAGAAGAGAAATAAACTGAAAAGAGGTTAAGGAAAATGATCAGGACCTGCAAGAGGTTAAGAAAAATGATAAAACATCTGAAGAAATAGTTGAAGGAAGTAAGAAAGGATTAGAAGCCTAAGAAGGAATTGGTTACCACAAAAACCCAAACAGAGTTTGTCACCCAATTGATAGACACTATTGAGATTGAGGTACAGACCGACCTAGTGGATACTGCTGATACCGAGGTATAGACTAACCTAGTGGACACTGCTAAAGCTTCTGTGCAGACTAGGCTGGAACTTACAGAAGAAAATGAAACTCAAACATAGGAGACACCTACCTACACTCCCCTAGTATAAAAGGCTACCAATCAGAAATTGCGTAATGAATTCATTCAAACCCAGCATGAATTCGCATAATGCAGAAAGGAAGTAGTACCCGCACAAGAACATCAGGCACTATTGAATAAATTCAAATTCCTTTCTGCAAGTGAGGATGATACATTTTCTCAACTCAGAGAAGAAAAGGTGAAGGTAAAGAAAGCACAGGATTAGGTGGAACAAGCCAAGAAGCAAACCAATATGGTTTTCTCTCTTTACTCCGATGTACTAATGTGGACGGCACAAGCCACCAACTATGTTTTATCCTTAGTAGAACGGTATCTACTACTGAAAATCAAGGCTGTTAGGGCAGGGAAGCCCATGAATTTTAAAACCATTAAGGAATTCGTCCAATGCTGCAATGAGTAGAATGAGCAGGTCCAATATCTTTTGTGTGAATTATACTTACATGACTTCTTTCTAGAGGAGGATAGGGATAGTAATCCTAGCCCCTTTATAGGGGACATTCAGTTCCAGGATTTCCTATCTTTTTCCAAGAATCAGACTCGGTGGGCTAAAGCCCACAACACCTTCCAGAAGAGGGAGCATGGCCTAGACCTATGGGTTTGGGGGGAGCCTACTAGACCCATGTACATGTTCACCCAGCATAAGAATTTCATGCAGAGGAATTGAGTAAGGACCAAACTGGGACCTATCCACAAGGATATCATATAGGATGGGCAGGAGTACTTCGAGGACATTCAGGAGGCAGCTTTGGTAGCAGCCAAACAGAGGTGGCTAGCCTCCATGAACAATGTGAAAAACAGAGAGCCATTTTGTTACAGAAACTTCAAAGCAGTTACCTCCATATTCCTTTTATACAGCAATCTAATCTTCAATGTGGGCCCTACATGGATAGGATTCAGGTACAAGTGCCCTCTCATCTGGTACCCCCCTGAGGATTATGATCACGATTATGAGCTGCCAAAGGGGCACACAAACTTCACCTTTGCAAATATCAGACAGAAACATTGCTTCAGACTCTATAAAGAAGAAGTCTACCCTGCATATTCTCTGACCCAGTTACACCTCAACCATTTGTTTGCATGAGGTCCTGCAAATGGGTAAGCTGGGGAGTATGCTGGGCCAAGAGTAAGGTACGTTTCACCCTATCTTTACCACAAATTATTATGTACTTCTATGAATTTTCCCCTCATATTAGAAATAAAGGAAAGGGAATTAATGTAAAGTCAGGACAAAATGAACTGATGGTAAAAGAAATGTTTAACAATGGAAAATTGACTTGTTGTATCTTCATTGATAGGGAAGTAAAGCAGTAGAATTGTTGATAACCGAAATATAGCTAACGAGAGAGGCAAATGAGATCATGATGGCTCCCATGGGCTGGAGGAAGATGGAAAGGCACATCCACACTTGGAGGACTCAAATGAAAACCACGAGCAGCAGGATCCCATATGGAAAGGACCCGTTACC
The DNA here is from genome assembly GCA_034641835.2 of Pinus albicaulis. NCBI lineage: Eukaryota > Viridiplantae > Streptophyta > Pinopsida > Pinales > Pinaceae > Pinus > Pinus albicaulis. The sequence continues at coordinate 763,664,626 of CM076571.1, read as the reverse complement.
ACTGTTGAATTCACCTTTAAAAGGCCGAAGATGAACAAGATAGACAGATATGAATAGAGATTTTCTTCTATAATAGACGTATTGGGACAGAATTTTCAAGTAGTATTAATGTATTAATCTCCAGCTTAATAAATATTTTGGTGTTTTTGAATAGTCAATATCTGAATTGAACTTAGCGGTAGACTTTTGGTGACTCTGGGCCCAGCCCTAGGAGTTTCTTCGCTACTTATGTTCTATACGTTTAATTACAGAACTTACGTTAGTCATCTAATGAATTTCATGAGATATCATTTAATTGGTTGAATTGTGAACATAAGATGCTCTAGCTTTCACTTTCATTAGAATATTTCATCATTCATGCTTTCTTGCTTATCATCAATGTTTTCATAATCGTTTGGATGCTTTCATCATTTCCCAATGCTTTTATAATCGTTTGATTAGTTTTAGCATGACTGTTGTTCAATTCTATATATATTTAACGTTGGATCTTTTCATTACCATTACGGGCATCTAATTACTGTTTGATTCAAAGAGATGTTATTTATTAATTTAAAAGAGAATTCCATTGCAAAATTTAGAGAAACAATTGTTGTTCAATTTATTAGAGTTCTGTTCAAAATATTAGATTTTTTGTTCAATACATCGCAGTATGTTGTTCAATCGTAGTTTTCTCTTTTCAGTCGGAATAGCCAATTCTGCATATGCCTAGAACAGAGTAGTCAAAAGCATGTCATAATTTCATTTCACTTTGCTTTGATTGAACTTAGAGAATTAGATAGTCTTCCTTATGATAATTTAGAGTAGTTTTCCATTGATGTCACTTGCATATACTGTGCTTACACTCTTGAAATAACAAGACTTGCCCTAGGTTAATAATTAAATTAGAAGCATTGAAGTTGCTTGTAACAGTCATCTTTATGACCCAACAGTAGTCATGACGTTTAGTCTCTACATCCTCCTAGGTAGCAAATCTTGGGCTATACTTGTCCAACTAGACCTTAACCTGGTCCACCATGTGACATCTGATATTTCAAGCCCTACGGTCCAATATGCCTAATGGTTCGACCATTACGATTCCCATGTTCAAGACCTCCTATTCCTTCCAATCTAGTTTATGAGATTCATCAGAAACGTAATGTCATAAAATATATACATGAAAAATGTCACGAGTTTTATGCAAATGGGGTGGTAGTACATGATGATAGGAAACTTTTCCAATCTTCTCCTTGATTCTAAAAGGTCCTATAAACCGACATGACAACTTTATCCCTTTCCCAAACCAAATGGTGCTTTTGTTGGGCCGAATATGAATAAAAAATTGGTCTCCTACTTCATAACTATGATCAGTCCTATATGCATCAACATAAATCATATGTCTATCTTGTGCTTCCTTTAACCTTTGTTGAATCTGTCTTACCTATTCCTCAATTCTTGCATCAATTCTAGCGCAACTATTTTCTCGGTCCTCCAACTTTTCCCAAGTCAATGGCGTCCTACATGGCCTCTCATATAACGCTTGATAAGGAAGAATCCAAAAGGAACTTTGGTAACTATTATTATAAGAATACTATACCAATGGTAAGTGCCTTTCCCACTGAGTTTGATTATCCATGTTGTACATTCTAAGCATGTATTCCATAACCCGATTTACTCTTTCGGTCTTCCCATCTGTTTCTGGATGATATACAGTGCTCAGGTTCAACTGAATCCACAATGTTGACTGCAAACTTGTCCAAAACCTAGATGTAAAATGAGAGTCTATATCAGAAATTATCTTTGTGGGTAACCCATGTAGTTAAATAATTTTTCTTATAAAAACTCATGCCACATCAGTAACATTGTAAGTGTCTCTCATTGGGACGAAATGGGAACTTTTGGTCAATTTTTCAATGATAACCAATATAGCATCACGCCTCTGTCAAGTAAGTGGAAAAACCACAAAAAAATCCATATAAATGACCTCCCATTTAGACATAGGGATTTCATGTGGTTGTAGGAGTATTGTTGGATGGTGATGATCGGCCTTGAATCATTGACATTCAAGAAAATTGGTGACAAACTAGATTATGTTGTGCTTCATGCCTTCCCAAATTAAGAGTTTCTTCATGTCTGCATAAATATTCTTATCTTCTAGAAGTGCACAATATAGTTCTCTATGTGACTCCTCAGGAATAGTTCTTCTTATACCCCCTTCCTTAGGGATGTACACTCTCCCTTGAAATCTCAATAGTCCATCTGGTTCAAGGACGTAACCCTCAAACTTTGGTTCTATATGCTTTTGATTCTGGAGTGTTGATATAACCTTTAGATACAAACTATCTTCAAAGAGTTTTTCCAAGACATGTTCCCTTAAATTAACCCTCAAGGGTACTAGGGAGAAGATTTGTGGCCTCCTGCTTAGTGCATCAGCCACCACATTCTCTTCTCCCTTAATTTATGATATCCAAAAATCATACTCACTCATGAATTTTCTCCACCACCTTTGTATACCATTCAAATCCCCTTCAGTGAATAGGTGCTTCAAGCTCTGATGACCAGTTCTTAACTCAAAGCTTCTCCCGATGAGGTAGTGTCTCCATAGTTTTAAATCTAGCATCACTGCTGCTAACTCTAATTCATGGGTAGCATACAACTCTTCATGTTTCTTCAACTCTCTAGATGCATAAGCTATTACTCCACCTTCTTGCATCAACATTGCTCCCAATCCTTTCCTTGAAGCATCTGTGCAGACAATGAAGTCATTTTTGATGTTAGGCACTCGAAGGATTGGTCCACTAGTTATTAACCTCTTTAGTTTGATGAATGCATTGTCACATTCATATGTTCATTCATGCCTAACCCATTTTCTCTGTAATGTGTTTATGGGTTTTTCAATCTTTGAAAACCATTCCACAAATTTGTGATAATAACTTGCTAGCCCCACGAAGCTAGCACCTCATGAGAATGTTTTGGCACTGGCTAATCCATTATGGCCCTTACCTTTTCTGGGTCAACTTAAATCCCTTCTCCTTAAATGATGTGCCTAAGATAATGAATTTTCTTTTGAAAGAAGGAACATTTTGAAAATTTTCCATACAACTGATTTTCCCTTAAGTAGGTCAATACAACCCTTAGGTGCTCTTCATGCTCCTTTTCATTCTCGGAATACAAAAAAAATATCATCGAGAAATACTTGCAAAAATTGGTCCAAATACTTCCTGAACACACCATTCATGAGACTCATGAATAGTTCTATGCATCGGTCAAACCAAATGGTATAAATACGAACTTATAGTGCCCAAATCGAGTCCAAAATGTGGTTTTTTGGATGTCACCTTCCTTAATCCTCAATTGGTGGTATCCAAATCGCAGATAGATCTCTAAGAAAATTATTGCTCCCTTCATTTGGTCAAATAGGTCATCTATTCTAGGTATCGGGTACCTATTGTTTATTGTGCCTCAATTCAAGTCCCTATAATCTATGCATAGCCTTAAGGAACCATCCTCCTTCTCGAAGAAAATCATTGGTGTACCCTAAGGTGAAATACTAGGTCTAATAAATCCCAAGTCTAAAAGCTCTTTTAACTACATCTGCAACTCACAAAGTTTTGGGGTTGTCATCCTGTATGGTCTCTTGGAGATTGGTTCTGCACCACGTTTTAGGTCGATTGTGAAATCAATATCCCTCATCGGTGGTAATCCAGGAAATTCCATAGGGAAAACATCCTCAAATTATGATAAAACTGCGTACTAATCCAGGGAGGGTCATTTTTCGTCACTTACAATCTCAACCACATATAGTTTACAACTTTTTTGAAGACATATTTTTACCTTCATCATGGAGATGAATTGTAGGGGCACTCCTATCTTGACACCAAAAATCTCAATTTACCTACCTTCATCATCTGAACAAATCACCTTCTTTTTTAAATATTCTACTAAAGCACGATGAGCTTCTAGCCAGTCCATTCTGATGATTACATCGTACATCCCTAGTGACGTGACATATTCCTTCAACTTAGTTATACACACCCCGAGGTTCACTTGACATTGGTCAACACTAGGTACTACTTCTTGTTTTATCGCATAATCCATTTTGACTTGTTTAAATTCATTGTGCTCATAGGCTTCCAGCCCACATTTTTCTAATGCAACTGGTGAAGTGAAACTATCTGTAGCACCATAATCAAACAAAATTTTAAATTTTACATTTTTTATCATACCCGAGGTTTCTACTGTGACAGATTGGTGTTCAACTTGTTGGTTATCAACTACTGCATAGAAATAGATGGTGGCTACTTACTTTACCCATTTGTGCTTTTCCTTCTCTATGGTTGTTTTCATTTTGAAACTCAGGATAGTCACGTTGATAATGAAGTCCCCCACATCCCCAACAAGTGATTTGAGGTAGAATCTGAACAAAATGTTGTGGATTTCTTTGGAAAGAGCTCTTTCCCCTGAGACCCCTTCCCCTGCTTATGGCTCCTCTTATCTGACCATAATTTTCATGAGTCCTCGAAGATGATGGTGAAGCTACACTAGAAACCATTGAAATCCCCACTGTCAATTCTCTAGGTACAACCCTATTTCCATATGGTGGTGGCCTCAAATTCCTTCCCTGGAGAAGGTACAAGGGACCTTCCACATAAACCATGGATGTTGTGGAAAAATGGTTTTGTTTCCACCATTTAATTCTAATTTCTCTTGAATATAGTGAGCTTGTTCAACAACTTCTACAAGAGAGGATGGTTTCCACATCTACATGATTTCCCTAATCTTAGGGTTCAATCCATAAATGAAACGATCTACTTGGCGTTGATAAATATACATGTAGGAGACATACTTGGCCAATTCCATGAATCTAATTTCATATTTCTCTACCATGCAATTTCCCTATACCAAAGCATGGAAGGATCCTACCTATTTTTCTTCATAATATTATGGTAGGTACTTTTTCCTGAATCTCTCCTCAAATAACTCCCAGGTAATTATGTCAGGAGTGAGGTGTAATTGACACTCTAAGTTACCCCCCTGGTTAAGGGAAATATCTCTAAGTTGGAACAACACTATTTTAGCTTTTGAATTGGAGGTATAATATCTTAGTGTAAATCACCTTCTCATTCCCTCTAACTAGGCTTTTGCTTGTTCGCTAGAACGACCTCCAGAAAACTCTGGGAGCTTAATCTTTTGGAGCTCCCTTGTAATGTCCTTGATTGGAGGTCCTCTATCAGAGTCTCTTGACCCCTTGAGATTTCCCAACCCTGTTGGAGGGTGATCCACTTCCACCTCAGTTGTTTGGCGCCCTCTTAAAGTCTCATTAATTGCTTCAAAGGAGTGCAAGATAAAAGCCATATTCGGTGATGGAAATGGATTATTTTTAGGAGGTCCTTGTGATGATCCTCCTTGACCTTTATTTCCCCATGTCTTCACCATTTGACTTGTTCAATTATATGTATGACACACGAGACTTATGAATTCAACTCAGAACTTGCCCACTCACGCACATATAAAATGATAGGCATAAGTTTTTCTTTTACTATTCTCGTAAACAATCATTATTAATACTGAGCATATCCCCAAGTATCTACTAAGTCCTCTCATGTGTGAGCTCTACATAACCTACAAATTTTCTCTTGATACTATATAGGTTACTAATGCAATGCACTTGTTAGTCACTCTTTGATTCTTTATTAACACCAAATTACTTTTTTTAGTAACCATAATTACTTATTTAATTTAATATTAAATATAATTAATAAATTTTTTAATATATTCAAATAATTAAATTAAATACTAATGTGAATAATACCCTTTTATTCATCTCTTCCTTCTGTGGGAATTATTTTCTCCTTCCCAACCTTTATACTATGTTTTAAAATCATTTATGTCCATTTTATGAATCTTAGGATTTCTTGGAGGACATATAAATAATTGGTTTAGAAAATAATCATAAATGGATGTTGTATTTTTTTCCATCAGTTTACATCATAGATCAATCACAAGTATTTATTTCAAATTACACTACTATAACTCACTCACCCTTTCAAATCCCAACCATTATTAGGTGATGATAATATGAAAGAATACATAACACATTAAAATAATGTGAAAGCTACTAAATCCCTCTAGATGATATATGATTAGAAACAATTTTATGTCTATTGCAATCTTGATTTTACAAATGATTTTCTCATATCATCATATATTTAGGTCATAATTGAATATGTCTATTATCTCTTATCACTTGAATTTAATTTTTATAACATCTATATTCTTATGTTAAAACCTTTAAATCATGACTTCATCTTTAATATACATATTCTAAGAGCAAATTCAACTAAAGTTAATATATTATGTGTAATTCAAACCTAAATAAATATGCTTTGACTTTAATATTTTATTATCTCCATATATATATATATATATATATATATATCCAATTAATTTAAATCTCTAAATGTATATATATTTTTCAATTAAAATTAAATAAATTTAATTCATAAAAGTAATAAATGGAGAATATGTAAATCTTCTTTCCCAACACACCATTTTATAAATATATAAAAATAATTCAAAGTTAAAAGCATGAAATATTAAAGGATAAGCTGATAAATTGTAACTAATATATGAAGACAAGTTATCTTGTTAAAGAGTTAATAATATATATTTTAAAATCATTTTACTTAAAGCATTATTTATTTATTTATTTAGTTATTTGAAACCAGATATATAAGTTGTCAAATTTATTTGAAATTTATTATATGTATTTATAAACCAATTATATTGTAAGAGCTTGGTAATTAAATTATGAAATTCGTTTTATAATATATATATGTTTAATGTAAAGTTAGATGTTTAAAATAAAATAAATATTTAATTATTCTTAATTGTGTGATTTCATAAAAAAAAATTATTAAATTGTATAATTATTAATTGCACGATGTTGAGAATTTCAAATTTATATAAGAGAAAAACGAAACAAATTTCATTTTTTTTTTCAAGGAGACACACTAAAACTCATAAGTTATTGATATCAATATAACAACGTGGGTTTGTCATTAGTCGCAACTCAATGTATTTTTCTATAAATACCATTGTGACTTCATGATTGCCACAGAAAGATTTAGAAAACTTGTTAATGTTCGTCAAATTAGCCATGGTTACGAACGTTTACTAGTGTATATAATATATCGTAAAAGTTATTGAGGTTTGCCATCTTGAGTGAAGGTAAGTGATACCTCGGTGAGGATTATCACTAAATAATTGAGGGGAAATTATATGGAGGATTTATTTAATTATAAAAGAAAAAAAATATTTAAAATGTAAATTATTTTGTTAGTCTATGTGTTATAATCCTGAATAAAATTCTGATATATTTTTTTAGCAAATGTTATTCTATCCATTTCCCAATTTCCCATTATATTTAGATATGTAATCTCCCACCAAACATATATTCACTTCAAACAAATAGTTTTGAAATTATTGAAAAATAACTTGAAAGTCCTCAACAAATAAATTAGCATTTTATTGTAATTATAATTATAATAATCTATTATAATTCTCATTCTCATTCTCCTCAAAATTGACATAGACAGAATTTTCCACTATAGATGAAATAAAACGGGTAAGGGACTGAGTAACATTGTAGCATTTTATATTACTTAAGTGAGCTATCTAAAAAGGGAAAAACACTTATCTAAATTAACGGATTGATTAATAATGTAGCTACACATATGGTAAATTTTTATATTAATTAAGTGAGTTATTTGGGAAGGAAAAAAAAACTATATATATATTTCCAGCGGCAGAAGAAAGCTACACATTTGTTTTATAGACGTATTATTCAAACTTATGTCATGAATAATAATCATTTCGTCTTTACCGGGTCCCAAAATTACGTTCAATTTATGTTCTAACATCCTAGAACACTGGAGTATGACTAATACCTTGATTAAAGTTAAGAAGAATACACACCAGAAGATGGATTTTTTTTTTGTTGAATCATTGTCCACCATTGTGAGCATGCAATTTTATATGAATTTTATAATAGTGTGTGTGTGTTCAACAGACAGTAGTTGCCCAGTTCTGGTACCAATTCATCAAGTAACAAATGATTCAAGTAGACCCAGCCTCAAGGAAATATGGTGCATCTGAGCGAGGAAGAAATCAATAAATTGTATCTGGAAAGAAGATTATCAGTTGACCAGGAAGGACTTACGTTGATGCGTCAATGAATGGAATCAACTGGAGGGGAATGGGTGCAGCTATGCTCCATGGATTCTTCCCACCTCCTCTTGATTTTAGTAGGATAAAACCCATCAATCGAGGGAAGGTAAAAGGTAATCCATAGGAAAGAGATTCAATCCAATACCTGAGCTGCCTTGTCCTCTTAGAATTGTAGAAACTAATCAGGTATATTTACGCCTTTGAATGGGAGACTGACCATATTAGGCATATGATTTCTATGATGGACATCCACTCGGAATGTAGGGTAGTGAAGATTCAACGCTAAAATGATTTTGTTTAACGTGTTTTTTTTTAAATTATTTATTTAAAGTTTGTTGTTCCCAAAAATAATGGGCATTCAAAACAAATTCATTTTTAATTCTATTGGTTATTTTTTTTAATTAATGGACAAAAAAAAATAATTTTAATTTTGTTTGGATTGTGGAGTGAGTTTCTTATAATCATAGAAGTCTAAATTTAAAACTCTATTAATTTTAATTCTATTTGGATTGTGGGGTGAATTTCTTATACTCGCATAAGCCTAGCAAGGCGTTGGTATGTGTTGGTGTGTTTTAGGTCTAGCTTTTGAATATGGGTTCTCATACCATATGTGAGGGTCTAACCTAGGTCTTCTAACTAAAACAAATTCATTATTTAATTGAATTTACAATAAGCAGAAAATATAGCATATTTATAGCTCTACACTTACTTGATAAAAACAAATAAGTAAAATTTAATCAACAACATATTAACATGTAAGAAATTTCATTCGCAACAATTTACATAAATAAAACAACAAATGAAATAATACATGTTCTAATGGCTTGGTTGGGATGCTCCTAACTCTGTTGGGATTCTCTCGACTATATTTGGATTCTCCTCTTGGCTACTCGACTAAATTTACCTCCCAGCAAACTAGGAATGATTTCCTAGTGTAGGGAACCTCCACAGGTTCCCTATCCCTCTGAGCCCAATTCCAACCATATGTAGTGTGTCCAAATTAAAACCAACACTTCGCAATAAATCCAAATTTTATTTCTCTCATTTTCCTCTCCATTCTCTCCCTTGTTCTTCTCCACAATCCTCCCAAAATAAAAATCTTCAAATGCAAAAAAAAGACAAAGGATCTCTCCCCTCTCCTGTCATCCTCCTTCACTTTTATGTCTTTTCCTCTCATCCACCTCAACCACTTACCATTAATGCCATGAATACCCCTTCATCCTTTTAATTTATTAACCTTGATTTTTCTTACCATATCTTATCCAAAAGTAGATTTGAGAAAATACTCTAGGAATAGAAATGTAGATATTTTATTTAGAATTAAATTGGAAAAGACCATATATTATCTAAAAGTAGATTTGAGGAGTCACATTGGGAATAAAATATGGATATCTATTTTAGCAATATATTAGAGAAGACGATATATTATCTAAAATTAGATTTGAGAAGACACATTGGGAATAAAATATAGATATTTGATTTAAAAATAAATTGGAGAATACCATATCTTATCTAAAAGTAGATTTCAGAAGAAACCTTAGCTATAGAAATAAAAATAAAAGTCATATCAGTAAAATAAAATTACAAATTCACAAGTGTTGATATATACCAATATTACTCAATAATTATAAGTCAGTATTTGTATGTTAATTAAACACTAATAAAAATAAGCATGATATAATCAAGTAGGCCATTACAGACACAATCATGCCAACTAAGTTACATGCTAAAAATCTCCTTGTATATAGGACACATATCAATAAAACTCCTTGCCTAATGGTTAAAAATCAGTCATTCATTAGGAAAAACAAAAACAAAAAAAATCCCAAACTAACTAGGAAGCATAGGCAACCACCAACAGAATGCTCAAATAAAGAGAAGATGCATACCTTCACACCAGTGGTGGCTGCAAGTCAAACTATTGCATATTGTAGAGCTTTAATGTACCCAAAGAGACAATTGTAATGTTCATGTTGTAAGGAGTTGAAGTCTTCCATATAATGCATATTTTAATCATGTACATCATTATTGATGCAGGAGCATCCTGCTAAATTTTCATTATTTATTTGTGTGATTTAGGGGGTGATGTTTTTTGTAATTATTTTATAAATTATGCACATTTTTATTTAAATTAAGAGAAAAAATCTGAGTGTGAGATTTATTGTAAATATTCTCTTAATTAATTGAGAATATGAGTGGAGTTGGGTTGGATAGATATTTTAGGGATTAGGAATTCCTTAAATGGAACTTAATTGAGTCAAAAAAGGGATAAAGCTATTTTAGAATTTGGTTGAGTTATTGGTGGAGGAAATCATGGATTGAAATTAATCCACAATTATGTATAAATATGAGGTTAGTGTGAGGATGAAAGACAGAGAGATATAGAGATAAATGGTGTGAGAGTCTATGTAAAGGGGGCGAGAGTCGAGAGGCTAATAATTGTAATATTCGGCCAAAATGGTTTGAATCTGAAATTTCTTGTTGATATTATATACCAGTATTTTGTTTGTGTTCGGTTCTCTCTTCTTTATAGATATTTTGAGTTGAATTGAATGTGGTTTTAATGAATATTTTGATGAGGATTTTCATGCCAAAGGAAATACACACCCTTCTATGTGCTCTACTCTAATTTATGCAGAATCTCTGCATCATTTTGGTATGAGAGCATGAATTTGTATGATTTAAGTGTGTAGGGTATTATTGAACAATCTGATATAGAAATTGTATTCTATGAAATCAAATTCATAAATAATTCGATGGATTCATTTTCGAAATTCAAGTGACTATAAATGAAGTTTCACTAAAATATGGAGCTGGATGATCTGAAGAAGTCGCACCAAAGAGTTTTGAGATATCGTGAATAAAATTATGTGATAGTGTTTTTATGACAATGGCATGGGATCAACAAAGAAGACTTAGCGAAAGGGAGATTTAAGTGTTTGGAACCTTATCAAGTTTGGTCAGAGTCGAGGAGAGAAAGAGATCGATGGAGATTGTATTTCAGTAGAAGTAAATGATTGCAGGACACAATCTTGATCTATGATAATTAAAGGTCATGGAGCAGTAAAACTGGGTTGTAATGTGAAATTGCAAATTTTCAATTCGCATAGACAAAAATGTTGCATAGTATTACAGTCTACAAGTGACGGAGATATGATACTTGAATAAATCTTAATCCTGAGATTTATGATGAGAAATTACTAAAAAGGGATGGTGATTGAACAAGTATCACTCAAAATGGAAAAGTTGTATGAAGGCAAGAAAACCATAAACGATGGTGCAGAGGAGCGGAGAATATTTTTTTGCAAAACAACAAATGGTTTTCGCATGGGTGCAAGCTAGTAATTTGTAATTTCCTATGTGAACGCGATAGTGGTTTTGAGCTAACACGTGGTGTCTTAATATCACCTATTTCGCATAGGTTTAAAACCTTAAACATCATGTTTGATGGAATGCGATATTCGTTGGATTAGAAGCATTTCATTTTGGGTTTGCGACTGTCGTTGGATTTTAAGAAAGCTTGTTCAGATGACAAAGATGCAACCACCGATTTCAACACATATATTGTAGCAAATTGTACTCTGATCAGTTGGGATCACGTGGCTTAAATATATGTGACTGGTGCCTCAAAAAAAAAAATGTTGAATTGGAGGAAATGGGTAGTAGGAAGGCCAAGGAGGTAGCTCACGTTGGTCACCACTGAGAAACTCGGGAAGGGTAATGCTAAGCCCACACCTAAACTCTATGTCAAATTTGGGATAGGAAGCAGCATTGAGTCACACACAAGACTGCAGGTTGTCTGGTGAAAGCTGCAGAAACGTGCCTATACTCCTTCTCAGAGAAGCCTACCAAAGGTGGATTTGGTCACCGATATAGGTTTCTCTCAAACGTGTTGTGCTCATAAAAATAGGCTTCGGAATTTTTCGTGGCCAAGGAAAATAAGATAATATTTCATTGTCTGACACTACAAGGAATTGGACAACATTGTCTATAACTAGCCAGCAATTGTTTTTATCCAGGAAAAAGGTACAAAATTATAACGTGTGAAGGTGGAAATGCACTGTTTTTTAAATTGGTCATGTAAATTGAGAATAGTGTGATCATGAAAGAAATCTTGGTAAGTTTCTCTACGTTGAAGTAATGTTTGAGAAAGTGCCATCAGAATCATCAGTATCATGGATAAGATTTTTTTCATCGGTTGTAGAGAAGTCACCTGCTACGTAAAACAAAATTGTGATTGCAAAAAAGTCATTCGGTGTTGAATAAATAGAGCTTACTCCAAAGCATGGACAATCATATGCAAAGAAGGATGACATGTGCACAAGTTGGAAATGCATGAATATTTGAGGTGATTTCTAGTAGAGGATGTGATGGTGGTACTACAGATGTTTGGTCCAGTGATGCCATTCTCTTTGTTATTTTGACAAATATTTTGAAAATATTTTTCACTGCTATATATATTGATACTTCGGAAGAAGAGCTGTATTGTGGAAGCTCAAGTACTATCGGTGGGCACACTATGAAGGTGCGCATGTGAAAGTATTCAGATTGTTCTATTAAGAAGATAGTGCAGTTTGTGTTTGTTGTTGCCAAAGAAATATGTTGATGCCACCATGTTAAAAGAAAGTTTTGAAAAATTCCGATGAAGGAATTGTTTTTGGTGCACTGAAGAGAGATGGGGTTGCATGAGAACCGTCACTGCAAAGAAGGAGCTACATAGAAGAGCAGGAAAATTGTCTGCGCTAAGATGGTGAGCGTGTTGAAGATATTATGGTATGTTTTTTGGGACAATGTCGATGAAGGGCATGAGCATATTCACAGCGATAAGAACGACACAGAAGTTTGGAGAGTTGAAATTGCGAAGAGAAGGTTTATTAAATAACCTTGAAGGGAGAATAAGGTATGAAAATTCATTTCAAAGAGGTATTTTAAATGTTGAAAATTAAATGGTTTATTTATTTTCACCATAAAATAAATCTTTGGAAAAGTGGATTGCACTTCGATTTAAAAGTTTAAGTATCATGAGTGATAATGGGAGATGATATAATTAGTAACTCATGATATTATCATAAGAATGGAGTATGAAAGAGAATTGGTGGAGTGAAGATTTTACATCATGAAAATGTATTAGGGTGGATGTTCATTGGTATATTGTATAACTTGAATTAGAGTCAAAATATCCACTATTGTAATTATGAGTCAAGCATTGAAGTCAACTAAGATGTTAAGGTCAAATGAAGAAATTTGGATAGCTTGAGTCAAGTCAAACCATTAAATCATTGAACAAAAGGGTGCATTTTCATCCAAGATGAAGAATTGATGTCAAGTCTGGAGTGAAAAATTCTTAAATCAAGTCAAATGTTTGAATGTAATTGGGTGCATGATCGACGAAGCCCGACACCCAAAGATTTTGGTCATTGTAGTGCAAGAATTACTGTAGTTGTTGTTTGCAGAAAAGAGGAGAAAGAGAGTTTCCCAGAAATGATTCCAATACAGAGAACTGCAAGAGGTTAAGTGCAGGAAGAGAGCTTGTATTGTTGAATGGCAGGTAAGAAGGATTGCTGGAAACGATTGAATGAAATCCATAAGTGAACAGATGAAGTTCACAAAGGAGGAGAAGATGACTGTTGATATTCATTTTAGAGGATCTGAGAAAGACCATAGCAGAAGAAGGAAGAAGGAAAATTCCAGGGCAAATGGCATATGGAAGTAGTTGATTGATGAAGAGTATGAGAGGAAGAAAGCTAAGATAGAATTTCACCTTGAGTTATTGATGGAATTGTTGTAGAGAAATAAGAAAGACCAGAGACATGGTTGGACGACGAGGAAGAAAGTTAAATGGCAGAGGCTACACGCAAAGAGGGAACAACATGTAAACATACAGTTAACAAAAGAGCTGAGGAACCTTAAGAAGATGATGAGTGTGCAATTGAGATGTGAAGAACTCAGAGAAGATAAGTTGGAAATAGAAGTTTCCATTTGTGGCCCAGAACAGGGTGAAATTCTAGGTGAAGAGATCAATGAGAAAGATCTCATGAACTATTGGAATAGTTCAGAACAATTTGAAGATATGTTGGCAAGGGAAGCAGATGAGGCTATGAAGCCTTGTATTTTTATATCTCACAGTTTGTGTATGTTTGTAGGATGTGCAGAAGAGGGTGGATAGTCTAGTGAAACTGTCACAAAGATTAATAAAGCTCTTAAGGTGAAGTATGATGGAGAATTCCTTTCAGAGGAGGAAGGTACTGATGTGTTGCAGCAGAAAGAATTCATAGATGAATTCTTGTTTGGTGTAAGACATCTAGTTGAAGTTATTATGGTGCAGAAGCATAATGAAAATGTTGTAGTGAGATTCCAAGGAGGTAAACAAATGAATTTGTTTAATGGAATTGATGAAATAATGTTGCAATGTGATGATACAGAAACCAGGATACCTTAGGAGGATTGCCAGAGGAAGAATGAAACTGAAAATGAAGGTTGTGATGAAATGCTGGAAACATTTCACATGGAAATAGAATTCTTGGAACGATGGCTTAAGGAACTTGAAGGGGAGGTGAAACTTGCAGAACCTGATAAATAAGAGATTGCAGTTGTTGTGCATGATAGGGATGAAATGTTTCTAACATTTATAGAGTTGAGTGAATGTTATAACTTTTAAAATAATAATGTGGTTGTAGGTACAGAAGGAAACATTAATAAATATGAGGTTGAAATCAGAGGAATTGAGAAAAAATTATTTAAAGATGAGATGAAAGATCAGGAGCAGCAAGGAAGTTATTTCCTTAGAGACATAAAGAAAACAGAAGTCTTGAACCAACAGGATAAAGATGGAAGCAGCCAGCAATTCAAAACAGGATCTACTGAAATCTAGAAGGTATATGATGGGAGATTGGTTCTTGAAGCATCAAAAGAGGCCGAAAGGTCTTGTATTTTTGAAACTAATAGTTTTTTGATGAATGTAGGTACAACACCGGATGATAAATTTGTTACTATAGGGGTAGTCAATGACTATATTTGTGGTAAAGAAGAAATTCTTGATTATTTTTCATTTCAGAAAGCTGAATGTTCAGTGCAATTGGAGATGGAAGCATCAAACAAAGAGGAATTACTCCGAGGAATTGGCGAAATTTTTTTTTGGAGAGGCCAATGGAATGCGGTCGATATAATGAGTGATGCTGATGTAAAGCTAGTTCGAGATTCTTTCAAATTTTGGAGACCAGGATAATGGGTATCAGTGTTTCCACATGAGTCTATAATTTTCGAAATAAAGATGATGTGGTATGGAAAATCAAGAGTTACATTCAATAGTATTCTGAAAATACTATTCTGGAAATTCTGTGCAAAATTACAAAATGGAGTTGATACTTTAAAAGACTAGCGACAAAACAAAGTTTGGAATCCTAGAGGGAGAAAGTCATTGTGACTTGAGGTTGTCGCATTATTATAGAAAAGTGACAGACCTCATAGACAAGAGTCTATGGAAACTTATTTAAATGGGGAGTCTGATGCAGGAGCATCCTGCTAAATTTTCATTATTTATTTGTGTGATTTAGGGGGTGATGTTTTTTGTAATTATTTTATATGCACATTTTTATTTAAATTAAGAGAAAAAATCTGAGTGTGAGGTTTATTGTAAATATTCTCTTAATTAATTGAGAATATGAGTGGAGTTGGGTTGGATAGATATTTTAGGGATTAGGAATTCCTTAAATGGAACTTAGTTGAGTCAAAAAGGGATAAAGCTATTTTAGAATTTGGTTGAGTTATTGGTGGAGCAAATCATGGATTGAAATTAATCCACAATTATGTATAAATATGAGTTTTGTGTGAGGATGAAAGACAAAGAGATATAGATAGAAATGGTGTGAGATTCTATGTAAAGGGGGCGAGAGTCGAGAGGCCAATAATTGTAATATTCGGCCAAAATGGTTTGAATCTGAAATTTCTTGTTGATATTATATACCAGTGTTTTTTTTGTGTTCGGTTCTCTCTTCTTTATATATATTTTGAGTTGAATTGAATGTGGTTTTAATGAATATTTTGATGAGGATTTTCATGCCAAAGGAAATACACACCCTTCTATGTGCTCTACTCTGATTTATGTAGAATCTCTGCATCAATTATTTTATATATAAATAAAACGTAAGGTAGAAAAAGGTTATATGTTGTTACTAAAACTTCAACGAAATACCTTTGATCAAAAATCAATATTTACAATAATTATCTATGTAATTAAATTAATAATGCATTTAACAATTACAACACCACAACATTTTTACATCAAATAACTTTTTCTGTGCTGCTATTTTCGACACCAAGCAATCCACCAAACAATGACCGACTTGGACTATGTGACACTAAATTTTAGTGTATATTGATTAGAGTATATTAGTCAAGGAATTAGTGCTACAGTTTCAAACCATTGGCCACTAATAAATTTATGTTAGTTTGACAGAAAAGAAGTTTTGTTTTTGTAAATAGTTTCTACATGACAACAAAATCAGATAATAAACTATAAATATAAAAAAAAAAACCAAGTAAAATACATTGCCAACTTATTGTTGCAGTTTCTTAGTCTTTTCTTTTTTGTCTTACCGTATACACTACACTGTACACTTACACATGAATGAAACCATGCTTGGAAAGAATCTCCTAGAAAGGGCTACATTTGACCCATAAATAATATATTCTTTACTGAAATCCACTAGTAGCAAGTTTCACCTAACTTTAACAATGCATGTAATAATGTCATGAACAAATAAGAAAATTAGTGAGCCTTAAATCTTATAGGAGGTCCATTTTAAATTCACATGTAGCCAAGGTAAGACAATAATATTTCTTTAACTTCTAGCTCTCATTGTTCTACTATAATCTTTAATTCATGTGTCATGACTATATGAGTAAATACTTCTCATTCGATACTTCCACGTTGTGCAACACACTTTAATGAACAAAGTTGTTTCTTTCACCATGACATTAAAAACAAAATTAATATATCATATATTATTGAAGTTGAATGGACAGATCTCATTGGGGCTAACCCATGGTAGTGGCTCGAGTAATATTGACAAGCTCACAAAGTTTGAACAACTTTAGAGATTGGAATTTAAATTTGAACTCTTGTGATGGAGACTTGTGATGAGCTCCATCATTAGGTACAATTGGAGGGGTTAATGGTCACCTTTTTTCCTATTTAATTGTCTTTTCTTGCATTTTTATTATATTATGGTATTATGATGCTAGTGTAGGTGGTGATTGAGGCTTAACATACTTCAAGTACCTAACATAAGATTAAATGAAGGAAAATCATGAAGATATGGCATTTTTGTGAATATTTTGTCATAAATACTCAGAGTAGACAGCAAGGAGAGATTATAGGGGGTTTTCCACCCTCCTTACTCCCAAAGGCAGCTAAGGGATCCTCAAGATTCCCCCCAACAGCTCGAAATCAAAGGAAGCCAAGGGATCCTCAAGATTCCCTCCAACAGCTCAAAATCAAAGGCAACCAAGCAAACTCAAGACCAAATGCACTCAAGCCATACTTCACTTGGAGTCAAGTGGAGTCATCACATATTTTCTAGGGAGTTGTTTGTAGCTACCCTTTAGGTTAAATAGAGTTGAGTAAGAGCTCAATAGGATTGTGATTTCAGAGAAAGCCATTAGGCTCCTTGCCATTCCAATCAGTTTTTCAAGACTTTCATGGATGTAATGAGACTATATTTTTGAAATGAAATGAGTATTCATACTTTGCCTTACTGATCTAGTTACAGAGAGATAGGATTGTGGGTTAGGTCCCAATCCATGTGCCTCAACCTCTCTTGTGTAATCAGTCTTTCCTTTCATGTCATTTAGCTAGCTTTTTTGATGAATAGTTAGCTAGTTTGTTGGTATTTTCATTTAATTTTTTAGTTTTCTACCATTTGTATTTTGTTGTAGATTTATTATGCTCACATGAGTGGTAGAATAGATGATAAAATCCATAGATATGTGAATCAAGCCTCCCCCTCTCACCTCTGTCAATAGAGCTTGAGGAGGGTAGACCTTCCCCACAGACCAAAAATGATTTTTAGTTTATGATTTATTGGAATAGGTGAGAATAGTTGTTGTAATTATGTGAACATGTTCAGTATGTTGTGGTAGATCTATGTTTCTAATATTATGATAGATGTTCTTTACAAATTCAAGTCATCTTTTCCACTGTGTTTATCACGAATTTTTCGATATTTATTGCATGAATAGGTAGTTTGATTGCAGGTACAGGTAGCATAGACAAGGAGAATTTCACTAGCACCTCCAGTTGCATCTCTCATCTTCCTTCAACCCTTTGTTCATCAAATTCACCATCGGCCCTGTTTTTGGATTTTTCATCCCTACATCGTGAGAAAACCCTAGGGATGCAAGATAGGCCTCCCAAGAGGCTTAGAGCTTTTCAAAGGGGTGGGCCACCTACTAATCATCCTCATCCACCTTCACACCACCTTCCCTACAATTTTCCCGCCTATTTTTTGCCTTGGATTTCCCTCAACCTGTTTCCTGTAGCTATTAAGGACTTGCCTGTAGCACTACATGAAACCTGTAGCAGCACTTGGAACAACACTTGTGGGACCCTCCTTAAGCCCAGAAACCACCATGGCTACCTTCTAAACCTGTAAGAACCACTCATACACCTCTAGCCTTGCCCCCATGTGGTCAAGCCTTCCATCAACCACCTTAGCACTTTCTTCTCCTAACTCCAAGACAACACATTTTCAAAGCATAGTTAGGTCATGAATAGTTGCATGAATAAAAGCATGATATATAACATAGGATAAGTAGAGTGTGTTTAGCCATTTGGCCCACCTAAGTGTGATTACATTAGTTTATTTTCTGTCATTTCAATTCAAAAATTTACTTTATGCAAGGTACCTAAGCTGTTGTACAATTTGTATCATAGTATAATAAGTATATTTCCTTTATTTCAGAATATGTAATATTCCAAATTAGGAAAAGCAACAATATTGAACATAAAACTGGAATGTACAACAAATATCAATACAAACACATGAGAAAACCATAGATCCATTATATTATTTATCACAACAGCAAAAATGTACAATTTGTTGAGGAACAAATCACTCAAACTAGGCAAACAAGCCTCCAATGCCCAAATACACTAAAACTAGAAATGTTGCAGCTATACAGAAATGTCAGAGAACATGAAAGCGCAGTCCTAATGAGGGTTACTATAGCTGGAAAATGGAAACAATTAGATATACTTATATGATTCTCAAAGAGTGTTGAGAATAGAGAACTAGTCTCTCAAGCACAATCCCAAGACAACCCGGAAAGGGTTTCTTGAAATACACAAGATGAAAAAAGTGCAGACTACAACTCTATGGCTAAATAACACTATACCACTGGAGGAATACTATAATATGGTTGATATGACAAGAAAATGGTTGTAACTTCTCCTGTCTAGCTTTCGGGGTGAAGGGCTACTCCCCTCACTAGGAAACTAGCTCACAAATTTGGTTTCTCAACCCTCCACTACACTACCCTGCAAAATAACACAGTTCCTGAAGGAGACTACATTTTGGATGAATGTAGCTACTTGGCCCAATTAAGGATGGTGGAAATAAAGCTCATAATACCTCTCCTGAGTGGGCACTCGAAGTCCCCCAAGGAAGAGTGTGGTATTTCCGCCTGGAAACACCCTTGTACTAAACAATACAACAAACTCTGCTAAACAACTGAAGCATGCAAGAAGTCATAAGACCAAAACATAAAAAATATTTTGAATGATCTCCATGACTTCCATCCCCTTCCTTATATTCTTGGTGAGTGTCCTCACCCTTGGCCCCACTCATTAAATATGCTACTTCCATGCACAGACTCCTCATCCAAAATTGTGTTGTCCCCACTAGCTCCACTCTCTCCTATGGAAGCGTTGTTGATTTGGTCAACCTTGACCCAATATACATGCATTAACCCCATTCACACCAAGGGTTTATTTATTTCATCTAGATAAACTGATCCACATCCATACTAGAATCGGTTTTATTCCTACTAAAGAGATTTAAGGGTCTCTTTGCCCACTTATTCATCTAAATTATGAATAGAAGCAACATATAATATTCCAACTAGCTAAAAGCTAATTGGTAATATTAAAATCCTCCCCTCCCAAATGTTGCTTGTCCTCAAGCAATAGTAAATGAGGATGTTTCAAAATCGTCTCTCCTTCCCAAGTGGCATCCTCATGTAGTAGACTCCTCCATCGAATCAGATATTCTCTAATCACCCTGTTTCTTAGTTGCCTCTCCCGGGTATCTAAGATAGCCTCCAGTTGTAAAACCAAATGGCCCTAATCATCAATAGGTGGGAGATCCATGGTGGAAACCACATGTTTTCCAATGGCCTTCTTGAGGCATGAGACATGAAAAATGTTATGGATCCTGCTTCCAATGGGAAGCTCCAACTCATATGCTACTTCCCCAACATGAGGTATCACCCTGTATGTCCCATAGAACCAAGGCTCAAGCTTTTTAGCTCCCTTCTCCTTCAGTGTATATTGTCTATATGGTTAGAGATGGAGATATACCAGATCATCAACCTCAAACTGCATCTCTATCTGACCACAGTCTACATATAACTTCTGTTGGTCATGTGTTTTAGCAATGCTATCCTTGAGGGCTCGGAGTATATCCTGACTCTCCTGAATCCACTCTTTAGTTCTAGGAGCCTTGCTTGCTCCAAACATCACATCAGCAAATGATAGAGCATCATACCCATAGATGGCCTGAAATGGGGTCATGCTGATGGACATGTGAAAAGTTGTGTTGTATCAATACTCCCCCAAATGGAGCCTGTTAGCCCCCGGTAATTAACAAGATTGGAAAATTCCAACCGCAGGGAGAACACTTATTTCAACCACTTTGGGATTCTAGGACCTAGCCCTCCTAAATCCGGAGAGGGATCTCTCCAATAAAGTGAAAAAGATGGATTTATTTTTAAAAGATTTTGGGTAATGATATTAGGCTAGTTATGAAGGCCAAGGTTTTTGTTTTGTTTTGGATGGTTTAGCATGATTATTATTTGGGTGGAAAGTCCTAAATGGAAAGAGTTTCAAAGGTATGAAGTTGCAAGCAATCAGAACAAGCTTTGGCTAAAAAGATATATATAACATTGGTTTTTAGTCCATTGGGCTATGGAGTCATAATAGGGTTTAATTGAAACAACAAGGTTCAAGAGTGGTCCATGGGGAAAGTCATCTATGTCTAAGGATCTCTTTAAAGTTGATTTTATGGAATGAAATGATACAACAAGAAGGGGAATTAAACAAATGAAGAACAAAGAGTAGCCTAAGATCAGGTAAGTACTTTGAAACTATCCTGCTTTTGACATACACTTAATAAAGACATAAAGTAATCTAAGATCTAGTAAGTACTTTGAAACTAGCCGGCTTTTGAGGCACTTTCAATAGAAAAAATATTAAATATAAGGGGAAACACATATGATAACAAAGAATAGTCTAAGATCAGGTAAGGACTTTAAACCTAGCCTGCTTTCAACACATTCTTAGGGAAACTTTCAGACAGTCTTTGGAGATAAAACTAAAGGACAGGGCTCACCATAATTTCCTCAGTTCATCTCTACTTAACATAAACTGAAAATAACATTCAAGAATAACAATTTATCCTAGACAGTAGGACAAGGGAACGCCAGCATTTCTGACTACTTAAACTGAATTAAATCGTTCCTAAACAACACAAATTGGAAGAAAACATTTAGATAAAGCTTATGAGTCAGAGAAGGGTACTGATATACAGTAAATCCTAACTCTATGCTTGTTGTTCTTTATCAGAGAAGATGGACAAAGCGAAAATAGAAATAAAATAACAATTTACAATAAGAAATAACATTACCCTTGACATAGACCAGGATCCCATAAATCAGCTTGTATTGATGCTTCAAACCAGTTATAGCTTTAAGTCCAAGGTTTCAGTTCAGCAGTCATCTTCACTTCTTAGAATAACTTATTTAATCACAAGCAGAGCTTCAAGAGCCTGTGAAAACTATTTACAAGTAGAAGTTTCAAGCTCAAGTATATTTCAAAGTTCTGCAACCAACGTTTACAATGAACTCCTGAACGAGATTTTATAGAAGGATGAGGAGGTCAAAAGTAAAATATCTAAAGGTTTAATTAATACAGTTCAATACTTCTCGACCTTTGAGGGGCTCAATGGAGAAGTTTACAGATATTTGTCTATATTAATTGTTTTACATTTAAGAGTTAAGCTCGCTGGGAGATTTTGTTAACTTTAAGGCTTTGATTTGTGTTGTAATAACTATGCTGATATTTTTGCATTAAGTTCCTTTGGCAGAATTAACTATTCGGCTACGCTGAGGCAAATATCTGATGTTCTGATAATAACTCGGCCTCTATTGAATGCTTTGAGGCTACATGTGTCATTTGGTAGCTGAGAGGAATCAATTAGCCTCTGATATGGCGGTGGAGGCTCTTTCTGACTGATAAATCTCTGATTTGTCTTTAATTATGTTTTATTTAGGAGGACTAGGCTTTTGATCTTCAATCTTAGCCGTAATCCTCCAAAACTGTGAAAAAGGTCTTCAATCCTCTGTTCTGCGGTGTTTAAGTCTTCAACACTGATACTCTTTAGCTTTGATTTAATTGTTTATGTCTTGGTTATGTGTAGGGCCGCAAAGGGCTCATATGGTATCAATGCCCATGAAGCATTGACGCAGCATGAAGTTTGAACCCTGTAGATGGCTTTTATTTTATGAATAAAGGCGTGGGGATAGTCATCTCAGCCTTTGGATTTTTCTTCAATATAATTAAAAACCCATTTAAACCTGCAAAATACACACAAATGTTATGAAATCTTGCGTTATTTGGTAAAAATGCTTCAGAGGTTGTGGGGAGGAGCGTGGTCATTGGATGGCAGCATCCAACGGTGGACATCGTGCGTAGAAGTCAAAAGGAGAGTGGTGGGAGATTTTAGGTCAGAACCGTTGATCTATGATTGACCAAGAAGATCAACAGTCGAGATTAGTAGTGAATTAATAAGGTGAAGGGGTCACATTATCTTGAAAATAGAAGAAAATGTGAAGAAATAAGGTTTAAAACCCTTTGGCAGAGGAAAATGCAAAGGAAAGAAGAGTGGGGCTTCAGGATGATCATGGGTCGTCGGATGAGATCGACCCACGAGATCAACGTCGGAGATTGCACGTTAAAAACCCTTTGGAAGAGGCGGAGGGCGATAGTGTAGAGCGAGAATGATCTGGGGCCTTTGATCTACAGAGATCAACAGTCGAGGAGGAACGCGATATAATATAGTGCAAAAAGGGGAAAGGTGGTTTCGGGAAAGAAAACCACGGGTTTCGTGCGGCAGAAGGGAAAGAAAGTGGTTTTAACTTTTGGGACGCGATATGTGTCAGAGGCCGACACGTGGCCTCAGAAAACAAATTATATCACGTAATTTTTGAAAATCAACCTCCGCACTGAAAGTTACGCGAAAATGCACGTGAACTGTTAGATCTGGGGTCTCAGATCTGACAACAGAGAGTGAGCGCAATATGAAATAGATGCATGGGTAGAAGCAGGAAGGGTGGTTTTATTATAGACCATCTAATCAAGAGATCGACGGTGGAGATCAAATCTGGGGGAAAGGCACGACCCACAGGGGCAGGGCCTGTTGGGGTTAATGTGAGCCACTGGATGGAACAAATCAACTATCAAGATTGAAACTGGGGGTTGAATGAAATAATACAAAGGCGGAGAATGGTTTATTGAGGGCAGTTGATCTACAGAGATCAATGGCTATGATTGGCCGAAACAACATTATGAAGCGGGGTGTATGCTTTTAAACCAAGGTCAAGAAATGCAATCTGGACCGTCTGATCTGGACACGTGGATGGTCCAAATGCAATTAGAGGCATGTGATCGGCGGGGGAAAAAATTTGAATGGCACTGATGCGATTGGTTGTGGGCCATCGATCTACAGATCAGATCGACGGCGGAGAATTCATCGGGGTTTGACCAATCGAGGGTGGCATAATATTAATGTGCTCAATGAAGAAATGCTGATGCGATTATGCGCAAGCCATCGAATTGGCCCAATGATCAACGGCGGAGGAAATCTCCAACCAATGAACAAGCGGGGACCATTTTTTATATGAAAACCCAAAAATTTAATAAATACAAATGTTCATGACTCGAGGCGGGTTATATATATGGATTGGCGCCCGGTTGCGGGGCCTTTGGATGTATGGAGAGCAAAGGCCCGAGGCTTTATGTATAAGGGCCAATCGGGATCGAGCCTTTGGACTTTTCAATCTAACCATTTTAAAATTTCTAATGCGATTAGCGCTTCGGGATTTTAACTCTTGGTCTCGAGCACATGTTTATATGTAGAGAAACGGAGGGCGGGATTTTATACAAATGGGGCTTAATCGCATCAGAACTTTGATGCGGGGCTTTTCAATCTACCCATTTATATTAAAAAACATTGCCCCGGCGGGTTTAGACCGAAACTTAGGAAAGTGGGTTTATTGAATTTACAATGGGACATATGCATCGAAGATGGGTTTTAAACAATGCTTAGCACCGAATGCAGGCTATGTGGTTATATTAAATAATAATAAGATCGGGGTTTATAAACAAAGGGCTTAATCGCATCGGAGGTTTTAACATGGCAAATAGACTTGTGCACTCTGATTTCTCTCATGCGATAAGCACCAAAGGGTTTAGCACTTGGTTCTAGCACCTGGTCATACAGTGGGGAGTGGTTTAGACTTAGCCCAAAGGGGTTTAAGCGTTAATTTAAAAAAGGTATTTTTTATGAATTTTTTCAAAGTTTTTGATGGATTTGGGGGTTTTTGCAAAGTTCAAAAGTGAGTTTTAAACGTTGTAAAGAGGATCTTATGAAGGGTAGATAGGGAAAAATGGAAAATAGAGGAATTCCATGGGAAATAAAAGGGGTAAAAATGAAGGTTATTTTGAAGTGAAAGGAAGGGAGAAATGGTGATTTTGCAGCAGTCTTATCTTCATGAAATCAGCGGAATTTTTAAGTTTAAAATGAAAACAGTAGTGACAATTAAAACAAAGGGCATGATGTCTTCATGAGTCTTCAAGAGATAACATTTTTAGCAATAAACTTGTTTCTTGAAGGCTTCAAAAATGATTTAGCCACCTTTTGATATAACAAATTTTATAGGTGGCTAACAGTGGCTCCACTTGGGGATGGTGCCTTCTTGAAGGCATCAAGAACTTCAGACTTGCATTCTCTGGGAGGCTGATCAGTGCCTTATCCAATGGGATGCCTTTTCTTATTTGGATGGTCCTCTTTGTTCCTGAAAATGTTAGAAGCCAGTGAAAAACAATGGATCTTCATCAACACAAGTTTATCACCTAATCCACCATCTAACATTTTTTCTTCTTTAGAGTGTAATTCTGATCATGTACTTCATAAATATTTATCTTTTTTATTCTAAAACATCTAATCTAGTTTCACACCTTATTTCTATATGAACTCGACTAAAAAGTTGAGTTCATATGTTTCTCTACCTAATTCTACTAATCTATTAGGCCTAAAACATCTAATGTATTTTATTCAATAATTTCTAATACAATTAGTACATACAGTTAGGGATTGAAATGCCTAACTTGATGCTCATCTAAGTATATAAAACAAGCTACACATAGATATTATTTTATAGAAATTTAGACTCAAAATGGAAGGCTTAAGGTCTGAAAGTTTCTCAACACAACCTTCTCTTTTTTCAGCTCTGTTTTTACTTCTGTTTGAGTTGTTCTTTGCTTGTTCTCTGGTTCGGATTTTGAGCTGATTAGAACCAATTTTTCCTCTATTTTGACTCAAGAAATAAACATATTTGAGTCATCTCTCTTTTTAAAACTAAGGTTTGGATTTTGAACTTGTTTGAACCTTTAATTTCTAACCTAATTTATCCAACTGAAAATCCAAGATTAAACTGTTTGGCGATCAAATTTACTAACCTATCAGTAGTCAATTTAAAACTAATTTAGTCAAGATTAGGCTATTTGACTAATTAGAAGTGTGTTTTTAGGAGTGGCATTTGAGCTTGCACACTTTCATATTTTGTTTCTCTTTTTGGTATGGGGCTGTACCTTTATTGTTTTTTCAATTTTCCCTCTTTTTCCTTCTTCCATTGTTTTTGTATTTTTTATTTTTTTAACTTTGAATGCAATGATGGATGAAATATTTATAATGAGAAAAAGAAAAAAAGGCTTCAAAACGTAACATGGATCAAGAGAATTAATGTTTAAGCATCTTGCCATTGACAGGACCCCCAAACAGTTCAGTTCCATACAACTCCTGTAAGAAATAGGCATTGTTACCAGCAGCTGAATGAATGAGATAAGGGCCAAGCCATAAGTTGTCAAATTTTCCATTCTTTCCCTCGTCTTCCCTCCTTGAATCCCACTTTAAGACTTTGTCCCCAACATTGAAATTGCTGGCCTCTGTTCTTCTATCAAAAATTTTCTTGATGCTGTCTTGCTTTTGTAATGCATTGATATAAACTTCTACTTTCCTCGGTTTGTCAAGGTGACTGTCCGATTTATTCTTCCTCGACGCGTCATTATCTTCATTGAAACTCTTGAATCAACTTCATAATTTAGTACACCACAATGTGGTTGGAAAGATTTCACTGCACATACACAAGTCGAAAGTAGACATTCCAACAGACTTCTTCAAAGTCAATCTGTCAGCCCAAAGTGCATGAACTAGCTTTGTGTGCCAAGACTTATTATTGTCCTCCAATAGTTTCTTGATTATGTTCACCGAATTTTTTTTTGAGGATTCTGCAAGTCCGTTACCTTGAGCGTAATAGGCCGTGGAATGACCTAATGTGATTTGATACTTGTGACAGAATTCAACCATCTTCTTAGATCCAAATGTTGCTGCATTATCAGTGGTTATCTTGGTAGGACAGCTAAATCTAGAGAGAATATTAGTCTCTATGAGTTTTATAATGACAAAATCATTGGCTTGCCTACAAGGGATGGCTTCTATCCATTTGGTGAAGTAGTTTGTGGCAGTAAGAATCCATCTATGCTGAGCAGATGATGGTGGGTGGATTTCTCCTATGAATTCAAGTCCCCACTGTTGAAAAGGAGCTTCAACAGTGATTGGATGCAGAGGTAAGGGTAGCAGCTTTCTTTTGCCTTCAAAAATTTGGCATTTATGACAGGCAATTATCATCTTGTGTACATCAAGAAAGAGAGTGGGCCAATAGTAACCAGCCCTTAAGATTTTGTTGGCTGTTGTCTTCCAGTAGAGGTGGCCTCCACATTCTCCTTCATGGAACTCGTGCTTAACCTTCTCTGCATCAAACTCAGGCAAACATTTAAGCAATATCCCACTTGCATTTTTCCAATAAAGACATCTATCTATAATGCAGTAGTTTACAGCTTTGAACTTCAAAAACCTTGCCTTTGTTTTTGATAAACTGGGAGGTGTGTTCAAATTAAGCAAAACAAACAAAATATCAGCATACTAAGAGTAATTCATAAAATGATCTTCAAGAATGGGAGTTGATAATTCTTCTTGGTCATCTAAAGCATTAATCATATTAATATCAAGAACTTAAAAATTTGATTTAGCCATCAATCTAGCTAGACCTTGGCCTTTGATGAGTTTAGTGGGCTTGATCTCTAAATCATATTCAAGAATAATAGCTATCCACTTACCTCTCTTACCATCTGGGTCCTTTGTTAGAATGTCTTTCACAACTGAATTTGGGACAAAGGCAATGATGTGTGAGTGAAGGATGTATACTCTGAAGTCTTTCAAAGCTTTAACCAAAGCAAAAGCTTGCTTCTCCATATTGTTATACTTGAAAGGAGCATATCTCAATGCCTTGCTAAAGAATGCAATAGGCTGCTCTTGTCCTTATGGATTTTTCTGTAAAAGGACAACAGCTATTGTGTGTTCTGATGCAAATGAAAAAATATAAAAATCTTTCGAAAAATCAAGACTTATTAGAACCAGTGTTTTAGTTAACGCTTGTTTCACTAGCTCAAAGGGCTTCTTTGCTTCCAAAGTCCATTTTACCCCTTGCTCCTTCTTAGACATGTTTGTTATATTCCTAAGGAGCTCAGCCAAGTTGGGTATGAACCTTCTCAAGAAATTGATATTTCCAATGAAAGATTGTAGTTCCTAGATGTTTCGAGGATGAGAGATTTGCAATATGGCCTCAATCCTCTTTGGATCTATCTTTATACCCTCTTATGAAATAATTTGCCCAATGAGTTTACCTTCTTGAAGCCCAAAAAGTGTTTTCTTAGGGTTTAAAGATATCCCAAACTTTCTTCATTTCTCGAAAACTTTTCTCAAATGTTCTAAGTGCTCTTCATTTGTCTTTGAAAATGCAGTGACATCATCAAGGTAAATAATGATGAAGTAGCCTAATTCTTCCGAGAATGCTATGTCCATGGCTCTCTGAAAAGTTTCTCCAGCATTCATTAGACCAAAGGGCATTTTCACATACATGAAAGTGCCCCAAGGTGTAGTAAATTCTGTCTTTACTTGATCATCAGGGTGGACTAAAACCTGATTGTACCCTGAATAGCCATGAAGCAAAGAAATTATTTTTGAACCAACTACCCTTTGTAAAATATGGTCCATCTTGGGAAAAGGGTAGTTTTCCTTGAGTGAAGCTTTGTTTAAATCTCTAAAGTCTATACAAAGCCTAATCTCTCCTGTTTTCTTCCTAACTGACACCAAATTAGACACCCACTCAGAATATCTAATAGGGACAATAATACCAGCTTCATACATTTTCTTAATCTCCTTTCAACCAAAGGTAACTGAACAGGGTTGATTCTGTGCAATTTTTTTTTAAATGGCTTTTGGTTTTCCTTGAGAGGGATTTTGTGCTGAATTATTTCAGTGTCATAGGATTTCAGATCTTCGTAACTCCACGCAAAAATATCAGAAAATTATTTAAAAAGCTCTATGATTTGAGTTTAATGTGAGCTAGTAAAGTCTTAGATAATTTAATCATTTTCTGTTTAAGTTCACTGCCTATATTACACTCTTCCACTTCAGTCTATACAGGCTCAAGTTTTGGCTTCTTAGCTACATCGTTAAAATTGAACAACTCTTCTAACGGAGACAGACCCTTCGGCAAACTTTCATCATTAGACTGTAGAGTTTCTAAGTCCTCTGTTTCTATCCCTGCACTTATTTTTGTTTTGTTTTCAGGTTTGCTTAACAACAAATTTATAAAAACAAGCTCAGGAGATTGTTCTTCTTCACCAAGAAAATTTTCTTCACTAGGGCAGTCTGTTTCATAATCTGAATCTGAACTGTGTAGTTCAAATTCATTTCTGAACTACATGAAGTCTTCTATTTGATTGTCTTCGTCAAACACTTGCCAATATTTTTCATTATCAGGAACGGCTGGTATAAATTTAATCTGAGTTGTACATTCTTTGGTTTCGTTTGGCATTAAGCATGTTCTAGCAGAAAAAGCTAAACTGTGGGCCATGATATTTTTCTTGTCGGGAAAAAAATTAATTGGGATCCCTCAAAAGTTTTTAATAAATCCACGACATCATTTCGATAGGCTCTGAGTCTAGGGTGATTAGCGTTGTATTCCCCATTGACTTTCCTAATGATTAGTTCTGAATCCCCATGCACTGTAATTCTTTTGGCTCCTAATTTCTTCAACAGATGCAAGCCTAAAAGAAGGGATTCATACTCCGCTATGTTATTCGAACACTGAAATTTTAATCTACACGAAAGGCTTTCTGTGCGGTTGTTTTCAGTGTTTCACATCCAGACACCTGCACCAATGTTGCTTCTAGTACAGGACCCATCAAAGTACATACTCCACAAAGGACTTGCTTCGGGTTCTTTCATTTGATTATTGTCCTCTTCAACAAGTGTGCTTTCGGTTTGTTCTTGAAAATCAGCACTCTATTGTATTTGTTTTAACTCCTCAGGTTTTCCACTACATTGAGGGATGTTTTCTTGACTCTCAAGGTTAAAAAGCGATGGACGCAGGATTTGTAGTTCAAGACCTATGTTTGGTTTGCTGAAGTTTTCAAATGCAGCAAACTGTTTTGACTCTTTTGTGCTGTCTACCTCCTCCTCTCTATCAGCCTTTACAGAATACAGAGGAGAGTTTTGAGGTCTGTCTTGACTAGTGACCATGTATTGCATATGGGACTCCCTGTATAGTTTTCATGTCTGATTGAAAACAGGGATGGTCGCGTAGGTCATGTCCATCTGCATAGTCCCTTGTAACTTAGACCCCCAAAACCCTTATAACAACATTCCATACTTTGGGGGGACATCAGCCACAGCAATATCCATAACCAAACATTTGGCTGGAATCTGGGCTAAGTTAACACAGAGATCTTTGATTAATCCTAAACATTTTACTTTTCTTAAGTCAAAGGAGTAAAGGTCTTTATAAGGTATGGTGATTTCTAGACCCAGGCTCTCCATTACAGCTTTTGGCATTAAATTGTGGGAGGCTCCTGAATTTTGCATAGCGTTGTGCAAAATCTTGTCATGAACATTTAAACTTACATAAAAGGGAGTAACATTTTCCTCTTGATATTTACCTTCAATATTTGGACCAAAAATAAGTTTTGGCTGGTCATCGTTAAGATTGACTGTGTGATTATTATCCTCTATGTTTAAAGCCTTCAAAATTTGGGTCCTATATACGTTTTGGGCAGCTAACTCAGTAAGGGGAACAGAGATTTTAATTCTTGAAATTTCCTGCTCTAAATTGAAAGGGATTTGATTCTTTGAAGTGCTTGTCTCAGCCTTATTAGCTGCCACTCTGTCAGCAAAGTCTGTTTGCTGATTTGTTCTATTTACATTTGACACGATTGTTTTAACAGGAGTATTAGATGAGGTGCTAATAATACTATGGTCTGCACTTTGTTTTGCATTGTTTTGAGTGCCTTTCTCTTTACCTTTATCAGAATTTCGAGCCATTGTCTTGTCCTTTTGTTTTACAATTTTGGGTTTGTTTACAGTGCTGTTTTGTGAGGACTTGTTAGAGGTTTTATTGTTGGGAGTTTTTTGATTGGTTTTACTTCTAAGGTCATATTCCCTTTGAGATTCAATGATGACATTCTCCATGTCTTGATAATAACTTTCATCATTATCTCTTTTGTCATCATAAGGTGTGTATAGACCTTGTTTTCTATCATAATGAACTTCAAAGTCATCATTATCTACTCCCAACATATTGATATCATCATCCTCTGTTTGCTCATCTATTTATTCAACCTCACTCACATAGTTTTGATGAAAGGGAGGAGTGATGTGTTGATCATCTTCCCTTGGTCTATTTTGAGGTTGATTTCTTCTAAAATTCTGATTCTAGTTTTTATTTCTATTTTGAGGAGCAGTTTGGTTTTGACTTACTTGTTCTCTCTCAAGAATGCTCATTTTCTTTATCGTCTTCTCCATCATGCTTTCCATCTTTGAGTTGGAAGTAGAAGGTGTAGATTCCTCTGTAAAGGACACTCTCTTCTCATTTTTCATTCTTGCTCTTTTCTCCATCAAGTTAACTTCCACAGCAAGAGCCCCTTTTTGCATATCTTCAAGAGTTAAAGGGTCTCTTTCTCTCAGCTGATAGGCCATTTTAGGGTCACACCCTTCAGGAAACTTGTTTAAAGCTGAGCCTTGTGGAGGTTTTAAATCTTGGGGAAGGGCATTATACACACTATTAAATCTAGTGCAGTAAGGTTTTACACTTTCCCCAGTATTTCTGTGGAGGTTCTTGTAATCGGAAAGTATTTGAAGAGGGTTTTTTCTCACTTCCCATTTGTTTAGAAATGTTTGATAGAAGGCTTGGAGATCATTTATACTGTGGGGGGTTAAGCCTTTAAACCATTTTCTTACTTCTCCCCCCAAACTCTGAGCAAATAGTCTAAGTTTGACAGAATCATCATCAATTTCATTTCTGTCAAAGTAGTCATTCATTTTATCCACATGCTGTGATGCAGTTGTAGCATTACTGGCATCATACAATGGTATTTTGGACTGATAGTCCTGTGGAAGATTGACCAATGGAAAAGGAAGGACTAAGGGAGCATACCATGCTGCCATGATATGTGCTGGGAGTGGATTAACAAGAGGTGGATTAACAAGAGGGAAAGTGGGTTGAAGTGGAGTGGTTTGGACAGTGGATGTTTGGTGAACAGATGTGGATGGAACAGCAGTAGATTGTTGAGCTGATCTTGGATGAGAGACACCTAAATTGTGAAGGAAGTGTAAATCAGGTGGTTTTGTTTCTCTACTACTAGGATGTTCACTTGTTTCCAGGGATGAAAGTGAAGACTCGGAATCTAGCTGAATTATATCATCAAGTGACCTAGTTCTAAATGGATTTCTTAAGTCAACTTGAGATTGGTGTAGAGCTGTAAGGTTTTCAGGAACTGCATTAGCTCTCAAGGGTGATCTGAAAACAGTTGAAAATTTTATCTTAGAAGACCTCCTAAGGATGCTTTCCGAGTTATCAACTATCTCAGGTGGGTTTGGGTCAGGATAGGCTCTAGTATGAATCTTTCTAGGAGCCACTATGCTGTGTTTTTCAAGCCCAACTAAACATGAACAGTTTAACCAGATATGACAATCTTTGAGAGGTTAATTGATCTGTATTTACACAAATTTTAATCCTAAAGTCCTCTAACTGAGTTTGAAGGATGTTATGATGATAATGGTTCTTCCCAGTGGAGCCTTAAGGTTTGTTGAGGATTTTGGAGTCGCCAAGTGGAAGTTTTTAGCTCTTTTGGAGGTAAAAGGTTTTATGGTCCACCACCATGTTTATTAAATACCAATCTGAAATTCTTATGGGTTTTTCTGAGTTACTTTTCAGTCCTATTGGTTCTTAAGAGTGTCCTAAAATTGTTTCAAAACTTAGCTACAGTTATGAGACAAAAACAATCTACTCTTATGGCTAAGCTAGCTGATATTTCAAGGTTAGATAAGGTCTTATAAGAATCCTAGGGTTTTCCTAGTTTTTCACTGATTCAAACAAGTTTTATCATGATTACCATCTGTCTGGTAGTGCTTGAAAAGGACTGCTTTTACTCACTGCAGAATGTTCTTGAATCAAGGATTTTCTGAGGTCTTAAAGTTACCTAGGCTAAAAAACACTCAAAACGTCCCCAGTGGAGTCGTCGGAAGATGTTAGACTGGTGGTGGCTCAACTGGTTAATATGCCAAATGTCCTTTGAAACAAATTTCTTTGGTGTCCTAAGGTGTTCTTAGACTGTTATTCACCCATAAAATCCCTAGTGTGAGTCGCCAGAAGATGTTAGGCCCCTGTAATTAGCAAGATTGGCAAAGTCCAACCACAGGGAGAACACTTATTTCAACCACTTTCGGATTCTAGGATCTAGCCCTCCTGAATCCGAAGAGGGATCTCTCCAATAAAGTGAAAAAGATGGATTTATCTTTAAAAGCTTTTGCGTAACGATATTAAGCTAGTTATGAAGGCCAAGGTTTTTGTTTTGTTTTGGATGGTTGAGCATGATTATTATTTGGGTGGAAAGTCCTAAATGGAAATAGTTTCAAAGGTATGAAGTTGCAAGCAATCATAACAAGCTTTGGCTAAAAAGACAGATATAACGTTGGTTTTTAGTCCATTGGGCTATGGAGTCATAATAGGGTTTAATTGAAACAACAAGGTTTAAGAGTGGTCCATGGGGCAAGTCATCTATGTCTAAGGATCTCTTTAAAGTTGATTTTACGGAATGAAATGATACAACAAGAAGGGCAATTAAACAAATGAAGAACAAAGAGTAGCCTAAGATCAGGTAAGTACTTTGAAACTATCCTGCTTTTGACATACACTTAAGAAAAACATAAAGTAATCTAAGATTTGGTGAAATGCTTGCAAACTACTTTAGCTTTTGATACTTTCAATAGAAAACATGTTAAACACAAGGAAACACATATGGTAACAAGGAAATGGTCTAAGATCGGAAAGGACTTTGAACCTGGCTGCTTTTAAAACATTCTTAGAAAACTTTAGAATAGGTCTTTGAAGGACAAAACTAAAATGGAAGCATACATAATTTCTACCTTAGTTCATCTCTGCTCATGTAAACCAAAAATAACATTCAAGAGCAAAAATTTAGCCGAGCAGTGGGACGAGGAAGCATTCCATATTCCTAGGCAACAAAAGCTGGAAATAAATCGTTCCTAAACAACACAGGTGGAAGAAAACATTTGAATGGCTATAGGTCAAAGAAGATCTTCGTATACGATGGAAATCCTAACTCTCTATGCTTGTTGTTCTTTATCGGAAGATGGAAAAAAGCAGCAGAAATAAAATAACAATTTACAATAAGAAATAACATCACCATTGACATAGACCAAGATCCCATAAATCAGCTTGTATTGATGCTTCAAACCAGTTACAGCTTTAAGTCCAAGGTTTCAGTTCAGCAATCATCTTCACTTCTCAGACTAACTTATTTAATCACAAGCAGAGCTTCAAGAGCCCGTGAACACTATTTACAAGTAGAAGTTTCAAGCTCAAGTATATTTCAAAGTTCTGCAACCAACATTTACAATGAACTCCAGAACGAGATTTTATAGAAGGATAAGGAGGTCGAAAGAAAAATATCTAAGGGTTTAATTAATATAGTTCAGTACTTCTCAGCCTTTGAGGGGCTCAATGGAGAAGTTTACAGATATTTGTCTATATTAATTGTTTTGCATTTAAGAGTTAATCTCGGTGGGAGATTTTGTTGACTTTAAGGCTCTGATTTGTGTTGTAATAACTCTGCTGATATTTTTTCATTAAGTTCCTTTGGCAGAATTAACTATTCAGCTGCGCTGAGGAAAATATCTAATGTTTTGATAATAACTCGGTCTCTGTTGAATGCTTTGAGGCTACAGGTGTCATTTGGTAGCTGAGAGGAATCAATTAGCCTCTGATATGGCAGTGGAGGCTCTTTCTGACTGATAAATCTTTGATTTGTCTTTAATTATGTTTTAGTTT
Organism: Pinus albicaulis; assembly: GCA_034641835.2. NCBI lineage: Eukaryota > Viridiplantae > Streptophyta > Pinopsida > Pinales > Pinaceae > Pinus > Pinus albicaulis. Next base: position 763,629,397 of record CM076571.1, on the reverse strand, counting down.
GGAGGATTAGGCTTTTGATCTTCAATATTAGCCGTAATCCTCCAAAACTGTGAAAACAGTCTTCAATCCTCTGTTCTACGGTGTTTAATTCTTCAACATTGATACTCTTCATCTTTGATTTAATTTTCTATATCTTGTTGATGTGCAGGGCCGCAAAGGGCTCATATGGCATCAATGCCCATGAAGCATTGACACAACGTGAAGTTTGAACCCTGTAGATGGCTTTTATTTTATGAATAAAGGCATGGGGATAGTCATCCCGGCCTTTGGCTTTTTCTTCAATATAATTAAAAAACCATTTAAACCTGCAAAATACACACAAATGTTATGAAATCCTGCGTTATTTGGTAAAACTGCTTCAGAGGTTTTGGGGAGGAGCGTGGTCATTGGATGGCAGCATCCAATGGTGGAGACCGTGCGTAGAAGTCAAAAGGAGAGTGGTGGGATATTTTAGGTCAGAACCGTTGATCTATGATTGACCAAGAAGATCAACGGTCGAGATTAGTAGTGAATTAATAAGGCGAAGGGCTCACATTATCTTGAAAATAGAAGAAAATGTGAAGAAATAAGGTTTAAAACCCTTTAGCGGAGGAAAATGCAAAGGAAAGAAGAGTGGGGTTTCAGGATGATCGTGGGCCATCAGATGAGATCAGCGCATGAGATCAATGGCAGAGATTGCATGTTAAAAACCCTTTGTAAGAAGCAGAGGGTGATAGTGTGCAAAAAGGGGAAAGGTGATTTTGGGAAAGAAAACCACGGGTTTCACGCAGCAGAAGGGCAAGAAAGTGGTTTTAACTTTTGGGACACAATATGCGTCACAGGTCGACACGTGGCCTCAGAAAACAACTTATATCGTGTAATTTTTGAAAATTAACCTCCGTGCTGAAATTTACGCGAAAATGCACATGAACCGTTAGATCTGGGGTCTCAGATCTGAAGGTAGAGAGCAAGCGCGATATGAAATAGATGCGCGGGCAGAAGCGGGAAGGGCGGTTTTATTATAGACCTTTTGATGAAGAGATCGACGGTGGAGATCAGATCTGGGGGAAAGGCAGGATCCACAGGGGCAGGGCCTGTCGGGGTTAATGTGAGCCGTTAGATGGAACAGATCAACGGTCAGGATTGAAACAGGGGTTTGAATGAAATAATACAAAGGCGGAGAATGGTTTATTGAGGGCTGTTGATCTACAGAGATCAACGGTTGTGATTGGCCGAAACAACATTATGAAGCACGTTGTATGCTTTTAAACCAAAGTCGGGAAATGCAATCTGGACCATCCGATCTGGACACATGGATGGTCCAGATGCAATTGGAGGCATGCGATCGGCGGGGGAAAAACTTTGAATGGCGCCAATGCGATTGGTTGTGGGTCATCGATCTGCAGATCAGATCGAGGGCAGAGAACTCATCGGGGTTTGACCAATCGAGGGTGGCATAATATTAACGTGCCCAATGAAGAAATGTTGATGCAATTGTGTGCAAGCCATCGGATTGGCCCAATGATCAACGGCGGAGGAAAGCTCCAACCAATGAACAAGCGGGGACCATTTTTTATATGAAAACACACAAATTTAATAAATACAAAGGTTCATGACTCGGGGTAGGTTATATATACGGATTGGCACCCGGTTGCGGGGCCTTTGGATGTATGGAGAACAAAGGCCCGGAGCTTTATGTATAAGGGCCAATCGGGATTGGGCCTTCAAGCTTTTCAATCTAACCATTTTAAAATCTGTGATGTGATTAGCGCTTCGAGATTTTAACTCTTGGTCCCGGGCACAGGTTTATATGTAGAGAAACGAAGGGTGGGAGTTTATACAAATGGGGCTTAATCGCATCAGAAATTTGATGCGGGGCTTTTCAATCTACCCATTTATATTAAAAAACATTGCCCCGGCAGGTTTAGACCGAAACTTAGGAAAGTGGGTTTATTGAATTTACAAAGGGAAATATGCATCGGAGATGGTTTTTAAACAATGCTTAGCGCTGAATGCGGGCTATGTGGTTATATGAAATAATAATAAGATTGAGGTTTATAAACAAAGGGCTTAATCGCATCGGAGGTTTTAACATGGCAAATAGACTTGTGCACTCTGATTTCTCCGATGCAATAAGCACCAAAGGGTTTAGCGCTTGGTTCTAGCGCCTGGGCATACAATGGGGAAGTGGTTTAGACTTAGCCCAAAGGGGCTTAAGCCTTAATTAAAAAAAGGTATTTTTTATGAAATTTTTCAAAGTTTTTGATGGATTTGGGGGTTTCGGCAAAGTTCAAAAGTGAGTTTTAAACCTTTTAAAGAGGATCTTATGAAGGGGAGATAGGGAAAAATGGAAAATAGAGGAATTCCATGGGAAATAAAAGGGGTAAAAATGAAGGTTATTTTGAAGTGAAAGGAAGGGAGAAATGGTGATTTTGCAGCAGTCTTATCTTCATGAAATCAGCAGAATTTCTGATTTTAAAATGGAAACAGCAGTGACGTTTAAAACAAAGGGCATGATATTTTCATGAGTCTTCAAGAGATAAAAATTTTAGCAATAAACTTGTTTCTTGAAGGCTCCAAAAATGATTTAGCCACCTTTTGATATAACAAATTTTATAGGTGGCTAACAGAACCAGCGCAACCATGCTCTTTGCTGCCATGAAACATAGTTTCACAAGTATCCTTCCAGCCACTTGTTTACTATCTATGTCTGTCCATTGGTTTGTGGGTGATAACTGGTAATCAGTGTTAACTCAGTACCTACTAACTGAAAAAGCTCCTGCCAAAAACCACCCATGAAGCGGCTATCCCGATCACTCACTATGGTCTTTGGAAGACCATGGAGTCTAAAGACATCTTTAAAGAAGATCTCGGCTACATGTGAAGTAGTATATCACGCAAAAATAGAAAAAAAATGTGAATACTTTGTTATTCGATCAACAACTACAAAGATATAATCCTTACCCTGAATTGTAGGTAGACCAGTGATGAAGTACATGGAAATACTCTCCCAATTTCCTTCCGGAATAGGGAGTGGTTGCAACAATCCTACGGGATGGTTGTGTTGTATTTTGTTCTACTAGAAAACTACACACTCCTTGATGTGTTGGAGCACATCCTCCTTGAGACCTTCCATGAGAATCTCTCCCAAATGGCTCAGTATGTCTTGGTGAATCCTTGATGTCCGGAAAGTGGTGAATCATGTGATGCCTGCAAAATATTCTTTTTGAGTCTATAATATCTAGTCAAGAAGATTCAGTCTCGGTAATATATGACCTCATCCATCACTCTAAACCTCTCATCAGTCACCAGACCATCTAGGATTTCACATGCAAAGCAGTCTTTGGAATACTCCACTAACATCTGGGCCTTCCAATCTGTATCCATACTCATCAAAGACAGTGCTATTGGCCTCCGAGATAGAGAATCTACCACTACATTTATCTTCCCCTTGACATATC